>JADHKR010000016.1:242786-479286 GCA_019925305.1 Sporothrix cf. nigrograna | reverse complement strand
GCCCCGCCCCCCCCCCCCCCCCCCCCCCCCCCCCCCCCCCCCCCCCCCCCCCCCCCCCCCCCGCCCCCCCCCCCCCCCCCCCCCCCCCCCCCCCCCCCCCCCCCAAGCCTGCCATGACGCCCCAATGTTGTGGTTGGGGTCGACGTTCAACAAAGGATACAGAAAAAGAGGATGCAGGAGCATCTACAAAAAGAATCTATGTGTTTTGAATCTAAAAAAAAAATACTCGTTCAAACTCGTTCAAAAGCTACACTGAGCAACCGACTGCCGCGGTCTCTACTTTCTTGTCATGTCTCCCGTGGCAGGCCCTTGGCTGCCTGACGGACGGCATACCGATAAATCAGGAGCAGGTCCGCTTCCGGTAAGCCACTGCATGCGCTGTGCGGTGCTGCCAGTCGTGGAGCAATCGACTATATCCCCCGCCCGCCCGCCGTCAGCAATCGAGGCTGGCGCAGCATGGCCAGCGACGGCAAGGCGGCTCGACGGTGCTCGGGTGCTGCAAGAATGGCAATTTTGCGATGCACGGCCTAGACGGCCTGGAGAAATTATCGCCATTTTGGAAGGACGGTGTTTTTCTATTATGCCGTCGAGTGGGTATTTTTATTATTGATTATTCGTTTTGTGCGTGTCTGTGTGTTGGCGCTGCGCGGATGGTTTGCTCCTTTTTTCGACTAGCAACCCATGCACGCTCTGGCCAAGTGGAAAATATGCAGTGCATAATTCAAATGAAGCACGAGACACGGCGTCACTGTTTTGTGCACAGAAAGTCATTCTGTGTCTGGCGATGCATATCAATGTGGTGGCCGCATAGCATAGAAGAGTATAAAAGCCGGCTCTGTCCGTCCTTTTGTCCGCAGGAAGACACGTATTTTAATTGGTAAGCCAAGTACTCTATTGCACGCCCGTCATAAATATATGTACGAGCTGTATATGTACATACGAATCCATGCAAATGGGGCAGCGGAAAGACCACAAGGTGGGGACAACCAGCTTAATTTCTTGCTGTCACGCAGGGGCCAGGCTCAAACGAATAGACGCGAACCGGAGAGAGCACTTTGCGACGCGATAGGTCAAATCGGTGGATCCTCCGCGGTGCCGGATCCAGACTTTTCCAGGTTGGCCCTTGCAACTGCAGTGGTTGCCCAATACGGAGTATGCCCACATTCGCTGCATCGGCGGCATATTAATTTGTGTGTGACACAGCCGCAGTCCGTCTGCACTCTCGGCATTGGTGCAACGTCGCCAGGTAACACTGGCGTGCTGTTTCACGTCGTAATACGTGGCAGTTGTATAATCGTTCCCACGCAGCCCTTATACGCCATAGGGCTACAGGACGCAAACCACTGGCTCAAGCAACTGGAGTGTACGGAGTACAGACGGCAGATGAAAAGTTGAAATGTCTTATCACGGTAAACTGTCCAAAGGAAAAGAAACAACACGTCTGTCTCTTGACGCCCGGGAGAAACGGAAAAGGTCGTGTTACACGGCAGCATACATATACAGAGCACACAGCTTGCTGGCATGTCTGAGAGTGGCAATCCTCTCATGGCCAACGATAAATAAACAACCAGCAACGCTTCTTAGCTTCGTAGAGTGATACAGACGTGGCACGCAAAGTATGTCACACATGACTGCTTGCGTGCTTGGCTCCGGACAATGTCGAGCAGATAAACTGGCTAGCGAGCTAGCACCGGGAGCCGTACGTGAAAGAAACGCATGAAATATAGATTGACGCATCCCGTCCATTTGTCAGGATCCACGGTAAACAAAGAAGCAGAGACAGGTTGCGATATGCACTTCGAAAAGTCGCCAAGTTCATGTTCGCAGACGACCAGTCCCCGCCATGTTTCCGCTGCCCCATGCTGGTAAGTTGTGTCGAGGCAGGGTCTGGTTTTGAAATACAGTGCTCCAAGTCGGCTAGCGGTTGCTTTGTACTCGCATGCGAGGCGGCCTGCCGATGATGGCAGAAGACTGGTGGGGGGAATGCGTTGTATGAAGGAAACCAGGCCGGCGCGGGACACTGCAAGAGAACGGGAGAGAGATGGCCAGAGTCATGCTGCAATTTCTCGTACAAAAACGGCAAATTGAAAATAATCTGTTCCCCAAGACAAGAGAAAAGAAAGTATCTTTGCAGCTTGCAGGGTAGCGGGATTCGTCATAGTCGTGAAAAAAAAACACAATTGACTTGAGACTGGGTAACGAGGCTGGAAGCCATTGTACGTTGGTTTGATTACGAGGAAAGTAAGCCATCTTTTGAATGAGAAAAAACGATTGATGCGTGTCTTTGGGGTGGGAAAACTGCACAGCTCAAATTAAATCCCAACACCGCTGCCGGAGATATTCAAGAAGAATGCTGGCAGACTGCTAAAATTACGAGTACGAGTAGACTCGAAAGGCTATACTCGCATTAATGCAATGCCTTCATAGTCTAGGAGGAGGTGGGCCGGGGACATATTATACAAGACGACTTGAGGGCTGCTTCTCTTGGCGATGTCTTCAGCTTCGTTGAGACTGCTCTCAGCTAAATACTGGGGCTCAGGAAATCGACGGCATCCTGGTAGATTACAGTACACGCATAGAGAGAACGCAGAGTAGGGTCGTTTCAACGGCGTGCAAAGAGGCTATCCGGAACCGAGGAACCGTCTCCTGGGGACGGACAAATGGGGCACAGTTCTGGCAAAAAAAGCAAGGCAATGGCATACTTTTCAAAGTATTGAGTTGTAAGCACACGTGAGTATAAGTACCAACAATGGTCCGATTCTGTGTCATTATCAGGTGATTTTACGCTGGTACGAAAGGTTAAAGCCTCCGTGGGATAAAAAAAAACAAAGGAAGTACCTCACAAGGCACAGGCAATAAGACTGGCAGTCAATATTGAAGCCTCGTATCTTTCTTCTCTCTAAAACGCTGTATTTTTTCGGCTTCAACTGTTTGATGTACAGCTACCCCAGCATTGAAACTGCTTGTTTTACATGCAAACGATACATGACGTAATTGCCTTTTCCACCCAGGTGCAGTGCAGTAGAGCTTGGTGGGCGCTTTGGGTCTGGGGGTTACCTTTGGCGTGGACAAGGAGAGACATTTCAAATCCGGGTAGTTCGCTTATAATTCAAAGCCACTCAAAGGTCATTTTTTTATGACGTGCTGCGGATTGTGCTGATATTGGCCGTGTTTGTAAAGGGCCGTTGATTTATCAACATATGACGTCACATGAATGGCTCGGGCAGCCTTACGCGGGACCCTTTTTTAGTGGCAACCGCCAGACTATTATGTAGTACCGGTCGCTCCTGCCAGTTTTCGCTCCAGGGGTCTTTTTCAGGGTCCCTCCGCCGCTCCTTCCGAGTCCTCGTCAAACAGCCGATTAAACTCTGCTTTGCTACAACCACTTCTCAGTGCCTCGTCGCGGAAACTGCTCCGGTGGGATCACTACTCGTAGATTAGCGTAAGACACGAGCGAGGTTTTTGTAAATCGGGTCCCTCCCCCTCTCCAAAAAAAAAGAAAGAAAAATCACACTCTATCTCGACATCGGGCACTTCTACCCGGAATCAACTCTCTCTATTAACCTCTATTCTTCCCGTTAATATATGGAATGACTAATCGATATTTAGCATATTTTACAAATCACGGCCTGTCCAGAGAGTGCCTGAAACGTGCCTGGGCAAGTAAGCCATTCCGTATAAGCTACTGCGGTCCGCTAAAGACTGTGTCAAGTGCAAATTCTGAAAACAGCCGCAAATTATGGCTATCCCATTACAAAACAAGGCTCAAAAGGCTCAAACAAAAAAACTAAGCCATTACCCATCCCAATCACCCCATCAAACCAATACTTGCAGCTCGCCAAAGCCCGTGTATCATCACCACAAACAACAACCATGGAGGGCTTATTCAAGTGACAGCACTACTGCACTTTGGAGACATAGCCGAGAAGCTTCGTTCCAGTGAAGCGTCCACCAAACACCGGCTGCAAATGGTCAAACAGCGCCAGTGTGTCTTCCTCATGCACGCCCGTGATCGGGTCGGGGTCGTATGGCAACATGCGTGACAGCACGTCCTTGGCTTCAATTGCCAGCTTGCGTGCCTCGTCTTGCCGCTTCGTTGCGAGCGCAGTGTTATCCAACAACGCTTCCTCGGCCTTGAGGCGCCCTGTCATGTCTGTCATGACCATTGACAAGTGGTACTTTGTGCGTGCTACCGCCGCCTCTGGCCAGAAATTTTTTCCGCCACGGCCGGCCGCTTTGTCCAAAGCAGACTTCATGAGGATCTCTGCATCTTCCAGGCGGCCAAGGTAATGGCACAATGCCGCCACGGCGTACTGGCTCTGGAGCGTAAAGTAGCTCGCCCGGCCTTGGAAACCCAGGCGCGCCTTGAGAATGCCCTCGTGTAGGTCGAGCGCCTCCTGCAGCCTTCCCGACTGGAGCGTGATGCACGCTAGATCAAAGCGGTAGCGCAATGCCATTGGTATGTCGCTGACACTCTCAATGATGTGGACTGCTTTTTCGCTCAAGGCAAGAGCTTCTTCGAATTGCCGCCGGTACATCTTGCAGTACGCTAGGTGGTGGTGCAGCTTGGCTACTGCAAATGCTGTTCCGCCGTCTTCAATGTTGCCAATCTCCATGAATGTCGCCAGACACTCCTGGTAGATGGGCTCGGCGCTCCGAAAATCGTTGAACTGGAGCAATGTGTTGGCGTAGTCTGCCCGTGCATTGTTCAGGACAAGCTTGTCTTCGTTGGTAACGCTCTCCGGGCGCTTCTGCATGAGCATGCGCTCTCGGTAGTCGAGAATCTTGGCCGACCGCTCCTTGATTTCTTTGCGATAGTTGATGCCAAAGTACTGCAGCAAAAGGTTGATGGTGATGTTGATCTCCGACCTCAGGTTCTCGTGCTCCTGCGGCAGCTGGTCAAGGACTCTCTCGGCAGAGCGCAGCAACTTCAGCGCGTCGCTGTGAACGTATCTCTGCCAGAGCAAAACGCCACCGTCCTTGAACAGCTCTGCCAGCCCAAGGAAGGGCTTGACATTAACAATGGACAGCGGATCAGCGTAGGCTCTCTGCAGACTAAGCACGTGAGGCAGATACTCCTTGAACGCGTTCCATTTGGCCGGCTCTGGTGTGTCAAGCGACGGGCGGGGAAGACGGTTTCGAATGAGCTCGTAGGCAGTGCCAAAAACAACGTCCCGCTCGTCCCGGTTCGAGTTCATGTCGCGGAGGAGCTTCGCCTGCAGCAGGCGGTGCACAGTGTAGACTTCGCGGCCGCCTTGCTCTCGTTCCGAGACAATGCTTTGGCTTTTCAGTTTGCTGATGATCACTCGTAGACTGGTAATAGATGTTAGTGCTTGTAACTTGGTCCCTAAGGCCACACAAAAACTGGGCACAGAGGCTCAAGACTTGCCGGTTTTTTCTCAAGTACATTGGTCCTGGCTTCTCCAGGCTGTTCCATTCGAGAACCTCGCGTTGGATGCCGCTGCTGTCGAGATAGGCCATGGTCTTGAGGAGTTTCAGTTCGTCGGCACTGAGGTCGCTGAGTGCCACTTGAAGAACACTGTCCCTTCCGCTCGTGTCATGAGTGGTGATTTCGTCTGCTGTCTTGCTGCCACCAAGTCTTGCATTTGGACGCCACTCGTTCCAGTACTCCCAGAATTCAGACAAGGTGCATCCCGACTTCTTAATGTACCCTGAAACTAATACAATGAGCAGCGGTAGGCCAATCAGTCCAGCGATTTCGCCGGCCACTTTGTATTCGGGGTCGCGGAGAGACAGCTCTTCAGGTCTCAGATCTTCTGGAAGGCCAGCGATCAGCAGCTTCCGGCCTTCTTCAACACCCAGTTCTTGCAGCATAATGCGGAAGTAGTTGACTGGCCGTGATGGCGCAGTAAGACTCTCGTGTCGTGTCGTAATCAGGATGGAGCCCTGTGTGGCCGATGTTTTATTTGGCGTATAAATGTCAATGTCCTCCCACCGGTCGACATTGTCGAGCACCATCAGCCACCTCTTGTCTTTGATCTGCTCGAGGAACTCACGGCCGACCCGAATCAACGTGTCTTGGTCGGTGCCGTCCGGAGCCAAGCCCAGCTGCTGGGCGATCTGTGAAAAAGTGTCGCTCGAGCCGACAGGTGTTTCCGCTTGCACCCAAAAGATGTAGTGGTAGTTCTGCTCGAAACGCCACGTGTACTCGAGGGCGAGCGCCGTCTTGCCCATGCCGCCTTCGCCACTCACGACGCACACGCGGCCGGGCTCGGACAGGATCTTGTACAAGTTGGCGAGTTCCTTATCGCGGCCCATAAAGTCCCAGTTCCGTGGCGAGGGGAATGTCCTCAGCAAAGGCAGTTTCTCGGTTGACGAAGCCAGCGACGGTGGCCCGGCATGCGGTTCCATGGCTTGTCGTGTCTTTTGGCTGTTTGTCGTCGATGTCGTCAGTCTCCTTGCAGACGTGCCGTGCTCACCAGAATCGCGGGTACGGATGCCTGCCGCCTTCTGGGCACTTCCGTCACCGGCGCTGCCAGTTTGGAACATCCGGTCAATCAGCATTTGCCGTGACTCGCCGTGGGCAGCGTCAGCACGCGAATCGGTGCCCCTTGAACTTCCATGGTCAGACATGTCGTCCAAGAGGTCTAGTTGGCTGCCGCCATCCATGAAAATGTCCGGTGGCTGTTTGCCTCTTTCCAGGTTGAGGTTGAACTGCTCAGTGACAAACGTGCTGAGGACAAACTCCTTGCGGCCTCTCTCGGACATGGCGTCGTCAGTCTGAGAGAAGAACTCGTCAGAGTCGTCTTCCTCCGATGCATCCTCGTTGGCGACGGACAGAAGCGCAAAATGCTCCAGGTGTCGGCCAATATGGTCTTTGCAGTCTGCAGCCTCGACCTTCTCGCCACAGAGGGGACACAGTTGCGTGCCCACAGTCTGTCCTGAAAGCGTCTGCCGCAGCATAGCCTTCATAATGGCGATTTCGTTTTCGTCTGTGAGCTCCTGGCAATGAGTCTGTACAAGGTGCTCGGTTGCCTCTGGCTTTGTGTCGAATTCTTCCATGCAAGCAGGGCACAGCCATGTCTTCTTGATTCGATGCGATTCCAGCTCGTGTCGATACCATTCATCGCGTTGGGCATAAGTCTCTTGTGCACTGAAGCACTTGTCAAACGTGCAGAGATATGGTTCCAGGTCTTCGAGCAGGTGCTGGTTCCAATCCTCTTCCGTTTTGATTTTCCCTCCTGCTTCGAGATCGTAGCCGCAGAAATTGCAAGTGAACAGCTGCGTCTTCCCCTTGGCTAGCTCGGTGAGCTGTAGTGGTGGCTTTGGAAAGAGAATTTGTTGGGTCGGGGGCTGTTGTAGCATGCTGCTTTCTCCTTGCTGAAATTTCTTGGAGCTAGATGTTGCCGTGGTCGCTAGAGTAGTGGCAGACTCTATTCGGGTCAATCTCACAACATTGCTGTCGACATCGAAGAGGGAGGTCGTGTCGGAGAGTGCTGTGCTACTCGCTGCTTCAGACAACAGCGGCAAGAACTTTGGTGCTTTTTTAATGGGCGGCCGCCGCTCGGGTTTCAAGGTCGGTTTTTGGAAATTGAATGCATCCTGGGCGACATCATGATGATGCGGTTTCTTGCTCCCATGCTTGTGAAGGTGGATTTTGCCGTCTTGTTGGATCTGCTCCTGCACCATCATCTGGGCTATCCGTCGTTTCCAGTTTGCACGGCCAAGTCGTGTTTTGAGGATGTTGGAGGCAGAGGGGAACATAATTTTGGCGTGGTCTATGTCCAGCTGGTCGCTAATGTCGCTTGTATTGCTGATGCTGGAGGAGTAGGCGTCAATGTCTTGCGGGTATGGATGGTCGAGGCTCGGGCCAAGCATGATCAAGTTCTCGACACGCTCCTCGATGATGTCAAAGAGGTCAGGAACAACCTCAAGCAGATCAAACATCGGTGTATCTCCGATGGACAACTCATCCGCAATCGTGAGGTCTGCATCGTATGGGCTCTCTTCTCCACACTCGTCAGGACATATTGCTATTGGGGGCGATCCGGTCGAGGCCCGTGGATTGTTGGCGATGCGATTTGACCAGGCTTGAAGCTTTTCATCTTCAAGAAACTGGAGAGCTTGTTTGGGTCCGTTAGCCAGCTCTGACAGAAAGGGAGTAGACAACATCGAGAATTACCATCATTCAAAGACTGCTGAAGCTCCTGGAGCGCTTCGGTGACAGTCTCGCGGAGATCTTTTGATTTGCGCAGCCTGTAGTCTAATGTCTGGTCCTCGGCTCCTGTCTCATGGCCCCAGGTTGTGAGTCGTACAAAGGCATCATCGAGAGCTTGGCTTTGTGCCTCTGTCTTCGGTAGCAGCTGCGCAAACGGTCTGAAATTATCGCAGAGCTTGTTGAACGTTTGAGAGACGTTCTCATAGCGAGCTGCAATGATGGCCTTGACGATCCTAGGTCGTCTCCGGCCAAGGACATCATACATGTGTGTTGTTCTCTCCATTTTTGGTTGAGATAGTAAAAAGAACACAGGAACTGTCACAGCAGACGTTGCACCTGCAGACGCGATGATTTTGAAAGATGACGCACAGGGTCTTGCACACGAGCTTGTGTCTTCACCTCAGTTTCCCCGCCTGTCCGTACGCTGGCACCGTGCTAGATACGCACGGCCAGTAAGATGCCGAATGTACTCGCCCTTGGGTTGATGTTGTTAATGGACCGTCATGTGCCTAACGTGAGGCTTGGCGGTGTCCGGCCGCCAGCGACGGGTAGTTCTGATTTCAAATACCAACATGTAAACCCAACTCGGACTCTTGGTATGCAGTGTCCTTGTTAGGCACAGCCCTCTCCTCGTATCTCTCTATCTTGCTAGCACCAGCAGAGCCTCCTCTTTCTTTTTTGGAGGGCAGCGGTTGAGTCGGGGCAATCGCTACTTCGGTTCAATTAGATGAAAGACAGAATCAGCCTTGTCGGTTAGGCCGCTGCGCGGACCAATCATCGCTTGGTGCCGGAGGATTGCACACCCAACGTGTCGAAGACAGCGCATCAGGTTGTAGTGCGGAGATGGTCTAGTTGCATCCAGGCGCACCACACGAACGCCGGCCATTTGCGGCCTAAAACGTGCACTGCCCACCTGCGCATTGCCCACCGGCAAAGAGACGAGGTGGGGGACACAACGGCCTTATCCTCCAGTAGATTGCTGTCCCCGTATCTTGTGCGTGGAAAGTCCCGAGGCATGTGCTCTCGGTTCGGGCAACTGGAAAACCCCGGGCGTCGTTGGGGTATCCTGCCTGGCTAGCCAGAAGAGATGGAACTGTAACGTCGTGGATGTGAAGGGGAAATACAATCGGGGTGTCCTATATCGGCTTACCGAGAGAAGACAAGGCTGCAGTCAAGCCAGCGTATCCCTCGCACGCATCCCTCGCAAAAACCAGGCTTTGGCCAAACAGTTGGGTGTGAACGAGGTTGCAGCAACGCATGCAGGATGGCACGACGTTGCTGCCTGCCCTGCGGAGCCTCAGTCTATGCATGGTCCGCAAGACACCTTGTGTTCTCTCCCAAGTCCAAGGTATCCAACGCACCTTCTCTTCCTGCCTTTGGTGCTTCTAGCGTTGGTTGTATTTCCGGTTAAGACGGCAAAACAGCGGTTCGTGAGTCGTCTTGCATTCACAGTCTGGCGTCATCAGCTGGCCGTTGCCAAAGGGCCCCTTCCACCCTGAAAACAAGGCTCGGCCAAGTATGGCCCGCCCTCTTTGTGCCAACTGCCAGCCAAGCAGCGTCCATATTCGCCCCGTCCGTCCGCTCCTTTCCAAGCACCCATAAGTTCTTTTGATCTGGATGAGCTTGGTTCTTCGCCTGGCCGCTTTCTTTGATTTTGAATATTGCCAGTTTGATACATCGACAACAGCGGCAGACAAAACAAAGCGCCGCACAGCCAAAACGACACAGACGGCAATTCTACGCGGATGTCGGGCATAGAGGTTCTGGGCCTGGCCCTCGCTCTGTGGCCTGCCATCAGCCTTTTGAACGACTTGTACTCGTCCGCCAAAGATGGGTCTGCAAGCCGGTGGGCGATGACGATCAAGGTGCAAGAGCGCATATTCAAGGAATGTGTGTTCAAGCTCCTGCAAGGGGATGAGGACCTGTCTGAAAAGGACCGTGCCGGGCTCATTAGCGGTGACAAGAGCTTTGCGAGCCTGTGGAAAGATGTCGAGTTCAACGCCCGGCTAGAGAGCAGGTTGGACAGGGAGTTGTGCCTTCTCATAAAGCACGAGGTCAGCGAGATATCGACACTTGTACAGAGTCTGCAGCGGTCCATCGGAGAGGTAAAGACGGAGCCAGCGGCAAAACGGATGCTGCCGTCGTTCAGGGACGTCAAGCGGGTGCTGCGCAAAGACGATATCAAAAAGAACCTCGACAACTTGAGATTCCACAATTCGGCCCTGCGCCAGCTGCTCAAGACCTGCTCGGGCACGGCATATGCAAATGCGAAACCGCGGGCCTTGCCAGTGCACCGGCGAAGCACGTCCGAGGAGGAGCAGCAGAAGCGCGTTGATGCGCAGTTTTTCAACGGCTTCCACGAGGTGCTAGGCAAGAGTTTTCGTTGCAGCTGCCCGTCCGGCCACGAGGCAAACCTCTCCGTCACCGATACCATGGTGATGTTCCAGTCGTCGAACCTCTCGCGCGTCATGTCCAACCTCCGGCGGTCGGCAACAATTGGGAGTGACATGACAATATATGAGGGCGCAGAGGAGAGCGAAGAGATGAGGTAAGCGCGCAGACTTTGCGTTCCTTTTGCGAGAAAGCTGTTTTGACTGACTCGGATGCTCTCTGTCCAGCGAGTGGATTGAGTCGACCTGGTCCCGCGCACGGCAGGGGAGCCTGTCCGCAAGGCCGTCCGAGAGCCCGGCCCTGCTGGTCAAGTACAGCGAAAGCCGGGGCGTACAAAACTTCACGCCGATCCCAGACTTGTGCCAGTGGATCCGTACCGTCCGCATGCCGCCGCCCAACACGCCACTGATGACCGAGTTGCAAGGCGTGCTGGGCGAGGACGGCAAGCGGTACGCGGTGAGGGTGCCTCGCCAGCACGCGCCTCCCAGCATTGTTTCCATGGAGGAGTGGCTCACGGCGTGCGGCAGGGAGAGCAAGCGCCGGCGCGTGCGGGCGGAGCTGGCCGTGAACCTCGCGTCGACGATCCAGCAATTCTACCCGACGGCTTGGATAGAGAAGACGTGGACGTGGCGCAATTTCTCGGTGGCGCGCGACGAGTCGTCCCACAGCCTCATGATCACGCAGCGGTTCTGGTCCCTGGATCTGCCGCGGCGGCAGAGCCTCAGGTCGACGCCGCCGGCGCCGTCCCGATTCTGGAGCACGTTTCAGGATCTCGATCCCATGCTTGTGCGGCTCGGGTTTGCGCTGATCGAGCTGGCGCTGGGGCGGCGGCTTGCGGATATCCGGCTCGACAAGGGCGCACCGGACAATGGAAGCGACGCAGGCGGCAGCCGCGATGCCGATCTTGTCGACTACTACACGGCGGTCGGCATCCTCAACAGCAACGAGATTGAGGACGAGATTGGCGTGGCATACCAGCGCGTTGTCGAGGCGTGCTTGCGATGCCGTGTCATCAGCGACGTCGGCATGCAGCCTTTCAAGTCGAGCTCGAGCAAATTCGAGTCGGATCTGGAGCGATTTGTCGTCGAGCCGCTGCGCCAACACCATTCGTCAATTTGGGGGACCACAGTACTGGCCACATATTGACGACCGACGATGCGGTGGTTGGCTGGCGGGCAGACGATGCATGACGCTCGCGATGCCTGTTTTTTTTCGGGCTTGTTTAAGTTTGAAACTGCAGCTGGCGATTTTGATTGTTTTGGTTTGATTTGGGAAACTGCGACCACGAGAGACAGATTTAGCAACTTACCATTTGGGAAAGCACTCCGGATTATCGTTCAAAGAAGGAACGACTCACAGCGTTTGGGTTTATGACGAAAGGCGCCTGAATCATCGTTTAAATAAATTGATGTCATGATTGCATGATCACTGTTTGATTGCACCTTTTTGTCGACGACGTGAGTTTTGATTCTGATCTTTGAGACTTGCCGTCCTTTATTAGTAGATATCCCAAAAAATAACCCACTAATGACCTAAGCGACCTTGGTCTAATGGTTAGGATTTCGCCCTTCCAAGGCGAAGGTTCGGGTTCAATTCCCGGAGGTCGCAGCGATTTTTTTTACCAGCTCGACGGAAGGACGAACAAACCTTTTTGAATTGTTCAGTTTATGTCGTTTCTTTTTTTATTTGTCTTTTTCCGCTTTCATTGCGTGTGCGTTTTAGTTGATTTTTTTTCTTTTACAAAACAAATCATCTTAATGGTGAATATGACTGCGTTCCGGTGGCGGAGCGCTGGGCTGTGCTGGGCAACGCTGAATATACGCTAAGTCTCGGCGTTCTGAGCCCAACAACCAGCCTCCTGGAGACAAACGCTGTCTACCCCCCAAAGCATCAACAGGCAGGATACGGCCATGGCGGTCGACGCCCCAGCAGCTGTCCGCAGCGAGGACCACACCAAGGACAAGGACGAGGGTGTGGCCGTACGGGGCCGGATGCACTTCCTGGCGCGCGACGCCAAGTACGCGCGTGAGAAGCCGTACACGCTGCGGTATGCGCCGGCGCCCGAGAGCGGGATCCCGCAGACCAACATTGCGCGTGTCGAGCACGCGGTGGTGTTCCGCGACTTGCGCGGGCGGGCGGACCTCCGCTACGACGAGTGCGGCTTCGGCGTTGTCGCGGTGGAAGGCGGCGGCGAGCGCGGCGGCTTCTCCTACGACGACTATGCGCACAGCGACCGCATCGAGCGCCAGCACGCGCCGCGCGTTTTGCAGGCCGTGCGCGCGGCTCTGGGGGCGGCGTCGGCCGAGCTGATCGACTATGTCGTGCGCCGGCGGCACGAGACGTGGCCCGTGTCGACGGGGGAGCCGTACGCGTTCCAGCAGCCGGCGTCGCGGGCGCATATCGACCACACGTACGCGGGCGGCGTGGCGGTGATCCGGGAGGCGCACGGCGAGGACGCAGACGCCGTGCTGTCGCGCAGGTGGCAGCTTGTCAAGTACGTCGGAGCGGTGCTTCTTTCATCTTCTTCTTTCTTCTTCTTCTTTCTGACGAACAGTGCATGGCATCCTTTGAAAGGCCCCCTTGTGGACTGGCCGCTGGCCGTTTGCGATGCGCGGACCGTGGACTTTGCGCGCGACACAATGGCCGGCGACGTCGTGGACCGGCACCAGGTCTTTGAAAACACGCAGGTGCACTTTGACGAGCGGCAGGCGTGGTACTACCTGCAGCACCAGATGCCGGACGAGGTGGTCATTTTCAAAAACGCCGACAGCCGCGAGCCGTCGGGGGCCACGCCCGGCGTGCCCCATGCCTCGTTCGACAACCCGCTCAAGACGGACGCAGACTTTCGGCGGGAAAGCATCGAGATGCGTATCCTCGTCGTGTGGTGACGGCGGAGCAGACGGGAGAGGAAGACTGCGGGAGTGGCAACCCTGTACGATACGACGCAACAGCTTAGATGACTCACGAATACGATATCCTAATACTACGGCCAGCTTGCCTGTTTGAAGCGGAAGCGGCAGGACACAGGTCTCAGTGCATGGAAGGCACTGCTCGCAAGACGTAATCATATTATTGGCCGTAATCATACTGATGACTGCTTTTCGCTGCCAGCCGCTCCATAACAGATGCCTTCCTTTCTGCCTAGCATGCGCGCAACGCCTCCCGCCCAGTAACCGTCGTAACCGTCATCGTCACATCGTTAATCGCCGCGCCGTGGCGTCCGTCCAGCGTCCCTGTCGCGTGAACAAGAACGTCCCTCGCCACAGGGCTATGCCTGCGCAGCCCGCACCGTCTTGCGCGTGCTTGGCTTAACATTGGCGGCCGTGCCGTCGACCACGGCAATGTCGCCCTTGGGGACGCCGTATTCCGCCGCAGACGCATTCGTGTCCGCGTCCGGAGCTGCGGCCGCCGCGCCCGGCCAGCTGGCCTTCCACGGCTGGGTCTTTTCGTGCTGGGCGGCGTGCTGCCTGAGACGCAGCGGCGCGGCCGGCTTGACGTTGGCAGCGGTGCCGTCGACGACCGCAACGGCGCCCTTGGCGACGCCGTAGTCGACTGCCGCCGCCGCGTCTGCTGTCGTCGCATTGTGTGGCGACTGCGCGTCGCGTGCTTCGCCGGCCGGCCAGGCGGCCTTCCACGGCTGGGTTTTCTCGGCCATTGCGGATAGATGCGGGTCTATGCGCGACAAGAGAGAGGAGAGACGCCGAAACAAGTGCAAAGGCGGGCGAGGCGGGAGGACAGATTGTTTGACAGCGGTGTGAAAAAGGCTTGGAAGGGAATAAGGCGACGGGTAAATACGACGTAATAAATATCGTTGGCGGGTTGGGCTATGCCTGGGCAACCCGATATCGCTAGTGTGGCGCGCTAGCTTATTAATGATAACATTGCTGCCCTTACGATAATGCGGTCGCATTACGCTGCGCGCAAGCGTACTACATGACACAGTTGTGAAGCCGTCCCGATGCCGTGCCCAGACGCTCGTTGCCTGTCCACATACTTTCCACGTGTTTGCGTTTTCCTGCCCGACCTCCATGATCCGGGCCACATCCCGGCCAGCTCCTTGCTGCCAATCACCCAGCCTGGCTGTCCCCCGGAACGGCTTTGGCCTCTCGGGCTGGCCCCTTGTGAACCTTGCCCCGCAGAGCGCTGCCTACAGCAGGAGCAGCGACGACACGGTCAAGCCAAGGACAACAGCCCCGGCCGTGCTGATGCCGCCGCCGCGCACAGGCGCCGCGCCCGTGGAGGGGCCCGTGGGCGACGCCGTGCCGCTTGTAGTGGCCGGCGTCGTCTTGGTTGCCGAATGCTGCGTCGGGATGCTGCTGCTGCCAGTGGCCAATGTCGTCTTTGCCTTGGTTGTCGCCGAGGTCGAGTTGAAAAAGGGGAGCGTGGATGTCGGCGCCGGGCCCTCGGTGGCTTCAGTGGTCGTGAGGAAAACCGAAGGGGGCGTTGTCGCTGCCGTCGTCCCGCCCGTCGACGACGGACCCCATGCGCCGGACGAGCCCCAAGCCCCCGAAGGGCCCGGCGTGCCCGACGTGCCCCAGCTTCCAGACGGCCCCCAGCTGGCGGACGGACCCCAGTCGGACGACGGACCACCCCAGCCAGGAGCCCGCGTGCCGGAAGCGCCCCAGCCGTTGGAGCCCCAGGGGGGGCTACCGGAGAGAACGCTGTTGATGGCAGCCATTGTGATGTGGTGCTGGAGGGGGAGAGAAATGAAATTTGAAAAAAAAAAAAAAGAAAAAAAAACGCGTGATGCTGTAGCGACAGGGCGGGAAGATGCTCGAATAAGCGCTAGTGTTGAACGAGAGACTTTTGTTGGCACAAGAATATACACAGAGGGAAAGAAACGAGGGGATAAGAGAGAGATGCGCAGGCAAGAAGCCGGCATGGCGTCCATGCCGGCCTTTTAATAGTTGCACGGTGAGCTGGACCGACGCCCAGACACATTCACATACTGTCTGCTCTCTTGTTGCCTGGCCACCGTGCACTGTATCTGCGGCGGACTGTATTTTTCGCACCGCCTCCCTCTGCTGCTCGGCACACAAAGGAGGCTGGCCGATGCAGGCCAGAGGCTGGCCAGCTCTGGTACGTGTCTGTCGATGGGGGCTGATGCTGTACGACAACCGTGAAACACCACAAGGCGAGACACAGGATACGTGAAGAGAGGAGAACCGAGCAATACAGCGGCGCGGCATCAAGCAGATTGCGAGGCTGAGCACGGGAGATGGCAGACACTGCGGCGCAGAACAAGGACACGCAAGCCGCATGCAAAGTTCCGGTGGCGGCGGAAGAAAATGTGTTATTGAAAAGCCACCTGCGCGAGCCGGTGATACAAACGGAGGATCGCCACCCAGGCTCCGGGAACGCTGGTTGCCTCGTCAATTTCGTGCCGTTTCTCATTTACCAAGTGCTGCCGTATCCTTGTTTTCGTGGTATTCCGCGGATACGGGCAGCGAGGCGACTGAAAACGACTCGGAGACACGGGATATAAAAGCTGCCAATCTCTCATGTTGCACGACACAGCTGGGGATATTAAGAATGGATATTATATATGGGCATATCGCTAATGCGACAAAGTCTCCAATGAAAAGAAAAGTGTCGTTTGCCCTGAAAACGCTCCTGCGAATACTTTGTATGAAACGGACCTGCAGGTCGACCCGGGACTCGTGTCTCGTAAATTCTATTTTTGCTATCCGGTACACAACATGTGGTGGCTCTATAAAGACACGGCATCTGAAAGCAGTCTCATTCAAGAAAAAACAGGGGGATAATAAAAACCCGATATATGGAATCTCAAAGTTGGTGCTTACATGTGCAGTGAGAAGCGCAAGGATAAAAGAGGAAAACAGGAGAGTGACCTATGTACGATGCATACAGGCTCCCATCTAGACATCAAACAATATGCAATCTTTTTAAAATGTACAAGAGAACCGTTCGCCCACCCGTATGAATGTGCTTTGTCGGTGTCTTTCCAGCATGGAAGAACACAGAAACACCGCCGTGGAAAACGACATGGGCATATAACATGGATTGATAACCCCCCCGCTTCGCGTTACTGCACGAGCATGTTCCACGCCTGGTGAACAAGCACCGTACCGTGCAGCAATGCAACCTCCCACAGTGGCCACGGGGATGCAAGCTCGTTTCGCGGCTGCTGCTGGTGCGGCCCGTCGCCGTCGTCGAGCCAACCGTGCGTCTCGCCAGCCAGGGCATTCTGTTCGTGGTACGTTGCTTCCTGCCGTGGTTCTGCGCCAGAGCCGCCTGCCTGCAGCATCGTCCACATGGCGCGAGCCATCCAGCTTGCCATGGCGATGCTGGCAGCGCCCAGAGCCAGGCCCACGAGAGGATGCAGCACGGCATGCCGTGCCCGTCTGCGCAGCCGGCCCGCCGACGCGGCCGTCGAGGAGAGCGCCAGCGCTGCACAGAGGCCGACGGAGGCCGCCTCGACCATGCGCGCGTATGGCCGGATGTACTGGAAGCCGTCGGCGGCGGTGGCTGTCTGCTCGTCGAGGCCCTCGCGCAAAAGGTGCACGGCAGCCAGCGATGCCAGCGTGGTGAGGATGGTCGCGGCTCGCCGCGGAAAGGATGCGCCGCCGGACGAGGACGCCGCCGCCGCAGACCGTGGCCGACGCCTTGCGTGCGACGAAGCCCGTTCCCGGTGCCGGCGAGGAGCAGACGGGCTGCCCGCCGCTCCACCTGGCGCAGAACACACGTCGCTTTCGTCGTCTTCGTTGCCACCAGCCCCGGCCAGGGTAAAGGTCTGACTGAAGAGATCCGACAAGAAGCCAGCCGGGTCGTCGTTTGCCGTGCCACGGCGGCTTCCCGCGTTTGCCTTTTGCGTCAAATCTTCGGCGAAGAACGAGGGCTGCGCAAACTCAACAGAGGTCGAGGCCCCGGCCGGTCCCTGTGATCCGAGGTGGAGCGTGCGTCCGGGGCTGCCGCGATCCTGGCCAAAGAAGGACAACGTACCAGCCTGGGTGCTGTCGCCCGCCAAGTTCTTTTGAATCAGACGCGGCGCGTTCGGACGATTGAAGATTCTCTGCGCAATGCTCGCAGGGGCTGGCGGCACCTTGTACCAAAAGGGGCCGTGGCCCGCCTCGACAGGTGTCTGGCCAAAGGCACCTGCAGCGGTCGAGGGCTGGTAGGTGTTGAACGCGCGGTAGGGCGACTGCTCTGGTGTCTGAGACAGGGGCTGCGTTGGCGTCCAGTCCATTTCGTCCACGTCCGTCGACCGGTAGTCGTCCTCCTGCGGCCAGCTGTGGGATGGCTGCTGCGGGGCTGGCGTTGCCGACGAGTCGTTTCCGAGGCTCAGCGAGCTGAAGCTGGACTCTCTGCCCGTCTGCCAGGCCCCTGCTGTGGGCGTCTGCTGGCTCTGTCGGCCGAACCCGTTTTGCGACGGCTGCCATCCGTCCCAACCGTCGGTGTCGCTATCACGCCGGGAAAGGGGGCTGGATGGCATGTACTGCTGATGCTGTTGCAGAGGCGTTGCTGAGAGCTCGTCGAGCACGTCCGACATGGTCTCGAGGCCGCGCCGCCGATTCTCCGACCGATGCTGTTGCAGATGGGCCTGTCCCGAGGCCCGCTGCGGTGTCAACGGCGTGTCGGGCAGTTTTGCAAAGAGCGGCCGCAGGTCCTTTCTTATGGAGCGCGGAGCCACCGCGTAGAGGTAAAACATGAAAAGGGCGGCAGCTGCGTGTGCTCCGGCCACGGTTGGCGGGAGCAGCGACGACGACGACGGCGACGCGCCATGTGCCGCCGAGCTGGGGCCGCCTGCTGCCTTTGCGAGGAGGAGCCTGGTCAAGACAATCGTTGCTTGGTAGGCATACCACGTTGGTATGCCAATCAGGGGCTTTGTGAACCCGCGAAGTGTCTGCACGAGAAAGGGGTTCCACCAGCAGCCAGCAAACGTGGCCGTCATGCAAAGAGAACGGAGCGTGTCTGCCCTGGCAACAGCAAAACCCAGCAGAGGCTGCAGCGCCGCCGCCGCAATTGCTGCTCCTCTCGTCTGCGACGGGGGGGCGTGCGAGTCGCCGACAATCACGTCGTCCTCAAACCCCATGTCCCCTCGCAGCTGTGCCTGTGCAGGCGGGAGGAGGAGGTAGCTCCCCACAACGCCGGCCTGCCACAGCAGCTGGAGGAGCAGAGCCACCCACCACAGCTTCCGGCCCAGCCAGTTGGCTGCATCGGCAGGCGTGGCCCGCGTTGTCCGCACTTGGCGGCTGTAGTCCACCATGCGCCGCAGATGGTCCGTCTTGGCCGTGTAGCCGGCCTCGCGGATGCGGTCCAGGACGCGCGGCTCACAGTCGGCGCACACCTGCGGATAGCGCTCCTCGAGGCCCTTGCGAAACCGAAAGTACTTGCTTTCGAGCTCGGGCGTGTCGGGGTGGTTCGGGTCCGAGGGGAAGTACTGGGCGAGCGAGGATATGAAGAGGTGCTGGTTCTTGAGGCACACATTGCAAAAGACAGACGCCGCGCCGGCCGAGCCATGTCCGGCGCTGCTGGTGCTACCTGGGCTGCCGAAGCCGTCGTGAAAGGGGTCGGGGCCCGAGGCAAAGAAGGGCGTCGTCGTCGTCTCGGCGGCTGCTGTTTTTGACGGCGGAGGGTCCGTGATCTCGCCGTTCTGCGCTGGCTGTCAGCATTCCCGGTCTCTGTGCAAGTCTCCTCTCACGGCCGAGCCGTGTTCGGTCTCTCTGCAAGTATTTTCTCACGGTTGAGCCGTGCTCGGTCTCTCTGCAAGTCTCCTCTCACGTCGAGCCCGTGTTCGCCGTCAAAGATCAGCTCACCTGGTCCAGATAGTTTGTCGCGTCGCAGCTTGTGCAGGCAAACTGGCGCAGGCTGCCATCGTACACGACCGACGTGCGACTGCCGCAATAGAAGCAGCTCAGATAGCGCGCGCGCCGCAGTCGCGCCATGGCCGCCGTCTGCCGCCGACGTCGCTGGCGATGCTGTGTTGATTTTCAGACTGTTCTTGTAGAGGCGGCAGTGGCGTACCGAGCGCAGCGATGGGCACGCGGGCCGACCATCGCACGCCAGAGCAAATGTCGAATACGCAAAAGCAGCGCGCGGTGCTTCGATCGGCGTGAGCAGCCGCGTCTGGTTGGTTGATGCGTCGTTGTCTGGCTCGGTTTGGTGGGTGATGCGGTTTGCGGCTGCTCAGCACGGGTGGATACTGCCGGGCGGTCAGGCACTGAGCTCCAAAAAAGCGGGCTCTCAGGAACCCGCTGTTCAGCGCCGTGTGTTAGTCGTTCTAGCGGCGCCCCAACGTGTTGCTATTCAGAAGCTCTGCCTGACTGCACTTTCGCCTCGCTTTTCGACCCTCCACGTATGCCGCCGCCGCCGCCGCCGCCACAGCCGGTGCAACAACAGCGGACGAGCAAAGCACCGTGAGACGAGCCGACCGAAAAACATGTCTCGCTCTCTGGAAGACACCGCCAGCGCCCCGACAATGGGCTTCCTCTTCCCCGCCCTTTTCCTTGGCAGCCTTCTGCTCGTGCCAGTCTCGATGCTGGTGATGGTAGGATCCTCCCCCGGCCAGTTGCCAAATGCCAGGAGTATGCTGATCAGCTGCAGCTGCGTTTTGCGACCGTCAAGACGAGCCGGCGGTTCGCCATGGACAAGGCCTGGAAGGCAGCTCGGCGGGGTCCGGTGCCAAGCGGTGCTCGACTGCCCTCTACCTATTTTATGTACGTGCTCGGCTCGGGCGGCCACACGGGCGAGCTGTGCGAGATGATCAAGCAGCAGTTCCGGCCAAACCCCCGCAGCCACCGGCGCTACATCATCACGTCTGGCGACAGCCACTCGGCCAATGCCATTGAGCGCCTCGAGGGCCTCATCAGCCGCACGTTTCCGCCCGACGCCGACGGCGTCTCGCCCGGCGGCACGTGGGACGTCGTCCACGTCGTCCGAGCTCGGCGCATACACCAGCCTCTCTATACGGCCTGGTTCTCGACGCTGCAGAGCGCAGCGTCGATTGTGCTGGCGCTTCTCCGCCCGCCAAAACCGCAACGGCCCCAGGCAGGGGCTTGCAAGGACACATCAAGGGGCGCGGCAAAGGCCAGACGGCCGCCGGTGTACACCTACCCGAACCTCATTGTCACAAACGGGCCAGGGACGGGCTTTATTGTGTGCTTCGTTGCCTTTGCGCTCAAGATGCTGTTTGTAATCCCCACGGACCGCTGCAGCATTCTCTTCATCGAGACCTGGGCGCATGTGAGCACGCTCAGCCTGACGGGCAAGCTCTTCCACTACAGCTGCATAGCAGACATGTTTGTGGTGCAGCACGAGCCGCTGGCAGCCAAGACAGGGCAGCGTTTCATTGGCGACGTAACAAAATACGGCAATGTGCTGGGCATCCGCAAGTCCTTGGCGCGGGGCAAGACAAAGGCACGATAGAAGGCGGGCGTGAGTTTTTTTCTCTTTTCTTTCTTTCTTTTTTCCTTTTGCAAAGCTCGTGCCCGTATATCAGGGCATGGACGAGGCAACAAAAAGACGTCTGGACAGTGGCATGAAAACGGAGCACGCAGATCTAGAATGCGGTACACGCAGAGAAATGCGAGATGGGCAAATGACACATGACTCTTTTGTTCGTGTGATATTGTAATGTACATGGGCCACTCTGGCCACGGCCGCACTTCCTTTTTTCCACGAGAGACAGCGTCCTAGCTTGCACTTTCGCTGCTGCTCGGCGGGCCCTCGGGCTCGACGCCAAACGAGCTGGACGAATCCAGCCGCGACGCCTCGAGCTTCTGGATGTCTTTTGTCGCCCATGCCTTCCACTTTTCGTACTGCCGGTCCTCGAGCCGCATGCCCTCCTGCAACGCCGAGCCGCCAAAGTACGCGCCCACCATGCGGGCCTCTTCTTGCGCCACGCGCCGGCCGACGTCCTCCAGATGCCGCAGGGCGTAGAACTCGCGGCGTGCCGCGTCGTATGCCTGGTCCCGCGTCATGCCCGCCGTCCGCATCATCCACATTTGCCGCTGTACAACACTGTGCGTGTTAGCGGCATGGCCCGGAACGGAAACACTTCCACACGTCTTTGGCCTTTTTTTCTTCTCACCTCTCGCCGCACAGAGGCAGGCCGTCCTGCACAAGACCCTTGCTCCAGTCGTAGCGCTGGGCGTCCTTCCCGTCCGCCTCGAGAATAAACCGCGGCCGGGCAAGCTCCCACGGATGGTCACGGAAGAACGTCGTGCGCAGAGCGTCTTCCTCGTATTCGATCCGTTTCGGGATGTACGTCCGCCGCGGCTTCTTCATGCGTGGGTTTGGCGGCTGGTGGGCCAAGGGGATGGTGCGCGTCAGCACTTCGGCCGGCTGGATTGCCTCGACAGCAGCCAGCCACCGCGGCGCCACCGGGAAGTGGTTTGCGTTGATTTGGGCCTGTGCCTGCGCTCTCGCGACCTGGGCGACGCGCGATGCCTTGAATAAGCGGCCCATCGGGTCGGCTGTGAAGTGGCGTGGAAAGACGGCTGCGAGCGCCAATTGGAATTGATTCGCGTTTCGAGGCGCCGGGACCTTTCAAACAGAGCTTCTCGCCTGTCTCCGCTGTCCGGAGCGAAACCGTTCTCGGGTATCGACGTCAATGTCGTGGTGCGGCCTACCCGGCTTGTCACTATTTTTTTTCGGGCAAGCTCTACCACGTCCTTTAGATGCATACTATGCCCTAATCCGGGCGCGAAGCCGCTCCACTTGCACTTTCCATCGGCGATAAGATAAAACCCAATGGTAGAATTACGTGCAGTGCGCTTTTTCAACCTCTGAGAATGCAGCAATTGACAACAACGACGGCCCTCTCGACACCACGCAGCACACGGCAGCCCACAACAGCGTAAATGGAGGCCGCCATGACGGGCAACCCATGAAGTGCTCACGACGCATCGACAGGGCAGCCTGCGGCGCCGTCCTGCCGTCCCGCGTGCCTCTGCCGCAATGCTACCCACTGCCGTTCCCGTCCAGACGACAGTCATCGCCGGCACGATGCATCCACGACCGGCGGTGCAAGCTGAAAAACGGACGGCCGCAAGAAGCACGGAACTGGGTTCTCGCAGCAGGGGCCCCAGACCCGGCCTCCGGCACGCTTCTGCCGCTCCTCTTCCCGCCGGCATGGTCCAGCTCCTGGGGCAAGCCAACCGGGCGCAAGGCCACGCACGCCCTCGAGACGGCCTGCCCTGTCGGAAAGAGCCGCCAGAGCCCGCAAGGCAGACGTTCTAGTCATACGGCTGCCGCCGCCGCCGCCGCCGCCGCCGCCGGTCCGCCGGCCGTGAACGCGCCTGGACCTCCCGTGCCCGTGTCCGTCGACAACGCCGGATTTTGGCGCCCCCGCAGACCAACGCTGAGCAAGAAAGAACTCCTGTCGTTTGTCGACCCGCCGTCCGAGGGCGACACGGTCGACGAGCACATGGACTTTATCCGCGACCCTTACATGCGGCGATACGCACAGGCCGACGAGCCCGAGGTCGTTGTTGCAAAAGCGGGCGCGGACGCCGACTACCCGACATGGAGCGACGTGGCGAGGGCCGGCAGCGACGTGCAAAAGATTCTCTACGAACTCAGCGCGGCTGTGGCGGCGCGCCTGCGCAATCCAAGCAAGGTGGCCGCCGTCGAAATCTACGACACGTACCGCCAGCTGCCGGGCACGCGCATGTCCCACGTGCCCGGCAGCCTGCGGCACGCGCTCCTCAAGACACTCGGCATGGTCGAGAAGAAGGATTCGCAGTCCATGCTACGTTACTTTGCCGTCGTCGCCGACGTCAAGGACTGCGGGTTCGCGCTGACGCGCGCCGAGTGGAACGCTGCCATTTCCTTTGCCAGCCGCTACGTCGGCTCGTCGACGGCTTCCGAGGTCGAAGCAGCCATGAACCTGTGGCGCGAGATGGAGCAAGACGCACGGGTCCGCGGAAACAGCGTGACGTTCAACATCTTGTTCGACGTGGCGTCCAAGGCCGGAAACTTTACGCTCGCCGAGATGGTCTACCAAGAAATGGAAAAGCGCGGTCTGCGCTACAACCGGTACCACCATGTCAGCCTGATCCACTTCTTCGGCCTCAAAATGGACGCCGACGGCATCCGTGCGGCGTATCAGGAGATGGTCGACGCCGGCGAGATGATTGACGTCGTCGTCCTGAACTGCGTCATGTCCGGCTTTCTGCGCTGTGGCGAAGAGGACGCGGCAGAGCGCGTCTACCAGCGCATGCAGCAGACGTACATGGGCCGGCTCAAACGGTCGTCCAAAACGACGGCAAATGCACCTGCAAACGAAGCGCCAGGCGCGCAAGACACAAAAGACGAGGAGAAAAAGGAAACCGGCACAGAAGCATCGAATACTGCGCCGGGCTCGTCGCCCTCCGCCGGCCTGCCTCTTCCCGGGCAGAGCCCGCCTTCCGCTCCTCCTTGCCTGGACACCACCAATTTCGCCAGCCAAAAGGTCATGACGCATGTTCTCATGATGCTTTCCAAGGTCAGCAAAGGGGACAGGAGCCTGCAGGCCGGGTTCCAGCATCTCGTGCCCACGCGGCCCGACCTCGCCACGTACCGCATCCTCATCAACCACTACGCTGTCCGCCTCGGCGACCTGCCCACCGTCACGCGCCTCCTGAGCGACATGAAAACGCTGCGGATCCCGCTCCACGGCACCATATTCCTGGCCCTGTTCAAGGGCTTCGCCGTGCACGGCGGTCGGCCGGGCACGGGCGCCAACTGGAGCGAGCAGCGCCTGCGCAGCATCTGGGCGGCCCTGCTCAAGGCGCTGGACGACGAGGCCGCCGGGCTGTACATTAGCACCTGGCTGATTATGTGGGCTCTGCGTGCATTCGACCGCTGCAGCACGCCCGAGATGGTCTTCAAGGCGTATAACTCGCTCTCCTCGCGCTGGGACCCCAGCGAGGCGGATGCAGACTTTACCATTGGATTCCTGCACGACCTGCTCAAGAGCCGGCGGCCGACACCGCCACCCCGCAGCCGCAATGGCTCCGTCAACGTCGGCTGGAACTGGCGTGCTCCAAAGGAGCGGGCATCCATTCTCGGCCAGCTCGGCCGCCGGTCCTTTGGTTAGACGCACTCTGTGTATATTAATGTGTATATAAGGGCTGGCATACTACGGAACGATTCTCTTAACGTCTCAGCACATAGATAGCATAGACTTGGACTCTTATAACGAATGAATGCATGCAGTCGAATGACTGGCAATTACGTTTCCTCCTTATTTCTGATCGGCCAGGGGCTGCTTGGTGTCGTTGTCACGGTGCATCGCAGGTTCAGTTTAGTTGTATGACACCACGATCGATTGAGCCGTATCTTGGGAGCTGTATGCAAGTTTTTTTTGTCGAGTTTCTAAGCTTTCTCTATGTACACGGCAAACACCAAAGACCCGCCACAATCGATGTCGTCGTCGGCTGTCGTCTGCGTTCCGTACAGATGCCATCGTGTCTATTGCCCCGTCTTTCAAATAGAGCCTACGAGATAGATCACTTATTTCGGCTTGTACGTCTGCCAGGCTGCAAAAGAGAGACAAACGCGTTAGTCGACGTCCCATCCATAGCCACAGCACGCAGCTCGAGCCACGGGGTACAAACGTACTGGCAATGCCAAACGGCGCGAAGAAGAAGGTGGCCATCGAGGTCCAGTAGACGACGCCAAAGAACTTGCCCTTGGGGTTGAACGGCAGGTTGGAGTACGGGCCCTCGGGGTAGTGGTACGGCGACGAGAACTGGCGCGGCGTCGAGTGGAAAGCACGGCGGCCGACGGCCTGCGACGTGCGGGTGGCAGCACGGGAGAGCATCTGCAAAAGGCAACGAGGATCCGTCAGCGAACGCCTCCAAGCAGGCCAATTGGCCGTCGAATTTTGTGCGGGAGCTCAACCTACCTTGGCGATGGAGTGGTGATGGTCTGTGGCGGGCAGTGGTCGGCGGCGGTTGGGATGCGGATAATAGGAAACGTCGGTTTTCGCCGTGATCTCTTTTTGCGCGGATCTGACTGGGCTGCCGGGACTGGTGGCGTGAGGTGCTTCCATGTTTTTCCGGCTATGGAGCGCAGCAGCGGAGCTGGACCGTGCACGTAATGACTAATCTTTCACGTGATGCTCACATGACTGCAATACCGCCTTTTCGGCGCGATCTTTTGCGTGGCAGAATTTTGTGCAGGGGTCCACTTTTCCTGTGTTTTCCAGTTTTCTGGACAAAAGTTGCTTTTGCAGTGCTTCGCTCCTGCTTTGCCAGGGACACCGACCTGCCGTCGCCACAAAGGCCAGGAACGGGATTCTTTTCTTTCTCGTGCAGAGACTGCACATTACCGAGTCACCCGAGCTCCCAAACCTCCCTCCCGCCTGTCTACACCACCCAACCCGGTCTTCGCCCGCCGTGCGCGGAGCACCCGACAAGCGGTTCGCCATGGACATCGACGAGCTATTTGAGGTCTTTGACAACCCGGCGCCGGC
This sequence comes from Sporothrix cf. nigrograna, assembly GCA_019925305.1. Lineage (NCBI taxonomy): Eukaryota > Fungi > Ascomycota > Sordariomycetes > Ophiostomatales > Ophiostomataceae > Sporothrix > Sporothrix cf. nigrograna. The sequence goes on along the minus strand of JADHKR010000016.1, from coordinate 453,295 downwards.
TGCACGGCCGCCAGAGGAGGCTTCGTCTGCCTCTGCGCACGCCGATGCGAGCCGCAAGCGCAAGGCCGTGGGCATCTCCGAGGTGCCGGCCGGGCCCGAGAAGGACGCCGCCGAGGGGACGCCCCTCGGAAACGGCGAGACATCCAACGACGCAGACGTCTCGTCTGCTGCCGAAGACGGCGCCGTGGACGACGAAGCCAACGACAGCCACAAGCGCCGCAAGAAGGAGGCTGAGGCCGATCCCGTTCTGACCGACACCTTCCAGACGGCCGAGTCCCGCGAGGTCGCGCCCGCGTCTGGGTTTGCGCCGCAGAAAGACACCGAGTCCCTCGTCCTGCAGCACAACATCCAGCACCAGGTGGCCCTCCCGCCCGACCTCAACTACGAATACGTCCCCCTCTCGGAGCACAAGCGGCCGGCCGAGCCCGCGCGCGAGTATCCCTTTGAGCTCGATCCCTTCCAGAGCCTGGCCATCGCCTCCATCGAGCGCGAGGAGAGCGTGCTCGTCTCTGCGCACACGAGCGCCGGCAAGACGGTCGTTGCCGAGTATGCCATTGCGCAGTGCTTCAAGCGCAACCAGCGCGTCATCTACACCAGCCCCATCAAGGCGCTCAGCAACCAAAAGTTCCGCGACTTCATGGGCGAGTTTGGCGACGTCGGCCTCATGACCGGCGACATCACCATCAACCCCACCGCCAGCTGCCTTGTCATGACCACGGAGATTCTGCGGTCCATGCTGTACCGCGGCTCCGAGATCATGCGCGAGGTGGCCTGGGTGGTCTTTGACGAGATCCACTACATGCGCGACAAGTCGCGCGGCGTGGTCTGGGAGGAGACCATCATCTTGCTTCCCGACAAGGTGCGCTATGTCTTCCTGTCGGCCACCATCCCCAACGCCTTTCAGTTTGCCGAGTGGATCGCCAAGATCCATCGCCAGGCGTGCCACGTCGTCTACACGGACTTCCGCCCGACACCCCTGCAAAACTACTGCTTCCCAGCCGGCGGCGACGGCATCCTGCTCGTGGTCGACGAGCGCGGCGTCTTCAAGGAGAAGAACTTCAACACGGCCATGGCGCTCGTGGAGCAGAACAAGGGCGCCGACCCGGCCGACCCGAACGCCAAGCAGACGGGACGCGGCAAGAACAAGAAGATCAACAAGGGCGGCGGCAACGAGTCGACGTCGGACATTTACAAAATCATCCGCATGATCATGAAGAAGAACTTCCACCCTGTCATCGTCTTCAACTTTAGCAAGCGCGAGTGCGAGATGCTCGCGCTCAAGATCTCGGGCATGAACTTCAACAACGAGTCCGAGCAGGCGCTCGTCGTCAAGGTGTTTGAAAACGCCATTGATACCCTGTCCGAGGCCGACCGTGAACTGTCGCAGATCACCCACCTGCTGCCCCTGCTGCGCAAGGGCATCGGCGTTCATCACTCGGGCCTGCTGCCCATCCTCAAGGAGATTGTCGAGATTCTCTTCCAGGAGAACCTTATCAAGGTCCTCTTTGCCACAGAAACCTTTTCCATTGGTCTGAACATGCCGGCAAGAACAGTCGTCTTCACGCAGGTGCGCAAGTTTGACGGCGTGTCCATGCGGCCGCTCACGTCGTCCGAGTACATCCAAATGTCTGGCCGTGCCGGTCGCCGTGGCCTCGATGACCGCGGCATCGTCATCATGATGGTGGACGACAAGCTGGAGCCCGAAACGGCCAAGGCGATTGTGGCGGGCAAGCAAGATCGCCTTAACTCGGCCTTCCATCTCGGCTACAACATGATTCTTAATCTGCAGCGTATCGAGACAGTGTCGCCCGAGTACATGCTGGAGCGGTGTTTCTTCCAGTTCCAGAACGCAGCCAGCGTGCCCGCCTTGGAAAAGGAGCTCATGGAACTCCAGCACGAGCGCGACAGCACCATCATTCCCGACGAAAACACGGTCAAGGAGTACTACAAGCTGCGGCAGCTGATTGAGGAGTACCGCAAGGACATGGTCGTTGTCATGCAGCACCCCAACTATTGCCTTCCCTTCCTTCAGCCCGGCCGTCTTGTGCACATCAAGACCCCGGGCAGCGGCGAAGACTTTGGCTGGGGTGCTGTTGTGAGCTTCTCGCAGCGCCGGGCGCCAAAGCGCGGCGAGGAAGAGGTCTCGCCACAGGAGTCGTACTGCGTCGACGTGGCCCTCTTTATCTCGGACAGCAAGAGCGCCCAGAGCATCGCCCCCGGCTTTCCCCTCAGCGAGGTCGCCCCTGGTGCTGTCCCGTGGGTTGACAACAACGGCGGCCGCCTCATCGAAGACAGCAGCGACAACACGAGCGACAACGACAAGAAGTCGAAGACGTCCAAAGGCTCCAAGGCCACCAAGGCCTCCAAGACGGATGGCAAGAAGGAGAAGAGCAACATGTCGGATGCCCGTGTTGAAATTGTTCCGTGCCTGCTCTCGACAGTCGTGGCTATGAGCAAGCTCCGCATCTTCATGCCCGACAATGTGAGCATGTCTGCCGGCAAGGAGCGCACCGGCAAAGTGATTCGGGAAGTGCAGCGCCGCTTCCCCGACGGCATCCCGATTCTCGACCCCATTGAGAATATGAAGATCACCGACGACTCGTTTAAAAAGCTGATCAAAAAGATTGAGCTCCTCGAGGCGAAGCTGCTGGCCAACCCCCTGCATGGCTCGCCCATCCTTCCCGAGCTGTGGGAAAAGTTCCACAACAAGACCGAGCTTGGCGAGAAGATCAAGGAGAAGAAAAAGGCCATTGTTCAGGCACACAGCATCGCCCAGCTGGACGAGCTCAAGTCGCGCAAGACCGTGCTGCGCCGCTTGGGCTTTATCAACGACGACGATGTCGTCCAGCTCAAGGCCCGCGTTGCCTGCCAGATCTCGTCGACCGAGGGCCACGAGCTGCTGCTCTCGGAGCTCCTGTTCAACCGCTTCTTCAACGACCTGTCTCCCGAAGTGGTGGCCTCGGTCATGACATGCTTCCTCTTTGACGAAAAAGTGGAGGCCCCCGACTTGAAGGAGGACCTGGCCAAACCGCTGCGCGAGATCAAGGCGCAAGCCAGGATTATTGCAAAGGTCAGCCAGGAGAGCAAGCTTGACGTCAATGAGGAGGAGTACGTCGCGAGCCTCAAGTGGCAGCTGATGGAGACTGTGCTTGCGTGGGCAAAGGGCGCCTCCTTTGCTGACATTAGGTGAGAATCCTTGTCCTTGTCATTCTTGAACCTTTTTTCAATGGATCATGGCCGCTAACAAACCAGCAAAATGACCAACGCATACGAAGGCTCCTTGGTCCGTCTCTTCCGCCGTCTTGAGGAGCTGCTGCGGCAAATGGCCGAGGCTGGCAAAGTGATGGGGAGCGAGGAGATTACGAAAAAGTTTGAGCAGAGCTTGGAGAAGATCAAGCGTGGCATCGTTGCTGCCCAGTCCCTCTACCTGTAAACGCAAGGGACTCGGAGAATATGTTGCTTTATTTCTCATTGTAGTTTTGCACCGTTCTTGCATTTTGCTTTTGGACTCTTTGCCAGGCGTTGATATTGTGGAAGAATCAGTACAGCAACATACTTTCCTTGCAAGTACAGAGGCTGATGTCGTAGCTGCATAGTTGGAATGTATAATATATTTTACACGTGTAAACTGTTGCTCAGAGAATACGACCAAAACAAACAGAGAGACCAATGTGCCAACTCCGTCAAGAGCCATATTTCCTTTCCTCGGCAACCGTCCCACCGAGATCCCCAGCCTTGACCGGCTCAAACCAGACCAAAAATAAAATACATCATAATACAGTTGATAGCTTTGAGCACGAAGCCTGAAAGAATGCCTCGCCCTGCCTGCTGTTCCCGCCACACTTTCCCTTTTTGTTTTCGTTAATGCGTATACCTGTATGGATACTCCGTACGTTTGCCGTCATGTGTCGTCATACACCGTCGTAGCACGTTTCGAATGGCCACTCATCAGTGCCAAACAAACACTAAACAGTACTGCCAGCACTGCCGTGGAAAGTAAAGAGAGACCGCACGCCCTCGGCGATTTTGGTCATACTCTTATCGACCGTACGCTCAAACCGGAAGCGCGACATGACCTTGTTCCGACTTTTCTGGTGTTCAACGCCGGAATGGACAATGTAGTCGAAAAGATCATCAATCCCTTCACAAGAGGATAGAGATGAGCACTCAAAGTACTCCGCACAGCGCAGCTCTTGGGCGGCTTCCTTGGCCTGGGGCGTGTTAGCCGTTGGGCCGTGCGATATGACTGACTGGTGACGGATAATATTGACTTGCCTTTTCCGAGCTGACTTGCACCGCTTCCTCCACAAAGGTCAGCTGAAGGGGCGGCAGCCGGCGGCGTACATCCTTCTTCAAACCTGCCAGGACGACAACCGAGTTTTCCTCGTACATGGCAATGTCATTGCGGTACTGCGCAGGACAGTTAGGTTTTGTCCTCGAATCGTCGCAACAGCTCGTGCAAGGGGTTGGCTCACCTTGTGCAGTCTCTCCAGGGTAGATTCGTGGCCAATGTCGAAGCAGAGCACAACCACGCTGAACCACCCCAAAGCCAGGATGCTTGGTTCGCGGGGATCGCGGCCACTTCCGCCCTCGGAGAGATTCAGTTGGACGCGGGATCCGTCAACAGTGAGGCGGATTGTCTGTTCCTGGATCTCGCTCGGCGAGTATGTTTGCGGAAAAGTGCCATACACCAGGCGCCTAAAGAGAAGTCAGTCTTGCCATTGGATAATTGTTTGGTAAAAGCGTGACGTACTTGATCAGTGCAGTCTTTCCAACGCGAGCGTCCCCTATGAAAGCAACATTGACAATCATATCCGGTCTTCCCTCTGACCAGTAGCCTATTTGGCCATCGTGTGACGGGGGTGGCATAGGAGGAGCAAGTTTTGAAGACATGATACGGCGTATGGTCGAAGAACCCTGGGAGCGAAGGCTACTTGTGTGACGTCTTGAAAAGGACGACCGGACACGATTTGACGGAGTTTTGCGTAGACTGCCGAGCTTGTAGAGCACCTGACTTTGCCTGGCAATGTCCTCTGGCGAGAGGTCCTCGCTGTCCCGTCTCTCCTGCTCCGCTTCCGCGGGCAGAGCAAGTGACGAAGACAGTCTCTGGGAGAAGCGGCGGACAGGATCAAGAAGCCGAGTCCGTTTGCGTGCAAGACCATCTATTGCAATGTCCTGTTGGGGCCAAGTCAGAGCAAATTCATAAAGACAAGAGAAGAATCAGCCATATTATTCGGTACCTCTGGTAGATGTCTCTTCTTCGTTTCAGGAACCACCGCCTGGCCCAGAATGTGCAAAGGTCTGGCGGAGGACTCCGGATTCTTTGTCTTGGTTCGGACCATGGCATTCTCCTTGTCGGATTCGTCGATGGCGAGCTTCTCGTACTGGGCGGAGAGGTTATCGCCACCTCCAGTGACATCGTCTTTGCTCGAGCAGTGCACTTGGCGAGGAGCGAGCGCGTGAAGGGGCCGGGGGTGCAGAGGATGGTCGACGGCGGGATTGAGGCCCTGAAGGTAGCGTTCTTGTGGCGACACCGGAGGGGGGATATCGGACAGCCACTGCTGCATGCGGTTCTCGCGTCCAGGCTTGGGGCCGATAGTGATCAATGTCGGAGTTGAGCGCCGGAGCCTGGCAGCCTTTGCAGCATTGCCGGTCTCGAGCATCAGGATGCTGTCGTCTTCGTCGAGCATGGCAGGCGAGGGCGACACCGGCTCTGCTGCCATCAAGCTGGGCGAGGATGGAGGAGTCCGGCAAGGCGAAGCAAGGGATTCTTGAGGTGTAGGAGGTGCATCTGCCCATGGAGAGGGCGACATGGAGAGCGGGTGGTGGCGGTCAAGCATTTTCTCCTTGCGGTCCGCCGTCGTCGGCGGCGTCGCCTGGATGTCGTAGCTCGCCATGGTGACTCCAACAGCTGTGACAGCTAGCTGGCACAAAGAAAGAAAAAAGATACAGAAAGGGGCGGAAAGAATCCGAGCAAAGGATGGCGGACCAGGCCGCACGCCACTAGCAAAAGGGATAGGAAAAAAATACAATAAAATCACGGCGCTGAGAAAGATAAGGGGGCCGGGGTTGAGCAGCGGCAATACAAAACACGAGGCACTGAAGAATTGAAGCAATTGGGATGGTATGCCAAGGTGTGCAGGAAGCAAAACACTGGGATGGCAGGTAAAAGAAAACAGAGGGCCTTAAGAGGCAATCAGGGCAGGAGCAGGGTCTGGAGAAGGAAGGAGCGATGCGGCAAGTTTGAGTCGAGCTCTGGAATGAACGATCAGTAACGGCGAGGGAGGCAACGTGGGAAAGTATATATGAGACAAAGAGAAGGAAGGAACGCCACAAGAAATAGATGCAAGGGGGGTAATTAGATGTGCAGCCGGGAAAGAGCAAGGACAGTCGTCGCTTCTGCTCCAGCTGCACAGGTCCTTTCTAAGAAAGAAGGATCTCGACGTCTTGGGCGTCGAGGCGATCTTTTCCTCTTTTCCACCTTGTCTTTTGCGTGGCCGTCTGCCGCAACACAGCAGTGGTCGATGGACACCAAGGTCCACAAAATGAGGGCAAGAAGCAGATCGCGACCAGGCTGAGCTCCCCTGTCCAAGTGGCGCGTGCTCTGGGTGAGTTGATACTGAGTATGGGCAAAGGCTGAGGGGGAAGACCACAGGAATGAATGGGAGGAAGCAGACTCTTTAAGGGTGTCGAGACTTGAGAGCATCGAGAAAAGACGTCCTTTCTAACAGCATGAAACACCGAAACCAGCAACGGCGACGACGCGCTCGAGACGCAGCCGCGGTGTGGAAATCAACGCGTCCCAGATCCACCAAAAAAACGCGTCGATTCCTTTCGGCAAACCGCCACTCTACGAGTAATACCACTCTAGCCATCTGTTGGTTGTCCCGATCCTGCATGTTCAAATTACAGCGCGGATGGTCAAAAAGTACTGCTGCGCGGGGCAAACAAGAGAAGAAAACGCGGCGTCCAACGCAGAAAAACGAAACAAGACGGGCCCGGACGGCAAGCAGCAGCAGGCCTCTGCTCCAGGCCTCTTGACGTGCCACAGGCAATCTTGTTGTTTGTCTAGTGGAACCAGGGCCCTGGCAAGCTCGGACTGGCTCGATTGCAGCGCGGGAGCTCGTCGTCAGCAGACGAGGCCTTGCACGGTGAGATGCCGCATCGGGCGGGGCAGAGTCGTGATGCGATGCACAGGCAGTGATACTTGCTGCCGCCGGCAGAGGGAACGAATGGGCGTTGCAGGCAGGCTCAAGACTGCGTGCATGGAACCCCGCAAAGTTCCAAAGATTGTGTACGAGTCCGATCAAGAGCCGGGACTACGTACTAGCCGGAATGGCGCAACACCTGCAACATCGGCGTCATTCGCTGGTGCCCGCTGCTATTCGCTGCTTGGGACGGACTTGCCAGCGATTGCTATTATCGCCGCGCTATCGGAACCACACAAGAAAAAACGACAGTCTCGCAGTCTTCGACGGCCAGGCCCGCCACCGAAAATAATAGCCTCAACCCTCCCGCAATTCTCGAGCTTGCATTCCAATGCGTCGTCCCTGCCTACAGCCGCTGTCCTGGCACTCTCGTTTGCTTCTCGCCCGCGCACCGCCCTCGACCCCGCTCCGTTGCTTCACTGCATCCGCCATGGCCTCGACGAAGAAGCTCCAGCCCGCCGCCCGTGTCTCCGGGCAACGGCAGGATGTTTGGTGAGACCAACGTTCGCCCCGGCCGTGTCTCTCTCTCGTTTCCCGTCCACTCTTTTCGTTGCTGACCGCCCGCAGGAGCATCGTCAATGAGGCGGCCGCTGCCTCGCCCAAGCCCATTGTGAACATGGGCCAGGGCTTCTTTGGCTACAACCCGCCCAAGTTTGTGCTGGATGCGGCGAAGCAGGCGCTGGACCGCGTCGAGTGCAACCAGTACAGCCCGACCAAGGGCCGGCCGCGCCTCCGCAAGGCCATTGCCGACGCCTACTCGCCGTTCTGGGGCCGCCAGCTGAACCCCGAGACCGAAGTCACCATCACGACAGGCGCCAACGAGGGCATGCTGAGCGCATTCATGGCCTTTATCGAGCCGGGCGACGAGGTCATCATCTTTGAGCCCTTTTTCGACCAGTACATTAGCAACATTGAGATTCCCGGCGGAAAGATTGTCTACGTGCCGATGCATCCGCCCAGCGACGGCGGCGAACGCACGTCGTCGGCCGGCGAGTGGACCGTCAACTTTGAGGAGCTGGAGCGTGCCGTCACGCCGCGGACAAAGATGATTGTCATCAACACGCCCCGTACGTAGCGGGCCAGTCGATCGCCCCATGCTCGGAGTCGCGCCGCTTGCTAATCAACAAACGTACACAGACAACCCTGTCGGCAAGGTCTTTTCCAAGGAGGAGCTGGTCAAGATTGCCGACATCTGCCTCAAAAACCAAATCATTATCCTGTCCGACGAGGTCTACGACCGCCTGTACTACACGCCCTTTACGCGCATTGCTACGCTGTCGCCGGAGGTCGAAAAGCTCACCCTCACGGTCGGCTCCGCTGGAAAGAACTTTTACGCCACCGGCTGGCGTGTGGGTAGGTGAAGCTGGCGGAACCGTGTCTTGCTGTGAAATGCACCAGCCAACTTACACGACCCAGGCTGGCTGATTGGCCCAGCGGAGCTGCTTCAACACGTCTCAGCTGCGCACACCCGCATCTGCTACTCTTCCGTGTCTCCTCTGCAGGAGGCCTGCGCTATCGGTATGTGACATTGGAGACGCAATAAGAAATACGAGATCCCAGGCCGTGTGTCTAACAGCACGCAGGTTTCGAAAAGGCCGATGCCGAGGGCTTCTGGGACGAGAGCATCAAGGAGATGAAGGGCAAGCTTGACCGCTTCAACGAGGTCTGGAAGGAGCTGGGCATTCCCTACTCGGAGCCCGAGGGTGGCTACTTTGTGCTGGCCAACCTGAGCAAGGTCAAGCTGCCTGCCGACTATTCCTTCCCGCCACATGTGGCCAGCCGGCCGCGCGACTTCAAGCTCTGCTGGTTCCTGATCCAGGAGCTCGGTGTCGCCGCGATCCCGCCGACCGAGTTTTACACCGACGCAAACGCCTCCATCGTCGAAGACTACCTCCGTTTCGCCGTCTGCAAGCCCGACGACGTCCTCGAAACAGCCAAGGAGCGCCTCCGCGGGCTGAAGAAGTTCATCCAGGAGTGAACGGGGGTGAGAGGCGGTACAGTGAGGGGGAAAGCAAAATACGAGTAGAGAACCTAAAATAAAGAAACTAAAGGCGGAAAGTAGAAAGCGACACGAGGAACATGGCAACGAACCCCAGCAACCTTTTAGATTTTGGCAGCTTAGACGTCGAATACTTGATTCGAGATGTTCCCCTTTTGCTCAAATTCCCGCTGTGATATCTTTGTACTTACCGATAAACACGAGCAACATGGCTGCGAAAGGGCTCATTGACAGACGGCGGCCTTTGCTTCGGTCTTGGCGGGGGGGGGAGGTCGAGGCAGCCCCGGGCCCTGCCCCTCTCATCGCCGAAGCCGCAGTTCCTAAAGCCAGAGTCGTGCCTGGCTGCCAGATGGCGCGTCTTGCTATGTTCTATTTGTGACAGAAAACTAAATGACGATCAGAAACAGAGTTCACAGAAACGGTGTCAAGGCGAAGAAACGAAGAAGCAAACGACTCAAAATAGAGCGCAAGAAAATGGCCGTTTCAGTCTTCATTTTTGTGCCTTTCGTGTTGGATGCCGAAAACAATGTTATTGATAAATGCCAAAAGAGAAGATTTCCTATTCTCCCAACACCCAAACAACGCCAGAGTATCCCTGTAAGAAAAACCAAGTCCTTTCCATAACGCCAGTGAGGTCGCCTTGTTTTGTCGCCTCCCCTGCCTGAACATCAAAAGAACGCCATGCAATGCTGTACGCAAACTCAAACAGTCGCCAAGGCCCCGATCAGGGCTGTCCTTTGCCAGAATCGAGGGACCACACAATGGCATAAGCTGCACCGGCTGCCAACGCGCCGATGAGCAACGTCTGGAACGCACCCCAGATGCCGGCTTGTCGGCTATGCACGGTGAGGACCGTCTTGACGTAACCAAAAATAAGCAGGATAACGGCAGTGATGGCAATGGAGACCATGAGCGCATCGCCAGTGCGGCTCATCAAAAAGTAGGGGATCATGGGGATCAGGCCGCCCAAGAAGTAGCTCATGCCCATGGTCAGGGCCGACAGCCACGCGCGGCTGACTTCGGGGCACTCCAGCCGCAGCTCAAAGTGCATCATGAAGCGCACCCACATCTCGGGGTTCTTGCACAGCTCGTTGACGAGGGGCGTAGCCGCCTCGTGGCTGATGTTGTATTCGGCCAGAATGTCGTAAATCTCCTGGCGCTCGGCGGCCGGCGTGTTTTGCACCTCGTCCCATTCGCGCTGCTCCTCGCTGTGGTAGTGCTCCTTTTCCGTGGTGCACGCCAGGTACGCGCCCAGGCCCATGCTGATGGCGCCCGAGAAGAGCTCGGCCAGGCCGCCCATCACGACGATGCGCGTGTCGCCGAGGCTGGACAGGCCGGCCGTGAGCGCAAACGGCACGGTCAGGCCGTCGGCGAAGCCAATAATGATGTCGCGCACGACGTCATTGTAGTCCGAGTGGCTCTCCGAGTGCGACGAGCTGCCCGACGACACGCGCGTCAGGCTGCTGTCGGAGCGGCGCTCAATCAAAGGATCTGTTTCGGTGGAGGCCATTGTATTGATGGATGCAGACGACATGGGCGAGTGTGTGTGTGTGTGTGTGTGTAGAGGAAAGATGAATGAGAGGTTGAGTGGCGGGCGATGATGATTTGTATGTGATCTTGGATTTTGCAAAAGTGGCGATACTCGGTCAAGGCGAATTGGGGCGAATCGACTGCGTGCAGTCACAATGTGACAAAAAAGGAAGGTACGCTAATCACTAACAAGAGCGAAGATGGAAGACGGACGAGACGGACGAGACGGACGAGACGGACGAGACAGACGAGACGGACGAGACAGACGAGACAGACAGGAGATTGGAAGGGACCCTGGTTTAATACTTGCAACGATTTCTGGTTCTCCGCTCGTCAGGCCCGTTTGTTTTGGTTTTTTTTTTTCTTATGATTTCATTGAGCGCCTCTTACCAAATCGCTTTCATTGTTGGTCGCCCTTGCCTTGCGACAGACGCCAAGGCTCACTGCAGTTTAGCCAATCATGAGGCGTCCATTACTCATGACGCGTGGCCTGACCAATCACAGGCGGTCTATTCGGCCTCGATCCAGGCACATCGCCAGCTTTTAGCTGCACGATCCCGCCGCCAGGGACTGCCAGCTTTCAACGACAGGCCAGTGATTGGCTCGGGGGTTGGCATCCGTGAATCTAGAGGCCCCGTTCGTATCCCCGAACGTAAAAAAAGACTGCAAAGTATCACTAGTTTGGATTTGCCACATTCCTCCTTTCCTGTTCTAATAAAGCCTTGTAAGAGAATTTGAGGCTGATGCTCTGCCGCATTCCGTCTCGGCCGAAATGTCGAGGTCCGGAATACATATGGTCATGCAGTAATGTGAGTTGCACTGACTCCCGAGGCACCAGGTAAAGTCGCCATTTGAACACGCACACGCCCTCGGAGAGAAAGGCTTCCTTGGTTTTCATTTTTGGGGGTATCGTGAATGTCGATAGCAAGCTGGCAAAACGACGAGTCTGATTTGCTGTACTGGCCAGTATCGGCCAGTGGCCATCCCGGTCAGCCCCGTCGTAAAAGCTACGAGTAGAATTTCGCAGGAAACGCGAGTCGAACACATTTGTGTATCCGTAAAGATGGATCCCCTTTGAGGTAAATTTTTTTGAAAGTGAGGAGATGAGGTTTTAATCGTCTATTGGCGGCATAGATTCATGATGCGATGAATAATACAGATACAAAAAAAGCGATGCCCAAGCGCAGAGTGAGCGCAGACACAAATACATCCCAAATATAAGGCTGTGCAGTCAAAAGCGAAATGCAAAACGGAGTGCATCTTTAATGTATGCACTTTCGGACGCCAAACGCTCTCTCCAACGCGTCCCAAGACCGAAAGTAGTCTTTCCCGCCGCCCTATTGCCGAGTGTCGGCGATGGCCAGTTCCAAGAGACCCAGGCTCTCCTGGATCTCGGCCTCGGAGATGTTCAGTGGCGGGACGAAGCGAAGCGTGTTCGTGCCACAGGAGATGACGAGCAAGCCACGGTTGCGCGCCGCCTCAATGATGGGATTGGGGTCGCAGGTCAGCTGCGCGCCCAGGATCAAGCCGCGGCCGCGGATCTCGGTAATGACGTCGGGGTGCTTCTCGCGCAGCTGCTGCAGGCCGCGCGCAAACACGGCGCCCTTGGCCACGACGTCTGCCTGCAGCTTGGGGTCGCTCAGCCGGGCCAGGACGTGGCAGGCCACGCGGCAGGCCAGCGGGTTGCCGCCAAACGTCGTGCCGTGGTCGCCAACCTTCATGGCGTCCGCAACCGCGCCGCTGACGAGCGTGGCGCCGATGGGGAAGCCGTTGCCCAGCGCCTTGGCCGTCGTGACAATGTCGGGGTGGGCCTCCTTGGGCAGGTGGGCGTGCGCCCAAAGCGTGCCGCCGGTGCGGCCGAGGCCACACTGGATTTCGTCGTGCACCAAGACGGCGCCCACCTCGCGGCAGCGGCGGGCCAGCGCCACCATGAACGCCTCGGTGCCGACATTGACGCCGCCCTCGCCCTGGATGGGCTCGACGATCACGCCACACGTCTCGGGCGTCACAAGGGCCGCGAGCACGGCCGGGTCGGCGTCGTTGAACGTTCCGCAGCGGAAGCCCGGCACCATGGGCGCAAACGGCTTCTGGTACTTGAGGTTGTGCGTGGCAGAAAGGCTGCCCATGGTGCGGCCGTGGAAGGCGCCCGAAAAGGACACAATCTCCGTCTTCTTGCCGGATGGGTCCCGCACCTTGCCCACCTTGCGCGCAAACTTGATGGCTGCCTCGTTGGCCTCGCTGCCCGAGTTGGCGATGAACACGGCCTTTGCGGGGTCGAACGCCATGCCGCCGGACTTGGCCGTCTCCTCCACGAGCTGCCGCGACAGCGTGCCGGTCCAGACGTTGTGGTACAGGTTGGAGGCGTGCACCAGCTTGCCGGCCTGGTCTGCGAGCACGCGCGTGATCTCGGGGTCGCAGTGGCCGAGACCGTTGACGGCAATGCCGGCCGTCAGGTCCAGGTACCGCTTGCCCTCCAGGTCCCACAGATAGGTGCCGGCGCCGCGCTCAAACACGGGGGCCGGCCGCGAGTACGTGGCCACCATGTAGGGGTTGCTCTGAGCCACAATGTCGGGGCTGTGCAGGCCCTCCACAGCTTGTTCGGGTGCCAGGGCCTGTGTCTGGGCCGGCGCAGCCGTCCGGCAAACCGCCGTCGAGGAGACGGCACGGGCAGCCCGCCGGGCCACCAAGCTAGCCGAGACCCGGCGGGCAGCCGTTGGTTGTGCAGCACCCCGGGCCGCTTTGGCCGCGTTCACGGCCTGCGTCCGCCAGGCCATTGTGCAGTGAATTGGGTGGCTCGGATAAAATGGCACGGGCGAGGCAGTTGGGGAGGAGCAGGATGATACAGGAGAAATCAGCCTCCAAGCGAGCATTGCGGCCGCAAAATAGAAGACGTTGACAGGCCTTATCGATAAGCGCCAGCGTGAGTCAAGAAAAAGTTTTTGTCGAGCCCGGCGGGGTCAAGGTCCGACGTCGGTACTAAGTTTAGGTGTGCTCGTATCTTACATGGGCTTGTGGAGAAGCGCAGAGTGGGACGAGGCTGGCATTTTCTGCCGGGGCGTTAAACTGTCAGTGCTTTGATTTTAACATTGCCGTCTTTTTTCATTGCTTTGTTGAAACGGCCTATGTTTGTGGTGACTAATAAATGTAAACAAATGTCGAGTTGAAACAGACAAACTTTCGTTAGGAAATTAAATGGATAAATCATAAAGAAACAGTAATATCTTACGTAGTAGATATATAACCATCTGAAAAAATACAATAAAATCCAAGTATGGCAATACAAACAAGCAAGATACAATGCCAAAGCTTGCCCCTTGTTATTTATGGCCGCCGTCCCCTCGGCTGCCGTTTACTACGCGACGGCCCTTGTAAAAGCCGCTAGCACATAGTCCGCCTGTTGCAAAGCTGCCGCCCAGTCTGCACGCACCGCAAGATACGAGGAGAACCCTGAATCGCTGGCTGAGCGGAGGATTCGCGCCAGCCAGAACAGGATGGCGATCTGCAGGCTTACACGGCTGCCCCACCTGCCTGCCCGCCTCTCGATCTCTCCCTTCTATTTTCCCTGCAACCAGCACAGGAAGGAACGCTGAAGTAACGCAACACACAAAGCGCAACGAGCAAAAACACGCACAAACGGCAAGAGCGGCAGCACGCAAAAAAAGAACCCGACAGGCGCAGTGCGTTCTCGTGTATGGCCACCGCCTCACGTGCCCAGCCGGGCTTGGACCCACCATAATACTCGTACATGCCAAAATCTGCCAGCTTGTTTCTCCATCTCAACAGAGACCGGTGGCCTCCCGCCTCCCCATCTCTCCCTCTGCACTCCCGCCCGTCACTCGCGGCCTGGATGCCTTTTGCAACGGCGATTCGCCCTTTTATGGCTGCCGGCGATCTCTAGCACGCACACGCACACGCACACCCCATTCGCTTTTCCGCCACGCTCTCTTCGCCCCGCATTCCGCTGATGCAATGGCCGATGCACGGCCAGGCGGTGATGATCGTGCTGCGGCCGGAGATGTCGCTGTCACCGCCGCTTCCTCCCCCGGCCCACCCGCAGCCGCCCCTGGTTCGGGCGATGGCCTCTCGCTACCCAGCGTGTCTGTGATTGACACCACTGCCATCGCAACCAACCGGAAGGCCTATCTCCTCAGCCTCGTCCCTGATCTGACCCTGGACGAGATCTGGATGTTGCAGCAGTGCCTCGCCAAGCTCGACCTGCGGACGGATATTTTTGCCCGTCTGCCGCCCGAGCTGCAGCTTATGATCGCAGAGTGGCTCAGCCCATCTGATCTCGGCTGCTGCCTGAACGTCTCGTGTACGTGGCGGGGCTCGTTCCTGCACGAGTCGATGCGCAAGGACCTGGCGCGGCGGTGCTTCCCCTCCCTGCTCGAGTACGCCGACACCGTCCAGAAGCAGACGGCGCGCGAGGACGACCGCACACGGCACGACCTGATCTTCGCCGAGGCGGCGCAAAAATACGCTCTCCGGGCGCTCGGCCGGTTTCGATATGTCTTCCGCCACTGTGGGAACCCGAGCCTTGTCGTGGCAGAGAAGGGGACCGCAAAGCCGACCGCCGAGCTCACAGCCAGCGACTTGACGTGGCTGGACCAGGGGCGGCCCCTGGCCAAAAAACGGCGGCAGAAAAGGCGACAGCCGCCACAACAGCAACAGAGCTGGCAGCCAACACAGTCGTACGACATGTTCTCCGACGCCATCGACCTCAACTTGGACAGCGACAGCGAAGAGGAAGAGGAGAAAGAGAACCTGTTACCGTCGTTTCACGGCACAGAATACGCCTATGGCCGCATGGCCTGGCAGTGCCTCCGCCCCAGCGATACCTGGTTTCTCGTGGACGACCTGCGTGACGGCCGGCGAATCCCCCTGTGTGTGCCTAATGATTCCCGCCGGGGCGAAACGTTTCTGCTCGCTGGCTTCGGGGATGAGCTGCTGGTTGCATCGTCAGGCAGCCGCTTGTGAGTAGCCCGCGACTTTTCCCCCTTCCCCTTGCTCCGTACTGACAACTTGGCAGGCTGGCTTGGAATTTTACCACGGGCGAGCAGCAGACAAAACAGCTGCCGACACAAATAGACATGGTGCAGACGCTCGGCAAGCGCATATGCGTCCTCGCCGCCGGCCGTGTGTACGTCTGGACGTTTGGCGGCTTGCTCCAAGATGCCGATATGACCGGCCTTGATGAGAAGCACCTCGAGCCCGACGTGGACGGACGCCTGCCGAGCTTCTTCATTCTCGATGCGGTCGACGAGGGCGTCTTCTACCTGGGCAACTTTGAGCTGGATGTCGGCCAGATGGGCCGCAACTGCATGCTTGGGATTCATCTGCACTTGTTTGACGGCCTCCAGTACAAACAGACCTTTTCCGACCGCATTGAATTTAACAACTACGCATTCCCGCTCTGCCTCATCGAGGCCACTGTGCGCCGCAATGCGCGGGGCCTCTACTCGCTTGCGTCATGGCGCGCCGGCTCGGGCGCACCGGGCCCGACGCGCGACGTGACCACCTCCGAGGTTGTCGGCGTGGCGTCGCTGGCGTTTAACATCTACACCAAGACCTTTTCCCTGTCGTTCTTCAGCCTTCCGCCCGTGACGCCCGCGTACGGCCGCGAAAGCTCGCAGATGATCCGCATCCACATCTGGAACGACCAGCTCATCACGCTCGTCGACCGCTACCGCGACGCCCCGCACGGCAAGGTGCGCCGTGCGAAGCCGCTGCTCTTTGCATTTGACGACACGTACAGCGAGGCTGCACGCTGCTCTGCCGAGAAGGCGTTCTCAGCCTTGCCGCTGTACACGTCGACGCCGCAGGCATCCACAGAAGACAGCGCGGACAAGGGCGCCAACGACTCGCACGTCAAGCCCGAGTTCCGGCGCAAGGTGCGCTTCGACGAGCTGGACCCCGACGCACCGGGCCGGTGGCAGCAGGACGACGACGACTGGGCTGCGAACAAGTGCCTCTTGCGGTTTGCGCTCGACCTCGACACGACGCCGCCCAGGACAGACCCGTACCGCCCGGCGCACGTCGGGCCATACTCCATGCAGGGCGACGACGACTTTTTGGTGTTCCGGCACGGCCACGAGTACACGGTCTGGAGCTTCCGCGACGACATTGTGCACAGCGTGCCGGGGGGCGCAGCGAGCTGATGGGCATGTGCGAGAGGCGTCGATTTCTGTCGCGTCGCGCGTTGCGTCGCGTCGTTGTGGCGCCGTTGTCACCGCAAAGCGGCTTCGGTTTGGCCCGGAGCGGCACGGCAAAGCACGAACTATTGTCGGGGAAGACACGGCGCGTCCGGCTGTAATACGGCTGCAGCACGACCAGTGGGCACTAGAAAATGTTGTTGCACTGAGGGGAAGAGTGGCCAAGCGCCTGTATTTAAGCGTTTTCCTCATAAAAACAATATCTTACAACCCCTCGCCTGCAGCGCCCGCTGTGGCTACAGGCAGCCTGCACATGGGGCGAACGCAGACGGTCACAGGCCGCATCGTGGCCCTGAAGCTGCCCCAGCAGCTCTTCTAATACGCTACGAGTAGAACACCACATACGGAGTCCGTTCACCCGAATCCACCCGAGATAAAAACAGGGACATTGAGCCAATCACGACGCAGCGAAATTGCGAGCGGGTCCACAAGACACAATTTTTAGCGGCCAACGGGCAGCGCCCGGAACAGCAGGATACAGCCGCCTCTCACCTTGCCGCTACAGCCTGCGCTACAGGGGCCGTCAGGGTCATGGCGGCGAGGCCAGGAAAAAATAGGGCAATAAAAATAAAAAAAAAGTGCTGGCCGGAAAAAGGCCTCACTCCTCGTCTCTTTTTCTCGTCGTGCCCTCCCCTCTCCTCTTCCTCCTCTCCCTCTTCTCGCGACAGCACACTAATCCCCTTTGCAAGCCTCACTTTTGCCATTCCACACTCCACTCCTCTCTTTTTTTCTTTTGTTGCCGTCCCCGCACATTTCCATCCTCGTCTCCCACATTCACAATGGCTCCTGCTGCTGAGAAGACGGGCGTCGCCGCCCCCCCGCTGTCCGGCTTTGCGCTGTACTCCCGCTTCGCCCTGGCCGGTGCCATCTGCTGTTCCGTCACGCACGGCGCCCTGACGCCCGTTGATGTGTAAGTTGCCCCATGCATCCGCGATGCGCGTCGAGCACGCCGTCCGCCACGGCCGCGCATGGCCCTTCCACCGCCGGCAGCTGTCTCGTCTCGGCTGTCTGGGGATCGATATCGGCATCTCGGCTTATCCGCACCGCCCAATTGTCCCCCGGGCCTCACTGTCCTGGCAGCCCATGTCTGGCCTCGGTCTAACCTCGTCTCCTCCAGCGTCAAGACCCGGATCCAGCTCGAGCCCACCGTCTACAACAAGGGCCTGATTGGCGGTTTCCGCCAGGTCGTCCAGAACGAGGGCGCCGGCGCTCTCCTGACGGGTGTCGGCCCGACCTTTGCCGGCTACTTTTTGCAGGGCGCCTTCAAGTTTGGCGGCTACGAGTTCTTCAAGAAGCAGCACATTGACTTCCTCGGCCTCGAGACCGCCTCCAACTACCGCACCGCCGTCTACCTGGGCTCGTCCGCCGCCGCCGAGTTCTTCGCCGACATTGCCCTGTGCCCGCTCGAGGCCACCCGCATCCGTCTCGTGTCGCAGCCCACCTACGCCAGCGGCCTCATCTCGGGCTTCTCCAAGATGCTGTCCACCGAGGGCGTCGGCGCCTTCTACGCCGGCTTCGGCCCCATCCTGTTCAAGCAGGTCCCCTACACCATGTCCAAGTTTGTCGTCTTCGAGAAGGTCTCTGAGGCCATCTTCAACATCTACCCCAAGAACACCCTGTCCGACAGCACCCAGACCGCTGTCAACCTGGGCTCTGGTCTGATTGCCGGTTTCGCTGCTGCCATTGTCTCCCAACCCGCCGACACCATGCTGTCCAAGATCAACAAGACCCCCGGCCTGCCCGGCGAGGGCACCACCTCGCGTCTGATCAAGATCGGCAAGGAGCTCGGTCTGCGCGGCTCGTACACCGGCATCGGTGCCCGTCTGTTCATGGTCGGCACCCTGACCGCCTTCCAGTTCGCCATCTACGGTACGTTGCACCTGTTTTTGCCGTCTTCTCCCGGTTGATGCGCGCTGCTAACAAGCTGTACAGGCGACCTGAAGAAGGCCCTCGGCGCCACTGGCGGCGTTGAGATCTCCAAATAGAGCTTGCCACCTGGAATAGACCTGACGAGGGGACGAAGGAGCCGCGGAAAGGGGGACGATAGACAGGAGCGCCGTTTGTGTGTGTAAAAGTAGCCAAAGACCTTTCTTTTTGTCCTTTTTTACTATCTACCTCGAGAAATAGACTTTCCGGTTTAATCAAAACGGGCGTTCCTGATATGGACGTCTTGAGGAGCAGAACGGTCGGCGAGAGGGCAGCAAATGGGGGAATGAAGACAAAGTAGCACTGCGCACAACCATCTTTACAGAATTATGATACTCCCCTCAAGCTATTTGACTGCAAAATGAGAAGATTTACGACTGTGCGTGGTTCTGTCGGCTCCTCAAATAGCCAGTCACAGGCCCCCCTACACAACAACACAACAGAGATATCGTCAGGTGGTTCATAATAAAAACGTCGGGTGCAAGGCAGCAGCAAGACACAATGCAACAGACACAAACATTGCTTGGGCACGTAAAAGACAAAATCCAAGAAATCCAGCAACCGTTATAGAAACTCACGTAGAGGCCGGAGACTGGATGCCTCGACCTCTTGCACACCCCCAGCTACTCCTTGTTCTGCACGCGGCGAACCCAGTCGTCGTTGACACGCATGCTGTCGACCACGACAACGCCACGGCCACGACCGACACGGTCCTCCCGCTGCCACCACTTTTGCGCCGCAGCCCCGCCGGCGGGCTTCTCCGCCTCGGACTCGCTGTCGGCCAGACCGCCGTAGCCGTTGTCGGCACCGACGACAACAATGATGTCGTTGCGCATCCAGTTCTGGATTTGGTTGACCGTGGCGCCGTCGTCGCCGGCCAGAGACTCCTGCAGATACACGATATCGGGCTCGAGCAGGTGCAGGATATGCGCGTGGCCGTTGGGCGAGGTAAACGGGATGATCTCCGAGTCCTTCTCGACAAGAGCAAGGGCCTGGGCATGCAGCGCGCTGTACGCAACATTGGCAGGCGGCACCTTTGCCTCCTGCTTGGGAGACTGCGCAGCATCGGCGCCAATGTTGGAGAACGAGGAGCTGAGCGAGTTGGGCTGCTGGAAGCTGGAGCCGGGCTCCAGCGTGGCGCCGTCCTTGATGCCAGGTGCGTAGATGAGCACAAATATCCGCGTCTTGGAAAAGTCTGTTTGGCGAGGGATATACGAGAGGATAGACTGGGGGGGCGGTTTGCTGGTTAGTAAGAAGACTGACAGGGAAAATATAGGAAAACGTACGGCATGTTCGTGGAAGCCGTCTTCGTCCACGTCCACGTAGTGGTCTGCGGACACAACAATGGCCACTGTCTTGCGCTTTCGGCTGGACGCATCCCGGGAAAATGACACCGAAGATGCGGCGGCACCACCTCCAACAGCCGAGGCCGGGGCCGGCCGTTCATGGCGCGCATCGGCCTCCTCGGACCACGTCTCGTGGTCGGCGTAGGC
The DNA here is from genome assembly GCA_019925305.1 of Sporothrix cf. nigrograna. Taxonomy (NCBI): domain Eukaryota; kingdom Fungi; phylum Ascomycota; class Sordariomycetes; order Ophiostomatales; family Ophiostomataceae; genus Sporothrix; species Sporothrix cf. nigrograna. Next base: position 432,927 of record JADHKR010000016.1, on the reverse strand, counting down.
GGCCTTGTCGCCCTCGCGGATGGACGCCAAAGCACCGCCAACGGCCGCCGACGCTGCCGTGATGCCGGCCGTCACGGCTTTGCTGGCATTCCCAACCCAATGCTGCGGGCTGGCCCGGCCGCTCAGAGCGCCAGACATGCGCGCGCCCCAGCCGCCAGCCGGATCCGACAGGCTGATCTGGCTGCTTGGGTTCCCCGGGCCTCCGGCAGGCGGCTGCGGCGTCGATGCGCCATAGGGCGGGTTGTCGCCGTAGTCGGCGTGGTCGTAGTCGAGGCGGTCGCTGTACGGCTGCTGCTGCTGCTGGTGGTTCGGACGGCCGCTGCCGCTATTGTAGCCACCGGGAAGCTCGTCCTCGTCTTCGTAGTCGTCGTCGCGGTTGCGCTGGCTCCATGCCCAGGCAACAACACCGGCCGTCGCAATGGTGAGTGTCACGGCCAGAGGCACCCAGTGGCTCAGAACGCCACGGCGCCGCGTGTTGTCATAGCGGTCGCCCATCGCGGTTGGTGGCCCGGGCGAGAGAGAACCGAAAATCAGGAGAATCGTGAGTGGGAGAGACCGGCGCCGATGTCTCTTACATGGCCCGGGACGCGGGTCGGGTTCCGAGGCTGGAAGCTAAATTGGGTCCGCACGGCACAGCAACGCGCGTGTCTCAGAGAGGGAGAGCGAGGATTGCGGAATTTGGCGACAGTTGAGACGAAGCGTTGGCCCACGCTGTCAGGACGCTATGAGCAAAATGCAAAGAGGTCATGAAGCACAGCGCATTATTGTGCAGTGTCACAAGTTGAGCCCAGAGGTCGTATTGTCGGGTGGCTGGTCAAGCGATTTTCCCCCAGTGGTGATGTGCTGCTATTACTGGCTGGGAGGCAAACAAAACAGCACCTTCCCCAGCCACGCCTTTCCTGCAGCTGTCGTGCTAATGGGGCCGAGGCAAGAGAGGGCGCTAAATGGTTGTCCCGGCAAAGACCGCTCACTATTCTGCACGTGACTCTCACACTCTTAATCACGTGGAGATAATGCGATAATCCTACCTTCTGCTCAATTTTGGCGGGGCACCTGTTTGCAGCGAACTTTGTGAGTCAATGGTGATAATTTTACTACAGCTTTGTCGCAGCGTTGGCTGAAGTACGGCCCTGACCAGCAACACAACAACTTTTGGATGATAGAGGAGCCAGACTCATCAATGACACATACGAAAGCGAATGGCTATTTTGCATCTGCAGCGCTGTCTTTTTGATTGAGCGTGTTGCTCCTTCTCTCCAGCAAAAATCTCGACATCCACCAACGCCCTTCTCCCATCACCACGTTGCTCCTCCCACCAAGATGCCGCACGCGATAACGAAAGGCACCGGCCTCCAGGCCATCATTCTGTGTGGCCCTGGCTCGTCTTTCCCGACCTTTACAGCCAATCCGGACGAGAACCCCAAGGCGCTCCTCCCCATCGCGAACCGGCCGATGGTGTGGTATCCTCTTGACTTTTGCAACCGGGCAGGCATTACGGGTAGGTCTTGGAGATCCAATGGGCCGTTCGTACCGGCTCGTAATGTGGCTTCTCTGACACTGATGCTGCAGATATTACCCTGATTTGCCCTCCCCCTGCAAGCGATGCAATCAAGGCCGCACTCAGCACCAACCCTTTCCTGACCAGCCTGCCAGCTCCGTCTGTCCTGGCACCCAGAGACCTGGATCAGACGACAGGCACCGCGGCCATTTTGCGGCTGCCTGAAGTGCGCGAGCTTGTCACGGCCGACTTCCTCGTTCTCCCGTGTGACCTGGTCTGCGAGCTGGGCGGCGAGAAGCTCCTCCAGGCCTGGATGGTGCATGCGGCATCGCTCGCCGATCTGCTCAAAGAGCAGGACCTCGGACACAACTACCTGACGGACGGCACGCCAAGCGCCGAGAGCAAGAAGAACGGCAACGGCTTTGCGAACCACAGCGGTGGTCTGGGCGTGTGGTACGACACGCGCACGGGCATCCCGACTGTCAAGAGCGAGGAGAAGGACTTTGTGGCCACAGTTCCGCTGTCCAAACAGCCGTCCGCGGCGGTAGAGGCAGCAGCCAGTGACTCCAAGAACGCGTCGTCGACACTACCACACCTGGAGCGCGTTGTTACGGCCATGCCGACAGACTCTCTCAACGACCTAACGGAGGAGAGGAATGGCTACCCAACACGGCATGGCCTGCTGCGGCGGCACCGTGCGCTGCGCATGCGCACGACACACCGAGATGCACACATTTACATATTCCCGCGGTGGGTTATGGACTTTGTGCAAGCCAACGAACACATGGACAGCATTGGCGAGGACGTGCTGGGCTGGTGGGCCAAGGCCGAGTGGCAGCGCGGCCTGCCAGAAGCGCTCGGTGTGGGCAAAGCGCTGCAGACATATTGTGCCCCTGCAGTCGATAACAGCGACGGCGGCAGCAGCACGGGGGGCAACGACGTTGCAGGAGCAGCGGCGCCGCGGTCGCCCTACCAGAGCCGCGCGCATGTGCCTCGCGGTATCCCCGCGCTCTCCGGGCAGGCAACGAGCACGGCTGGCACGCAAACCGCGGCTGCAGGAGCAGCGTCAGCGGCGACAAAGGACACCGTCGGTGCCGTCGGCCAGACAGCCAAGCCAGCAAAGGCGGATGTGGACCACCAGCAGCAGATGCCGCCCTTCCTTGCTTACGTGCATCCTTCTGGCCCAGCTGCACCTACGATCCGGCGTGTCGACACGTCGCAGCTGCTGCTGACGGTCTCGCTGCAGCTCGCCAAACTGCCGTCCGTGGAGGAGACGGCGATTGCAGCAGGCGTGGCACCGGACAGTGCGGCTGCATTTGCGCTGTCGTCGCCGTTTGCGCACAGCAAGAAGGTCGCGTACCCAGAGGGCGTCAAGCCGCGCACGACGGTGACCCGGGCCGACAGTCTCGTGGCCGACAACGTGACCGTGGAGGAGAAGGTGTCGATCAAGGAGTGCGTTATCGGTGCCAACTGCCAGATCCAAGAGGGCGCAAAGCTGCACCAGTGCCTGCTTATGGAGGGCGTCGTGGTTGGCAAGGGTGCTCGCCTGACGAGGTGCATCCTCGGAAAGCGCAGCGAGATTGGCGCACAGTCAGTGCTTGTGGACTGCGAGGTGCAAGAAAACCTCTATGTTGAGCCAAAGAGTAGGTTATTCTTTTCTACCCTGTCCCCTCGTCCTGAGCGTCACTGCGTTTCCTTTTTCCTCCATCTTCAACTCTTTGCCTACTCCCTTTTGCTTGTCACCATCTACAAACTGTCTCCTGGTTGGCTACGAGTGCCTGCCGATGCAGACACGGATGCAGTGAACAGACCAGGGTGGATTACTGTGTCTCCTGGCCCCTTTATCTGTCTCTCATGGTCTCCCACGCTCTTCTTCGCTTTCCCTTGCATGACTTGAATATTGACTAACATGTCCGTCTTCTGTACCCGCAGCTGAGGAAAAGGACAACAATTTTATGAGCTCGGAGGGCCTCGAGGCGACGGCCGAAGAAATGGATGAGGCCATGCAGGCTGGTTCTGACGATGGCGACGTGCCTGGTGGTGTATGAGACGGCGCGCGAGCGAAAAGTCCTGCTCGTCCGCTAGTCGATTACTTCTCACTCCTCTGGTGTCTTTCTGCCACTTTTGATACTTGTCCCGCCGCACCTCGTGTTCTCGGTCATATATCACATCGAGCCAGGGGGCCTGGGCCCGGCCAGACGACAAAAAAGCCGTGCTACGGACACACCGGCCCCAAGTGAACTCGCAAGACTGCCTCCTGTTGACGAACGGCCAATTCTACCTTGCATTAACGCGCACATCAAGGCCGAGACGCAACAACAAACGACGGAGACCATATCGGCCAGTAGCAGGTTGCTGATTCTACATTCCACGGCAAGGATGGGGCAGCATGTTATTTCTTGTCACCAACGGCCCGAGTGGCCCAACTCCTTGCGACGGCTGGCGAACGTGGAAGGGCGGGGCGTCAGCGGGTGCTGGACAATGCATACTGGCTGCATCGCGAAGGTGGACACGGCGAACGTTCTCACAACGGACCAATACGTGTACGAGTGCTAGTGTGTTGCCGCGTACTTTTGTGACTTGTTCCTTGACTGAGTTGTTCTGTCGGGACATTTATGATGGAGGTGGCGGTATTCACAACGGCTATACGGCAAAAAGGCGACACGTCACAGTACAGTACAGGCTGCGGGATGGCGGCACAATATTCAAAAGCCAGAAAGCAACGAGGACTTTGGAGATTTATGGGCCATAACTGAAGGAAAATGGAGCAAAAAGACTCATTTTTTTAAAAAAGAAAAAAAAATTACACTACGATATGCACAAGTCCCAATGCGGTGGCTTTAAGGGCGTTTTCAGGGACTTGCTATGGTAGCTCGCCGGTGCGGAAACTTTGCTGGCTGCAGGATTGGCCAGGAACGCAGTGGCAAACCCGGAAACAAGACAGACGTTGATGGACACCAAGGGCCCAGACAAGATGGGACGAGACGTCGTGTGCCTGGCGAGCCGTGCAGCGTTGCGTCTGTATCGGTTTCCGGGCTTGTGGTCGATGCATGATGGCCCTTGGTTCGTCCGTGGACTACGTCGTATTCCACGGCATCGTCTCCCATTTCCCCTCATTTGACCACATGTCTTTTGCTCCGGTCTGGCATTTTTACACGCATGCTCCAGCTTTGTGGCTTGTTCTTAGCTCTCGATGTCCCGGCGCAAGGGGAGCATCAAGTCCGATTGGAGGCCGCGAACTGCAACCTGCCAAAACACCAAAACACCGAAAAGGGGAATTTCAGCGAGACCAGAACAGCAGAGAAGAACCAAAGCCGGCACGGCGAGAGTCGAGATAGAGAATGGACCGGCTTTTTGGGACAAGGTGCTCTCCGCCCGGGCGCTTTCTTCCTCGCTGCCGTCTTCTTCTTGTTCTAGACCCGAATCCGAGGCTGCCAGAGAAGGTCTGGAGAGGCTTGCGGACAGCGAGGTGTGGCATGACAAGCGGTCTAGATGACAGACAAGTCCACGTCCGGGGGGGAGCGCGCTCGATGTATGGAGTACGACGTGCGTAGGATAGATCGTAGCACGGCAGGCTAGCGCTTCCCTGTCGCCATGTGCTGGGCTTCCCCATTCCCGTCTAGAGCCGGCATCCTCTCAAGCCCTGCCCAGCAAGCTTTTCTCCGGTTTTTATATGGCCTATTCCTTGCGGTGGCACGGCCTCCCTTGGTGGCCCTCTTTGCAATCTTACTTCACTACGCAGTAGTGTGCTGGTAGGATATTTCACTTAGACGGCAGCCAGGGGAAAGACATGGCTTGCGAGGATGCCATCAAATAGCGTCAAAGAGGAGAGTCGGGAGAAGCTAGTCGACCAAGCTCCCGGGCATGTGATATGGTGCAATGCGCATCGTGAGGTGACAGGGACAGCCGAACATGGTCTGGGCCTCTTCCGGGGTGGATATGCTGTACATACGACGTATGCTCCGTCGTGATGCGGCGGCTTCGCTGCAGCCAGGGTGTGCAGAGCGCAGACGAATGCAAGAATCGGCGTGTTCATTTTACTTTTGCATACTGATTGGCCCAGCCGTCTCTGCGTGTCTAGAGACGAACAGCGCAGATGGACCGCCTCCACAACGGCGAACGGCGACGGCGGCTCGGACGGGGCCAAGCGAGACGGCTTCTCTCTTCTGGGCCCGGCATGAGTGCTCTATTCATGGAGGCAATATGCCTGGCAATCGACCGGCCGTGGCGGGTCTCTGGCGAGGTCTTGTTAATTTTGTGCCGCCGCGTGTCTACACATTGTAGCCCAGAAATGGTTGTTTTGTATGGCAGCAGCGCGGTGTAAGTCGCCGGGCGATGCACCGTCTCCGAGACGTACGTGTATATATATGTATAATGTGCAGCTGGAGGGACACACGGAAGACGCCCCCGAGCATGGCCATTGCGTATGCTTTGTACGTGGGCAACTATTCTTGAAAGCGGGCAGCGTTCATTTGCTCTTGCCTTGGTCACTCTTTCAAGAATGCCGCTTGCTTGTTTGGGTTGGCGGCGCATGTCGTCGTGGGTTGGTGGGCCCCCTTTCAGCTGCCCGACGGCCGGCCTATCCGCTGTCTCTCCGGCTGGCTGGTCCCTCGACGCCTCTTCCCCCGTCTAGAACGCGAATCGAGCTCCGAATGCAACCCTGGCAACCTCAATCTCGTTAGGCTTGGCGCTTATTTCCAGGGAGAGTTTGTCTCGTGCCTGTTCGTCTTAATGCATACGAAGACTGTATGGTGTTTCACTGCACGCAGCTTTTCTGGCCCGTTCATTCTCGTCCTCTTTGCGTGCATCGTACGTACAACGCTCTCCGGGTTCTTTGTGTACCGTACGTCGCATCTTACATCCGCTACGACCCACGCAAAGGATGACGCTCAGCAGCCAGCGGCTGGCTCCGCTGGATGGTCCCTCTTTTTCACAACCCTGTCGTTTGTTTTGTGGACGGCCTAGGCGAAAACAGGTAAACAACACAGTCGAGGCCTGTCTTTATGGAGCAGGACGCAAAGAAAAAACAAAAGGAGCCCAAAAAGTTTGACAGCTCGAAAAGCATGGACCACTATGAAGCACGAGCATGAAAAGGGCCCGTACCGTCCTCGCCATTGCCGTCTGTCGCCGTACTCGTATTATTTTCCTTATTCGGGCGAGACGTGGACCTTGTTCTGTTTTTATGTGCCTCCGCCCGTTATATGTGATATTTTTCCCTTTTTATCGTCAGACTACTATCATAAATCAAATTCTCCCTCTATCTTTCACAAAGACTCGTACGTCGTAGTCGTACGCTTCAGCTACGCTGATTCTTAACTTGCTCTTCTCATCCGTTTCTTCCCGAGACCACTGACATGTAACTTGAACCAAATGACACGTCCCTTCTTCTGGTGGGCACCAACTGGCAGGAAGCAAACAACAAAGACAAGAAGAGCGTTATGGCATAAACGAGACAAACGGAATTAGCCGAAATGGTGACGTGAAATTGCAATATGGGAAGTCAAAGAAGAGGCCTTGTTGCACATTGTTGCTCGTAAAGACTGGAATGGTATATTTATCCAGTTTAGGTTGATTGTTGATGTCCTTTTTATTTCCATCGCCTTCGTCTTGGTTGCCTTTGAAATTCAAAATAAGACGCAACGACGCACAAAGCTGCTCTAGCACAATTCACTTGTGGTTAGTGAATATTGTTGCGACGATTCTCCGCCAATGGGATCACACATAGATCTCAGATTCAACGTTGTAAACTCCATTTACTCACTCCCCGGCCGTGACGCAGGACCCGGCAACCTATCGTCCAAAGTTGCCAACTTTTTATTCTCCGGGCTAACGCAGGGAGGCCTGAACTGGGGAAAAGAGGCAGCCGGGATCGAACACTATCGATTATTTTAACGCTGCTGCGTATTCGGGTTGCTGTGGTTTTTGGGGCTTATTTCTCTCTGCAGCTGCCGGTTGAATGGACAAGAAAGTTGAGACCTCCGTTGCAGACGAGAAGCAAAGAGCCCGGACCGACACATGGCAATTTTTCGTTTGAATTTTGAGGGCCCGCATGCCCTTGTGTGTGAGTTTTGCCAGAGGCAAGGGAGCCTTTCCCTCTTTCTCATGGCTGGCGTGCTGCCACGAGAGAGCTAGAAGGACGGCACATTGCTTTTCCCTGCGTTTGCCCCTTTATTCTGCAGTCACAGCTACCAGTATATGTACTCTGTTGAACACCCGAAGCCGAATAAATAGAAAAACCGGTGTTTCTTATCTCGAAAGATCCAGCCCCTGCTGTTTTGAGTCTTTGTGATTCGTCTGTTACTTTCTACAGTTCTCTGAAGCCCGATTTTCTGCCGATAATGTGTTGAAGGTGGATGGTGCCCTAGTTGTTCTGTGCCAAGTTTTATGCCCGGCTGACAGCGTGCCGCATACCCTCTTTTGCGCCCGAGCTGAGTCCATCGTTTTCTCTTGATGCGCAGCCTTGATTCCAGCCGCTTTATCTACGACAAGACAGGTGACGGGACAGGTTGGCACTTCCTTTGCTGTTCCTGTTCTGACCCAGGAGAGTGAGGGAAACGGTGGAACAATATGAGACGAGATTCCAAATGAACATAATTGTATATACGCGTAAAGGTAAGACAAAAAATGCTAGTAAACACATGGGACGATGTGGTTGCCGTCTATAACAGTCACAAAGCGAAGTGTAAGGCCAGGCCTAGATGCCGTGTAGGAAGGATGGCCAGTGAGTTTCGATATGGTCTAGTTGAGCTAGACGAGGCAATGGGGTGGCCTCCAACTGGACTTCCCAGCCCTTGCAGCACACAACGAGAGCTTCGTTCGGTGATAATCTCATCGTGGTTAGAACGCCGCAGCGCGTACGAGTAGTCGTCAGCTGCCATGTCTGTGAGGGGAGGCCACAGACAAAGTCAAGCGAGATGCAGCACTGCTCCGTTGGCCTTGTCTCACCCCAGGTCTGGGCCGGCTTCGTGTCTCTCCTCTCCGATGCCTGGCCCTTGCCAGATTGGACCACCTCGTATCCAGGGAGCCCTATTCGCGTGTTTATGGCCTTGAATGTCTCTCTTTTCTTCTGTCGATTTGGAATGTCTCACTAGTAGAAGCGGGCAGAGGCGAACGTCAGCTGTGGTGATGATGATGAGCCTGTGGCAGACGTAAGATACGACGTATTCCACTCAGACAGAGGGGATGCGAGCCATGGCCCATCTTTCGGGTGCTTGTTTTTGCTTTCGATCCCTCCATCTCCTTGCTGGCTACTGACCGTTCTTCCGTGTCTTTTTGCTGCATTTACTTCTTGTTTTTCTCTTTCTTTCATCTTCTTTGAGAGACTAGCACTGGCCTGTGCGCCTGAGCCTGGGTCCTCTAGATCGGTGCTATGCCTGTTTGTCTTTTATTTATTTGTTTTGCTTCTGTCTCTTGAGACATCGACTCATTTTCTCGTTTACCAGAGACGCCTTCTCTACTCGTGCTTACCTCTTTTGAGTTCCCTTTTTATTTTTGTCGGTTACGTCCCTCTCTTCTTCCAGGCACCGTTCGTTGCCCAGAGACTACAAGGCACACAAGGGATAACAAGGCGATCTATCCGCACGTCTCCAGCCGACCTTGCGTTTGTGCAAGCGAACGTCGACGCTATTACTGGATCCACAACGTATGAAAGAGCACAGTGGGCGGTTTTTTTATCTGACGTGCTCTGTGTCCTGTGTTCTTTGCCCTCGGATCTGCCCCTCTGCTGTGTGGTTCAACGCCACCGTGCTGGTATTCTTTCCTGGTGATCCTCATATTGCCAGGCAAGGGGTGCTCTGTCAACCGGCCAGACTGGACAATCAGGTGCCTCTCGTGATGTCACAATGCAAGAGATAGCGATGATAAAGGCCTGCCAAATGACTGAAAAATGTGCTTGTAAAGAGGCCCTATCTGCAGGATCCTTCCGCAGGCTCTGCACGTGCATGGGCACCGTATCGTGAGCCGCTTGCTTTTTAGCTTCACATGCCGGAGCAGGTATGCTGCCTGGTCTTTTCCCCAACTACGAAGTACGACTCGAGTCTCTAGATGCTCACTAGGGTTTGACGTAGCCTTATCAACAGAGTGTCTGTTCTCCCCGCCCGAGCTGCACCGTATCAACGAACGGCTTATCACGGCGGCCACACCCCCCTCCAAGACCGGCTACGAGTACAGCCGGTCTCTTTGAGGCCCCGCGCGTTCCCGTCCGCGTCCCATATCGCGTCTCTGTCCGGCCCTTTTGCTTTTCGTTGGTTCTTTTCTTGCTCGTTGGCCAGGCATCAACGGAGCACGGCGTGGCCCAAGGCCTCTTCTTCCTATGCGGCCACTTTAATTGACCTTGCAGCTCGCCTTGCCTTGATCTACGCCGGCCTACGAGTACGAGTGCGCTACCAACTTCTCCCTTCATCACGCTGTTCACACGCGTTTTGGTCCTGTACTTTGCAAGACTGCACACCATCTTCCAGCCTCTCCTTGCTTCGTGCCTGGTGGTTCCTGGATGTCCCTGGCCGTTTTACAAAGTACGTGTGGTCTGTCCAGGTCGTGACGTGCAACAGCATTCCAGATAAGTCCTGGCGTCGATACACGTACGTGTTTGGCACACTTGGACGTGTAGCAAGGAGGCGGTTTTCATTGCGAGGCTCAGCTCTTCATGTCAAGAAATGCCCTTGCTTGCCTGCTTTTATAAGCCGGTCTTTTTATTTCGGTGGAGTAGCTCTTGTCTAATGTGGTTGTCAAAGTGCATTTCATTTGTAAACTGTGTGTTCTTGTGTGCCTTCTCGGCCAAACGATTACCGAGGAGGGCTCGCGAATCGTTTTCCCTCATCCGAGAGAGCAGGGTCCCATTCTTGGAATCAAAATGTAACACAACGTCTTTCCATTATCTCGTTGAGCTGGCCGCACACTGTCCTGGACGGCAACAAGAAGGTCGACCCTGCAGTCCCGCCAATGCAATCTAGGGACGTGCGGGCAGATCCCCCAGAGCCGCACAGAGGATCTGGAGGAAAAGGGCACGGCTGAAGTGGAGCAGGCAAGGATGGGTGCAGTTGTTTTTTTATTCGTCGATACACTCTCGCTGTGCAGGATCTTGCATGCTTGTACGAACCGGGGTGGAGCCAACGCCTTTTTGTACCACAGCTTGCACGACCAAGGGTTGAAGCATAACGGTCGGATTCCAACGGCATCTGAGGAGCATAGCAACTATGCAGTGGCCCATACTGGCGAGCAGATACAACTGTGAATTGAATGCAGTGCACCAGGCAGAGCACGGACACAGCGCCTTGGCCGCTTGCGAGTAGCAGCCTCGATGATCCTTGTTTCTGGTGTTACGAGGTACCCTGTTGTCTTTTTGTATGTATATATTTTACTTTTTCATACCGGACTCCCTTTCGAGCAATCGCCACAATTTGCTCGTCATCAGCGCTATCAATGACACCAAAGCGACGACACAGGTACCTGTGACTCGTAAGCGCTTTAGGGCTCGGAAAATCACAAGCAGAAAGAACTGGAACACGATCTCCGATTCGGTTCCTGGAGACGACAGGGTTGTAGCGGACCGTAAGACAAGGACCAGGGGGGTTCTTTCTCGGAGCAGCAGGGATTAGAACTTGGGACGGACATCTGCAAAATCTATTTTGAGGCATTCTTTGGTGCTCTTTGTGCATAGAGGGCCTATGTAGCTGTTCTCGACAGTTTTGAGGCCATGGATAGGGGGGTTCTCGCCGTTTTGCGTTATTCCCCGGAACACAAGTTGCGCAGGGTTAATGACTTATCAATATGGAGTACAGACGGCAACGCCTCCTGCGGCTTGGGTGACATCCCGTTGCCGCTCTGTTTCGGGGAGAAAACAAAGGGCAAACGGGCATGAACGCAGGGGGAGAATGCAACGTGCCTCAAAAGAAACTCCAGCTGTGTAATAAGTCGTGCTTGCATCTTGAAATTCTGTCTCAAGATGATGTATTTATCTGTTCCTTTCTACTGTTTTCCCTGCTTTCTCTCAACAATACGGTTCACGAGCTCCTTGCTATGTACGAGTACTCGTCCTCCGGGGTGACCCGGCACTCGATAGGACAATCCATTCATCGCCACCCCCAAATACAAGCACCTCAGTTCAGCTGGACTGGGACCCGTCAGCACTACTCAGTACATTGAGGTTTTGGGCGATGAGAACTGCCCGGTGAATGCTGCAAAAGGACTCTGCAGGCATAGAGCCCTATGGGGTGAGCACGGCGTACTTTGTATATCTCCGGTGACAGCTGGACAAGGGCTGTGGACAACTACTCCTCAGCAACTCGCTCTCTCGCCGAAATGCCAGCAGATCCCTGCCCCTACTCGTAATGGTTTTTCCGCATCCTGGTGTTCCTGGAGGCGAGAAGAGCATGTACCTGGGCTTGCTTGTAGTGCTCCGTACTTTTGCGACTCTGGTCCTGGGCCTAGACCGTTTCGCTTCCTACTCATACATACTCGTACACATATACACTGTTCTTGGTTGTCACACTCGTATGATACACTGCGAAGCCAGAACAATTGTCCAGGCTGCGATCGTCAAACTGACGCGCTTTCTGAAGGCCAAGTGTCTTGACGCGCTCAGCCGCGTCGTTGAAAGGGACCACGGAAGGGAGGGATGTGTCTCTGGGATCAGGAGACAGATGGAAAAAGAAAGAAAGACTGAAGAAGATAGCCGGCTGAGAAAGAAACAGGGCCGAGGCAGGCCAACGACGCCCACCATTCCCAGCTATGTCTATCGCTTGCTTGCTTCTCCGCAGCAGTTCGCCACCGCGGCCAAACCGTGTCTTTTCATTTGGGGCTCTGTGCTGAGCCTCCTAGGCCAAGCGCACTACTACTGCATGTCTCACAGATCGCATTTTCCCCTCATGCTCGTATTACATTACCTGCTATGTCTCTTTCCTGAGACAGCACACCCCCTTTCTGGCATTGGATGCCAAAACAAATTAGGCCTGGGTACGACTCACAGGCGGAGAGTAAGAAAAAGAAAAGAAAGCAGGAGGCCCAAAAATTCAAAGAGGAAAGACAGGCGAGTGACGGGGGTGCCAAGGCGATCCGTAAACCAAGAAGATCCCGGCGATCATAGCACTGCGCAGGCTCTGGGCCGCTGAGTTGCCTGCCCACTGTGAATCATTTGTCTGCAAATCGCCCGAAAAAGGCCGCCGGCCGCTGGACGTGTTGGCACCCAGAAGAGCAATTGAGAGACGTTTTGTGCTGTTTGGCACGGCTTTCCACAACCTCCCACTATTCCCGCTGCTGGCCACGGCCCTCTGCTGGTTTTCAGCTTCCTCTGTGTGCGAGACATTGCCTTTTCCAGCTGTGAGCATCGACAGAGCCACTTGGATCTCCAACCCTCCATGAGCATCACGCAATTCTTCCTCGATGGCAAGTGTCAGGCCCGGCAGTGACGGGCCGAGACAAACTTTTGGAGCTCTGGGTCCCTGTCCGCTGCCAGTCTCTCCTCTGGACGCTCGATTCAAAGTGCCAGACTCGTACGACTGCATCAAACCGAGAGGAATGACGACGCACAGGAAGAGGCGGGCGTGGATGAATGGCTTGCGAGCCGCGGAACAGCAGAAAGACGCCGTCATTTCTCGTGCTTGCTGGGGATGCTCTCCGTCCGTACACATAATACAGCCGCCGAGATGGCCGGCATGCTCAAACGACCTCGACTCTTTAGCCCCACAAACACTCATTCGGGGAGACATACGAGTATTGCCTGTCGTGTGGTTTGCTTCGGCGTTGCTCCGCTACGTAGCATGCTATACGCGGAAGCAGAAACAGCTCCGGGAAAAGAAAAAAAAAAAAAGCAATTCAAACAAATTACGGGCAAAATACCTACTCGTCTAGATTCAAGGAGAAACCCGAACAGAGAAGAATAGAAAAAGACGACAGGCCATGCGGCTTCGCAAACATACGACGCTGTGCGCTCCCATCTTGGCCGCGCCGAGAAGCGCCGCGAATCTGCAAACCCTGGCACACTGCCCCATATGCCTACGAATCTCGCAAAAGTACTCGGTTCTGTGTACTATGTATACATACATATACGAGTACGAGGTATGCCATACAAGTAGTTTCACCACTTGTCCAAACGAAGGCCTCCGTGCTGCGCGTACCCGTAGTCTGAGATCGGGGCCCTACAATGTGCTTCGTATCTCATCTTTATGACGCCTTTTTATATTATTTTATTCTTTCATTTTTTCGGTTCCAAAAAGGCACTGCACGCTCCTGCCATCTTCTGGAATACTGCACGTGACGCTCGTTGACTCGAGTCTGTGTTCTCATGCGTGTTTATCGGCTTGGTTTGGTTATGCAGCCGACTTGCACGTCTTTTCAGTCCCGTCTTGTTCCCTCTGCCGCTGCCTGATTTCCCTCCATGCCACTGCTGGACTCGGAGAGTGGATCCCCAGCCTGGTCGGTCTCGTTTTGAATCTTTGTCTCGCTTCTTCCGACTGGCACTTGTCTAGGCGCGGCTTGAGGTCTTGCCGTCTCCATTCGTCTTTCCGTCCTGGCCGGCTGGCGGCTGGCGGCTTGTTAGACGGACGATGCCATCCTGGTCCCTGTACCGGTACCGTTAGTTTCGCGCGGGAATTGCCAGCTGCGGGAGAATCCCCCAGATTTGCAGAGAACCGCAGCCAGTCTGTGCCAAAGCCGTGTGTTCTTTGTCCTTGTACGTACGTCGTACTGAGTAGGACAAAGCAGGCCAAATCCTGGCGTGCCCAGTCCCTGCTGCACAGTACTTCACGACGGCTCCGGAAGACGAAGAACCACGGCAGAGGAAAGCAGAAACGACAAGGCCGGGCCAGAGCAGTGATTAGGAACAGCGGCATTGCCGTCCAAAAGACGAATACGACGAGACGGCGTCGTATGTAGTATGCGTCGAATTCAGGGATTGGAAACCGGTGGAGATATCGCCAGAAAACGATAAAATCGCCCGGTTACGGCATCGGTGCTATTTGAGACACTTCGGCCTCTCTTTCCGGGAAGCAGACCCGTCGCTAACGAGTATACCCGGCTCCGTACGTCGCGCACTCGGCCTAGCCGAGAGCTCTGAGAGTGATAGAAGCGGCCCTGGCAATAAGATGTGTGAAGTCTGCCGAGCATTCAGCAGCGTGGAGGCAAAGTATGCCCCGACGACCCGGTTGCCTACTCGTACGAAATTGATGCCGCCTAAATGTGTATGAAGCAGGCTTTCCCATAGCGCAGGGTCCAGCTGTCGTCTGTAGTCTTGGCTGAGAAAGGAGTTCCGTTGTTGTTTTCTTGCGCAAGTGTTGCTTTTCTTGCGGCCTTGCCACACCAACAGCCAACATCAGCCAATAGTGAATAAAGGTGCAGCCACCAGGAACAGCTACCAGGAACGCTGCAAGGGGGCAGGGAAACAAAGGAGCTGATAAAGAGAACCGAGGAGACGACGGTCGAAGACATGGCAAGTTATTTTCACGTGAGCCAAAGCTATGCCACAACCAGAAACAATGATTCAGTATTTCAGACGCAGGTAAAAGGGAAAGACGTACATAAGTACAATGTGTATTAGGCGCACTGCATGGCATGACGCTCTTTGGCCAACCTGGCGATACAGACTTGTCCTGTTTCTGTTTACTCAACCCTCTTCTCTTTCTGCTTGTCGAGATCCTTTTTTTTTCAAAAAAAAATGTACATAATAAACAGAGCCCATCACAGCTCGGCACCGCGCAGCTTTTTACTTCTTTTGGCAAGACGCAAGACCGTGCAGAAAACTTTGCGTAGGGCAGAAGCTCCATAAAATCAAGGTCCCGATCAGCATCTACGAGTAGTCACAGTACATATATGTATGTCGCCCAGGACGGGCACCCGCGGAATGCTGAGCCGCCGCACCACGGGTTCCTGAGAGGGACAGGGACAGGGAGGGTGAGACAAGGTCAGTCAAAAATCGGGGAGAGACACAGACGAGAAAAAAGGCGACGATCAAAACAGTGGGTCTGTTTATGCCGTCGTCTATTTTTGTAATTTATGTATTTTATCGTTGCTCGATATTTCCCAGACTATGCCGGTCCTGGCCGCAGCAGTACGACGTGCTCCCGTTTGTAGGGCTCCATATGTACAAGCAGGTTCCCCGGGCGGGCGCCGGTGGGTTCTTGCATCTGAGACATGCATACGAGAAGAGCCTCGCAGGCCAATGATTTGCCCGCCTGCAAGACGTCGAGTGCCAGCGTGCCTGGGCTCATCGTGGCAAGGGTGCATAAAATGTCTCAGTTGGCACACAAATATGCACGTCGGACAGTAGTGCAGATGTGGCTGTCATGCATTGGCCAGACGGCGCCGATGGCATCCCAGCACCAGGGAACCGCAATCCCATATCCTACCTTTGTGCAGAGGGCCCGTACCGGCACAAGTGCCACAGTGGTGCATCATCTCGTCATATATATGTATATGTACAGCGGCGCCATGCAACCCATCTATCTCGTCCCCTGGATCCTACGTGAGGTGTGATGCCTTCCAGGGGAGGGAGCCAAGACAGCAACAACGTAAAGCTCTGTAATAACTTACATTGCACCCTGGCCTTCTTTCCATTGCATCACTTTCTCCACATATGTGCTCCGTAGCCAACGCCAAGTGGGCGTGGCAGGGCCTTGTCGGAGCATTTCTCGACTGTCGGTGCTGCCGTAGCATCACGGCTGATGCAGAGAAAAGCCTCTTTTGACTTCCTCGCTTCATTTTGTTTCTCCGGTGCGCCCCTTGTCATTCTGTTTGGGTACCGCACAACGGCCGGCTGTTCTCTGTTGGAGATGTACATATATAACACGGTTGTTGATATCGACCTCGCCGGGCCGGTGATGCCTCCCTGCGATGCAGCCGTGCACGGGCACTTTTCTTCCGCTCTCAGGCGCAGACAACACAGGGTCTCTACCACAAACCAAGAGGACCATATCTGGCTCAGATCGTGGGCTGCAAGACGAGCGGTAGGTCTACGCATCCACAAATACGATACGCGTGATGCAGTGCTCTTGGCGTGACAAACTCGTTGTCATCATGTCCCGCGAGAACCGTCTTGTCTTGACTCTCATATTTTATACGTTGCACTTTTGCTTTTTTTTCATCTTCTGAGACAGAAAATACGGTTCGAACCATACCTCGCAATGGTTACTGTGACCAGGGGGGCGACTGAGACAAAATATGCAGCCATGTACATCATCATGCAGCATTTGCTGCCGATAGTGGCCAAACCACAACTCTTTTGAGAACAGTATCAAATCCAAAGGGGCAGTTTTAAGAGATGAAAGTTTTAACCCCGTGCAACGAGGAGCTCCGAGAAATAATAAATGGCCGGGCAATAGAATCATTGCGTGTTATTATGTTGCATTTTATGTTGCATTTTATTGCATACCTGGTTAAACAAGCACTGCCTTTTGCAAGGCTAGGAAAGGCAGTCTGACGGGAGACTGTGCATAGCAGAGAACCAGGCCATACTGGCCCGAAATAGACCTTTATTTGCAGACATATTTATTCAACTGACACTCTGTTAAGAATATTCCAAGTGCATGACAGAACGACAGAAAAAGGGGAAAGGAAAAACATAAAAATATCAAGCCACAATGCACACAACGCATGCATTTGCCTCATGCGACCAGACAGATAGCAAACATACTCTCCCTGCATCCTTTTGGCCAGATGCCTTGGATTCACATCCTTCACTTCGTAAAAGACTGACTGCATCCTCGGTAAAGGCGCCGGCCTACGTCGTGTTATCGTATTGTTGTACCTCAGTCTTTCCGAGTCTGGAGACAAGTCCTTGCAAGTATGTATGTCTATTCCCAGCAATTCAGAGCGAGAGCAAGTGGCGTCATTTCTGCCGAGGGCCTCCTTCGATGCCTCCTTCAAGCAAGTACATACATATACAGACAGCTGACGATACATCAGTACGACGTGTCAGACTCCAATCACGCCAATTTTTTTTCTGTCTGCACGGACCGTATGAGGTGGCTGATTAATACTGCCGAGTTGAGGGTCCGGAACCTTGTCCCGGCGTAGCATCCTACGGCTCCGAACAGTGTTTTGACTCCTTGTACTCGTACTCAGACCGTCAATTTTATCCGACAATTCTATTTTGGGTGTGCCATAATACTGTTCTGTACACGACGTGCATCGTAGCCACGTGCAGATGCTGAATTATCTCTTATCGTTCATCCCGGTCTCGTCTTGAGTCGTCTTTTTGTACCAGTATTAGCGGATTTACTTGCCTTTCTTAGCTTTCCTTGGTTACCCGATCGGGGTCCTAGGTTACCCTGGTCCGTGTCTACGAGCTCCTTCGGCAGTGTTATCGCTGAATTTGGTAATACGACATACTGCCAAAATGCGCACAGCCGCCGGAAATACTGACTACGGCCAAAGCAGGGGTTTCCTGGGTATTTGACTGCAGGGCACCAGGGACAGGGGATGGAGCTGAATAACACGGCCGCGTATCAAGTAGAAGAACACGAAGAAAGCGGGGAGGAAGACATTGACGATGTACGACGTAGGGGTATCGCATGGTGCAGGGTGCTGAGCAGAGGGCTTCGGGATATGCAGGGCAGCCAGGGAACAATGTAAACGTCATTCACACACTCTCGCAAGGGCACGGACGGGACTCGGAAGCCGTACAGCCCCTGGGTTCCGGACGTTTTTGTCGTCCGACGCCGGTATCGAAGTCGGAACGTCCGGTCTTTCCAGCGTCCTATCGTCTATGCTCCTCGTCTTGTTGCTGACCTTGCGTTTTAGTTGACAGACCGACAGTCATATTTTTGCCATTTACGACATTTTTGGCTTGCCTATTCGGGTGCACGTTGCGCGCCTATTTGCCAGGCGCAACTAGCAACAGTAATTATTCAATGTCTCCGAGTGGCATTTTTGTATCACCGTTGGCATTCATACACAACACCCCAAAGTTTTTGGCAGATCTTTTGATAGCAAGGAAACCGCGAATTCACGAGACAAGAGTGACAATAGTGCATATCGCGGTCGGGCATGTCAACGCTCCATTTCAATCCTCCAAATAGAGCCGTTGCATAAAGTGACAAAAGCAGACGCAGTCCATGAAGCCCGCAAATACCACGACGAGCCACGCGATGCGACTGTGCAAATGGATCTATGCTGTATATCGACCATTGCTTTACGAGCGCTCTTTTCCTCTCTTTCTGTCTTTTCCGCGTCTTCCTTGCCTCCCTCACTCTCCTTCTGTCCACCTGCAAGCTTCCTAAATAGGTGAAGACCAGATGCACAAAAGCATCACGCCACAACATGGAATCCCTGCGTCTTCCCATGCCCGTAGATGCATTTCCTTTTCGAGCCACTCAAGGGCTGCTGTTTGGCATGGAAATAATTGCACAAGCGATGTGCACTTTTTTTTCATAAGCGATCTCGCACAGCAGCTCGTAACTGGGCCGTTCAAACATTTCCCGCTATTTCCTGCACTTGCTGTCCTTCCTAAACTCGTGTGCACTGGACACATGTTTCTCTGTCCATCCTCTTGTTTTCTGTTCGTTTCTCTTCCTGCCTCAGCTTCACACGGGTCCGATCCCAGCTGGCTGTCCTTTTGCATACCTTCCCTGCAGCTATGGGCATCTAGCCATGGATCCTACTCTGCAGCTTGGTAACGTTTCCTACCTTTGTGCGCCTCTTCTTTCCCGTAAAGAACCAAGAGACCAAGTTAACAAAGTCTCCCTTTTCTGCCTCCTGTTTCTGCAACGGCAAACATGCCGGAGGAATTAGTCCTTGCCTTCAATGCCCGAGCTTCCATCATGTCCCTTGTTTACCTCGGATCATGCTGCGTATTTGTGTATTTCTTTGGTGACCCGCCTCGAACACGACGCAAGGACAGGGCGTAGCTCCGCAGGCCACGACGCAGACATCCAGAAGCAGCAAGCTTCTCTCTTGGCTACATAGAAATGTGCCTGGCAGCGGCGCTTTCGTCGATGACCCTGCCGGAATCTACTCTGCTTTTTTTTAAGCTACATTTCCATCCTCGTACTCGCATCTTGCCTCGCCCGTTTATCGTGCACGATTCGCCAGGCACTCTTCATTTTCTTGCCCATCTCACTGTCGTGTCTTTCGTGGACCTATCGACGTTGTTGCTGTCTCCTCTCTGCCTTGTTTGAAAGAAAGTCGTGACTCTGTTTCTCCCGTCACCAGTCCGTTCTTACGCTACACCATCTTACTTGCACCACACGACCAGTTTTGGTCGGAATCCTACTCTGCCGCAGCATTTTCTCATATTTCATGCAAACCAATGGTTGTTGTCACAAGTCATTTCGTATCCATCACATCAGTCCCCACGTGAGAAGAGAAGGCCCATTATCCTGACAGGCTTGCATTGTATCGATACCACGTAGGCGACCACGGCCGAACATGCCCTCCTCGCCTTACGCCCTATGCTCATTCAGCTCGACACTGCGCCCTTCCAACACGCATCTTGCAACATTACTCGTTTAGGGACCTCTGTCTTGCTTTGGTGGGTTTCCTCGCTTCACAGCTCCGATATATGCCGTGCCCTTTTCATGTCTACACGAGTCGTGCCCAAGTCTCGCTCCCCGTGCCTGACTATATCGGAAATACAGTCTTTAGCACGAGCAGTTATTCTCCATCCGAGGCCCTTGCATTATGCGTGTCGTCTACGAGGTGTGCGGTTACTCCTGTCGTGTCCCTTTCTTGTTACGGCCTTTCTTTTCCCAGTTCTGCTTGTTGTTTTCATCTCTAGACCCCAGTCATACGGTTCCTCGCATTCATTCGAGTCCCCTGCTGAGTCCTGCCCACTCTCGTGTAAAATAAGTGCACGCCTTTGCTCTGACAATGGCTGGAGAGCAAAAAAAGCCGCTGTGCCTCTTTGGATGTCCCTGGCTGTCCTTCTTGTTCCGATATCAATTCTTTTTTTTGTATTACTGTAGTCGGTATGCAACTGGTCGGCTTGGCCGTAGCTTGATCTTATTGGTCACCCACCCACCTTAAAGAGAAGGGCGCGTCTCTCCGCGCCCATGCATGTTTCACATGTTCTTTGGCCTTGAAAAGCTATCGAAGGCGGGCAATTTAATGGCCGAGAGATGCACTCACACTCAAGTGTGTCATGGTGACGGCGTGTAAGCGACGTGCATGTGGTAACTTTCTAGTAAAGGTGCCTTGCATCACAACGCTTATTCTAGAGTACGATCATAATGGATCCAGCAAGAGAAATACTGAGCAAAAGGTCCGAGAATTTTTTTTTAAAAGAAAATATGAAAAAAAAAAAAATCTACGGGTCCAATCCCCATTGTAGTATTGAAGTTTGACGTACCTCGTCCTATCTTCTCCCCGTGCTCTCCCTTTCCCGTACCTTGTGCCTGACGCGATCTCTTTAATTGATTCTTCAAGTGGTTCCCTGGCATGGCATTCCAAAGGGTCTCCCTAGGTTTTGGGCCTTTTGGGGTCTTTTGCTCGTCTCCATTTCAAGCATCCCTTTCTCTGATGTTTGTGCACCGCGTTGATTGACTGTCCCTGAACAAAAAGGGAGACAGCTATCTGCAGAGGGGAATTACATCACCTAGGCGTAAAGGGACACTGGGCACTAAGAGCATTATCATCTGTTGTCTGACGCCGTTGTTCTGCTTGTGCCTTTTTCGCGTGCCTTTTTTCGTTTCTTTACCTTGTGTGCCTGCCCCTCTTCCTCCTCCTCGCATTACCCCATTTTTTTGGGCTCCCTCCCGTTTTTGACCGTTGAACATCTCTGCACGTCGCTCTGCACGTCGACTGCCCGAGCGCCGGGTTTCCTTGTTTTTTTTCGAGCCATGTCTCTTATCCGTGTGTTCCGCTGAGACTTGCGCTGATGATCAGAGAAGAGTCCGGGCAGCGTAACGAATCCATAGATTTTTTATTTTATTTTATTTTCTCTTGCCGAGGCAAGACTTGCCCGCAGAGTTCCTCTTCATTTGTCGTCTTTACCACCATCTTCTGTTTGGTGTCCTACAATGGCCGCACGACACCTCGTCATTTCGATGTACACCCTTATCGATTGTTATCAACGCTGAACGCAAGTTTGATTGATTCTGCTCCAAGTAGTTTCTCCTCTAAAACAAATATAGAACAGCACCTCTGGTCCCTTTTCCGCCCTTCTCCCTCGGGCCATTTTCTCTTCAATGTCGCGTCCGCGTTTTGGTCTTACTTTTCGTCATGCTCGCGGTTCTTTAATGGGCTGCATACGTGAGTGTGTCTGTCCCAAAACGCGTGCTTAGAGTGCTGCGCCCAGGCTCGTGTCTCTTCTTGATCCTCTCCCTGTCGCCCCCTCTCTGCCCCGTTAAAGCGGCTACAACATTCTTCGCAACGGAATCAAGGGAGCGGCGAGCAGCGGAGACCGGCAGGGAGATCTTCAAGGACGAGCCTCCAGAGATCCTGCAGAGACGTCTGCAGGCAGAGGCTACATGAACGGGCGGGGAAGAAGAAAAAGAAAAAAAAGGTGATTGATGAGAGAGAGAGGCATCATCTCGTCCTCCCTCCCTCGGATCCTCGACTCACCCCCCTCCACCTCACCATATCTAGACAGCCAGACGCGCATCTAGACGGCCAGACGCGCGGCCGGCCGGGACGCGCGATGCAGCATTGCGGCAAGCAACATGTTGAACGAAAGACTGTGGTTATCCGTGCTTCCTCTACGCCGGAGTCGCGTTTGGCGTTCGCGCCGCACATGGACAGGCAAACCCCTCCTGTCTCTCCTTTTTACTCTGTATCTCTCGGCCATACCAAGGCCGATCAACGGCGCTCCAGCCTACGCACCGCTGGCGCAGGGACGGCCATAACCTACGTTGCCGAGTCGCGATGTCGTCCCCTCGGACTGCTTGGCAGGTACGGGATGTTGGCTCCGGAGGTGATGCCACTTGGTGTTTCCTTGACAATATTGCCTCACCCTAGGACATCTTGTGATTCCCTTGCTTCTTTTATCATTCCTTTTCTTTCTGATACCTCAGTTCTTCAATAAAACAATCTGTTTTTTATAAACATGCTCACCCTGAAACCCCTGTCGTGATGACGCAGTACGATGTAAGTTGTCGCTTTCCATGGATGATGGTCTTGCCCCCCCCTGCTCCTCCACTCTCCCCCCTGTCCTGGAAGCTGTCTAGCCTTCCTCGACTGCCGCCAGATATCTTTCCTTGCAGACGTGCCTATCTGGACAAGCCCTGCTTCGTTGCTTACTGTTTGCGAAGCATCGTGGCGCCGTGACATTTCTTTGGCTGCGGCCTGCTTCGACTTCCTTTTTTGGGAATTGTTTGGATGCAGATGCTACCCTAAAAGCATGTGCAGGTGGCAAGGCTCGCTAATGGCCTGCCGTATGCAAAGTTGGATGCACGCCCTATGCCTGCATATACGTGCAGCTGGACGATCGTGCTCAACCGGGTTTCTTTATACGTGACATTAATTCAAATCTTTTGCAACCTCACCACCATTGGATCCACCCTACTTTGTCGCGACCTCACCTGCCTCGCGCAGCGCCTGGAGATGCGATCGTCTCGAAATGGCAAACCCGGATTCCAGCAGAGTGCTATCCGGGACACGGCTGTCTATGCTTCTCCGCTTTGGCGCTCTCGCAGTGGGCGATTTGCAGGCGGTCCCTCTTTGCTTAATCCATGTTAGTCCCAAAAGACCCGAGCACATCATTGCTGATCATGGTGTTCGTCCATCACAAGCCCAGGCACTTTGGTCTGTGTTGCGGGCACGCCATTGGCCCAAAAACGCCAGGCTCGCCGATTAGGTTTTGGGGGAGGAAGCCAGGGTGGAGGGAAATCGATACTGGGAGGAAAAAGAAAAGAAAGACGAAAAGCAGCTGCCGTATGGAGGCACTCACAGATATAAGCTCAGGAGATGGATATTGTCCGAAATACGTCCGGTCTGAGAAACAGCGGCCAATACCAAAGAAGAAAATAAAACAGAAGGCTGCAAGAGGCGCAGGAGACCGTCTCTGGGCAGCAGGAGGAATGGGGAAACGGAATTAATGGCAGAAAGCAATACAGGTTTCACGCCAAAGATTTGAAAGAGGCTGCAAAGTTGAGACAGCTCAGTTGTCCATACGATTGCACACACATACCTTTCCAGCGGCGCGCTATTCTTCGCGGCGTCCCAGTCGGGTGTTGGCTGTCTTACGTGGGAGCAGATAGGAAACATGGAATACGAGAGGCATGCCGGGCGAACGACGCGACCGAAGCCAAGAGCCGACCGTTTGGCAAGCTCGAGAAAGCTTTACACGACTAGGACACGACAAGCACACGACGACGACACGCCTGGAAGGCAGGGCAGGGCAAGAAAGGACTTGCCGCCGGCAGGCACTCTCGCCGGGAGGGCTCGCTCTTTTTCATCTCATGTCTCCCTGCGGACGCCGGAGCAGCACGGTAACTCAGCAGCAGAGCAGCGTCCGTGTTGCTATGCAGCGAGCGGAGTGGGGTCTTGGCGAGGATCCGATTCTTGTCCACGTTTGCCTATGCAGGCAGGCTTGCACAGAGAGACACGCGATGACGGCGGCCACTTGGGAGGCCACTCGAGGGCGGTCAAAAAAAGAAGAAAAAAGAAAGAGAAGAAAATGAAAACAGCAAGGTCCAGCTGCCTTTGTGAAATGATGGACGCATCGAGACAAGCCTCGGCGGCCGCTTTCTGGTTGCTGTTGGAACTTGGCCTCCTGGACAAGGGGAACAGAACAGCAGCCGACCTGCTGGTGTCAGAGCGCAAACAGCATCGCGAATAACTCTGTATCAAGACGCCCAGCAAAGCTTCCACGCATATGCACTCGTAGCGGTGCTGGTCGCGCCTGCCCTCCCCCACCAAAAGGCCGCCTCGAGGTACGAGTACGTCGTAAGAGTACCGCACAGCGCACACCCCCCAATATACGCACGCCCCAAGCTTGCATGCACGCCCCGTCGCTCCTTCCCCACTCGCAGCATCGCGTCGCGCCCCATTACTTACACGCCCCTTCCCACGCCCCTCCCCCACTAGCCGCGCTTTAGCTCGAGATGTACCAGTCTCGTCGTCAAGCGCATTTTTTGGAGCGGCTCTTTGCCCACCATGACACTCCAGACTGTGGGTGTACGGCGTACGAGTATAGTCTCGGCCTGTCTGGGCCCACTCAGATCGCCCGTGTACTTTGGACGCTGCTAGGCCGTGGAGGTACTTCAGGTACCTGTGGGTTTTGCTCCCATCGTAGCTTCCCAGCAGACCATGGCCCCGTCCCTTCCCAGGGCGACGACGGCTCGCCATTTTGGGAACGCGCTGTCAGTTGTGTAAGTGCAAGTCGCAAGAGCGATGCACACCGCACGGCTAGCCTGCTCGCTACACGGTCGTGCTTTCTCTCTTTGATCGCCGTTGCTGCCCTCGTATATAACTCCTCCCTCGTCCCTTCATTCTTCCCATCACCATTCTTCCATCCTCACCATTCTCTTCATTCTCTTTCATTCTCTTCTTTACATTCACTCGGCATCCCCCACTCTCTCCCTCCAGCAAGCTTCCACAGAAACAACTTGCACATTCTTTTGCCCTCAGAGTCTCCCGCTCTGTCTACATCTCCTCCGCTCCTTCTCTTCGCTTTTCCATTTCCCCCCAGGCCAACCATCACCATGATGGACTTGAAGCTTGACTTCCACTCCCAGCAGAGCGCCATGTACGGCGACGTCTCCAACCACGGCAGCTTCTCTTCGGCCTCCGGCCCCGTTGGCTCCTCCTACGACACCTTCACGCCCGTCTCCATGTCTGGCCGCTCGACGCCCGTCGGCAGCCAGCGCATGGGCTCTGTTGACTACAGCTCCAACGCGTCCTTTGGCGACATGCCGCTCGAGATGACGCCGCCCAGCTCGGCAACCATGCCCTTCTTCAGCATGAACATGCCGCCCACCACCACGGCCAGCATGACGGGCTCCTACCTGTCGTCGTCCACCTTCCCCCAGCCGCCTGCCACGCCGGAGCGCAACGCCAGCTTCAGCAGCCACGTCTCGTGCGGCACGCCTGGCAGCCCCAGCGGCGTCATGGTCCACTCGTACCCGGCGTCTGTTGCGTCCATGTCCTCCATGACCTCCATGGCCACGCTGTCTTCGGACGCCTCGCCTCACCACGACGGCGTCCTCTGCGGCCCTGCCACGCCTGGCGCCTACCCCTTCCCCGAGACGCTTCCCGCCAAGGCCGGCCTGGCTGGCCAGTACCCTCTGCCTGCGCCCTACCACCGCGGCTACCCGACGCCCCATGACGGCAGCGACTACTCGCCCTCCGAGTTCTGCTGGAACGGCACCCGCCCCGAGAGCCCGGTGGTCAACTACTTTGGCGAGCGCCCGACTCTGCCGCCTCCGCCACCCTCGGCCACCCTCAAATCGTCTGTTGTGAAGCACGAGGGCCATGGCGCCTACATGTCGCCGACGTCCGAGTCTCCTTACGGCACTTCGCCCTCTCGCCGCGCCCTCCACTACATGGGGGCCCAGTCCAGCGCCCGCGCCCTGCAGGGTGCTGTTGATGCCAACGAGAACCACGGCTATGCCCCCCACATCGCCACGAACCCGGCCAGCACCGGCACCATTGTCACCCGCAACGGCATCCAGGTCTCTCGCGTTGCCTCGGGCGCCTACAAATGCATTGTTGCCGGCTGTCCCTCGCGGCCCTTTAAGCGCTCTGAGCACCTCAAGCGCCATGTCACAACGTAAGTTTATCCACAGCTTTCTGCTTTCTGCACATGTCGAAACTAGAGCTGACACCTCCCAGTCACCACGAGAACAAGGACTCTTTCCCCTGCGAGTTCTGTGGCCGCCATTTCAACCGCAAGGACAACTGGCGCTCTCACCTGAAGCTTCACACCGTCA
Source organism: Sporothrix cf. nigrograna (assembly GCA_019925305.1). Taxonomy (NCBI): domain Eukaryota; kingdom Fungi; phylum Ascomycota; class Sordariomycetes; order Ophiostomatales; family Ophiostomataceae; genus Sporothrix; species Sporothrix cf. nigrograna. The sequence continues at coordinate 406,632 of JADHKR010000016.1, read as the reverse complement.
CCCGGGGCAAGAATGCCCGCACGGACTACTACCCTGCCGCTGTCCGGATCTACGAGCACGAGATGAAGCACATTACCAAATCACGGTCACGCAAGGAGGTCAACAGCTTCCGGCGCTGAGCCCTGCTTTGTATTCTGTCTGGCTTTTTTTTTGGTCTCGTGTTTTATATCCCCGCCGGCGCAATTGTCTTTTCAACTCTTTTTTTCCCGCTTGACCACACACTACAACACACGCTCGGCTCTGTGTGGGCCACTGTTTCTGCTTTTTTTTTTTTTTTTTTTGCTTTTTCACAAATGTTCTATTATGCCCCTGCATTTGTCGGTTTTCTTTTTAACCTGCACACGGCGTTCTAACGGTTATGGGTTACGACTTTTTGTTTCTACTGTCTCATTACATTGCTCAATGGTGTTATTTCTGGGAACATGGTTTTTTTATTGCTCTTGTTATGGGCGTGTTTACTACGTGCTTTTTTGGTCTTGGGGCAAAAAAAGTCCAGCAGGCGGCTTGGAATTGGGAAGGCTTACTCGGGCGATTTCTTTCTTGTCTCTTGACGACAAAGACGGGCAGTTTCCCTGCCACAGACTGCAAAATACGTGACTGCAGGGACAGTTCAAAGAGTTGGGTATTTTAGTTAGGTTATCAAAGCACGAATAATACCAAGCATGGCTACGCTGCAAACATTTTTCTGTGACCCATTGTCTCTTGTCTCGCAATCTTCTGGCCCGACCGCCTGATATCTCTAGTGGCCTTCTTTGTCTTTTTTTTCCAGGGGCTAGGAACGTGAGGTGCATGCGCCTAAGGAAAGGCCGAGACAAAGACGGCTTTTTTGCTCGGCTACATTAGGGGCGGCAGAAGGAAGGCTGATTCTTTTTTCTCCTCCCTCCTTCAATTATTTTTTGTACCAACTGTCCTCAAAGGCGGCAGTCTACAGGCCTTTTTTGCATTTTCCGTCTATGAGTATGCATGCAGCGAGTATGTGCTGCTGCAAACACTGGGGTGAAAGCGACGCCACCCCGAAGACTTGGAGAGGGTGTGTGCATTGGATTTATGTGTATATATACGTCGTAGACATGGTAATGCAGGGGCGCGGCGGAGAAACCTTTTTTAAAAAAAGAAAGAAAAAAAGAAAAGAAAAAAGAAGAAAAAGAAATGTACATGAGATCTGAAACTCGTTCTTTCGCCCCTGCAAAAACTGCTTGAAAAAAAAAGGAATGCTTACAAAATGTGTGCCGAAAACGAGAGGAAAATTGTATACGGAGTAGATATCAAAGAAAAGAAAGGCCTTCAAGGACCAAGTACCCCGTATCTGCAAACCAACACTCGCAACACGACAATGAGACTGTCAGCCAAACATCCTGCCCTTGGCCACTCCCAGTTTACCAAGAAAGAAATACCCTGCTCAGTTTCGACTTCTGCCTTGCAGTACGCTGCTTCAACAAAAAGATAGAGCAGGCGTGTTATAAAACCTATGCCGTGCCAGCGGCGTGCTGCCATCCGTACGTATTACTTGGTATATTTGTGTAAGTCAGCGCCCCACTTTTTGTTTTCAACCCCCAGGTTTGGTCAATATTGTTATTACGTCAGCTCGAGCCCGGCAAATCGCCAAGAAAAAAGAGTCTGGCGTCAATTTCAAGTCTCAAAATGCCCCCGAAAGCTTGGCTCTTCCAGGAAATTATTCCTACGCAAATGCACAATAACAATTTCCAATACGTCTTTTCTGAGATAATTCGTTTTTTTTTCTTTTTCTCCGTGAGAAAGCTGGAGCAAATCTCCGAGGATCCTCGACCAAGAGCCGGTGATTGTTTCTTACGGATATTTTCGTTGCCTAGCACTCTTCTGCCTCGTACCTTGCACCGCCCATGTCTCACTCTGGCTGTGTCTTGGTTTTGTTGTCCCATACCAAGACATGCATTGCCCGATCACTTTTAGTTTCATTGATATGCAGGCCAGGGACTCCTCTCTGAAAGCCCAGCCGCGCAGACCCAGGCCCAGCGGTCCAGCGGCCGGAAAACAAAGGTCCTACCGGGCGGGGTGGCACCCACAGCCAACCCCAAATACGAGTTAAAACAAAATAGAAAGAAGGAAGGAAAAAGGTCCATACTTCACCACCTCTCCCGCTCAACTTTCGGGTATACGAGTATTCACATATTCGTACGCCTCCCGTTTACTCCACGCCTCGCAACTCGCTGACTTGGCCAGTCCCAGCTCTGCACTTCGCCGCCGCCTCCTCTTTTCGTCTTCGGGCATGTCCAGTTCGTCTTCTCGTTTTGGTTGGACAATTGCTCTTTTAGCTTTGCTGGGGTCCCGCGGAGGCCCTCCTATTGGCCACTTTCTGTCCGGCCCTGCTTGTCCGAGTGCTCTTTTCTTTTTCTCTTTATCTCGTCTTTTGCTAGTCATACTTGTGCAAGCTACGTATCTTTTCTCCTGTGCGCTCCATAAACACGGTACATATATACATGCGGACAGGCTCGTTTTTGCCATTTTTGACCCTGAAGGCTTCCATCGTCTGCCCTCTCCTGATCCGGCGTCGCAAAGCTCAACTCTTTTCCATGTACCACCGATCTTAAAGCGCTTGACTCTCCGCACTCTCACCTACGACGTAGCATGCTACCGAGCAGCTCATTGACATACTCGTAGACTCGTTCATCCCCGCACGGATCCTGGTCTGTCGATCCTGTGACACTAGGCTTTCCGTTCTTTTCTCTTTTTCTCGTCCTTCTCGCTCTCTGCCCTCTATTGTGATCCCTCACGTCTTCTCTCTTTTCCTTGTGCTTGGCGGTGATAAGCTTCCCCTCACTTCGCGCCCCTTTCCCTTTGACAATCCGATCCGGCGACTGGCATTTGGAGCACATCCTAATAGGGCATGTTCCAAATGGGGCTTTGCGCCTTGCGACGGGCGATGTAACCCTAGGCTGTTTTTCGTAATAATTTACAGTAAACAAGCACGGCGCTTGGCTTCTCAACGTCATAGAGCTGTCACCCCAAGGATCTGCCTGAAAGATACAACTGCTTGCGGCAAGTATCGTCCGGCTGCACAGACGATCATTGATTGGCAAAGCCTCTTGTCTTACATATACATCGATACGCGCTCGTTACCGACATGCTAGTGCGGTCCCTACTGGACGGTTTGAAAGGCGTCAGTTGAGAAAGACGTTACAAAGGGAGACGTTAGTTGTCTTTTGATTCAAGTTGACAAACTCGCCAAAAAACACATTATACAACGTCGTCGTTACGGTGTCCTCTCGCATGCTTAACGCTGACTCAGACGCGGTGAGGCTCGTGATAAACGTAGAAGGGGACTGCTTGTTGGACTGAGAAGTAAGATACCTGGCGAGCGAAGGGCCCTGCCTGGTTATTGTGGGAATGGACATTCTGTGTAGTGGCATGTCTATCATATAAAATGCCATTGCATAGGTGGTGTGATCGAAATGTTCTCGCTCCTTGCTTAAACGGTGACCCAAACGCAGGCCCTCTTTATTATTTTCTTACGAGTATTCTTCTTTCACTTTTCATTGATTGGTCTGACATGTTACCTGCGAGTTATGCCGTGCAGGAAGCTGGTTCCGGCTCTCCCGCAGCTCTCCTGCAGCAGTGCCGCATTGGCCCTGCAGTGGTGGGAAGGGAAGCCGGCGAGAAGTGATCGTGGATGGGTGTGGAGATCTCGTAGCCAGGGTCAGCGGACAAAAAAAAAGAGAGACAGGAGAATAGGAATTTTTCCGGGACTTTTCCCAGCGACCATGGGCCTGTCCTCTTGATTGAGTACCTTTGCACATCTCGAAACGTCGCGTAGGTTTTCGACCCTGGTTTTCGACCCAGTTTTGGGGCGTGGCCTCAGCCGTCCAGGCATTTGCAGCTGCTCCCATGTCCAGCTGCTCGACCTCTTCTGTTTCCTTTTGTCCAAAGCGGCATTCTTCCGTCGTTGTACACCGTGCTTGCACAGTAAAGCGGAGGTAGTCTCCACCTGTGGACATAATAGCGAAAAGAAAGCCAAGAAAAAGAAGAACATGACTTTTCCGTACAGCGCCGTTCTTTGCGTGAAGCTCCGTACCGGCCAATGTCTAAATTGGGCACTGCAAGCCATGCTGCAAGAGGACGGAAACGGCGTGCGGAACTGCCCAAGCCCGCACATCTTCTCCTTTACAAGACCTGATCTTCAAATATCATGATGTTTTTATTCTTCACACCCTCTTAGTTGCCCATGACAGCCTTGCGTCCGATATCTAGCCCAAAGGGTGGAAACCGGACGTTATTTCGTTATTTTGACGTCTCTTGATGCGGTGACACGCCAAGACCTGTCCTGACATCGCTTAGAGCAGGCTGGGAGATCAGTTTGGACACGGCGGCACTCATAAGTCTGCATCACACAATTGACACTTTCAGCCAGAATCTCCGCTAACCGATGTGCCAAGACGGCCCCAGCTCAGCACAGCACAGACACTCCGTACTCGTCCGCACCCTCAAAGAAGCATGCCGGTTAGGCTGTGCTTTAGCGCGCGAGCGGCGGGCAATCTGTCTTGAGGGGGACTGTCAAAAGTCTGGATAGGAGGAGGCATCCTAGATCCAAGAGATAAAGCGGAGGCTGAGATGATACGAAGTACGACGTGCAAACCCCCTATGATGCCTGACTGACACCGCGTCATCGAGACGAGAGCTTGAGCAGCGCGGAGCCGTGGGAGATAGTCGGCGCACGAAGCCACATCGAAGCACATGCCAGACCTCCCATTTGCTTTGCCGCCATCTTCTCTAGAACAAACCCGCACATATCATTTTTCATTTTTAGCCAGATGCAGCCAGTGGAAGTATGTATATGTACGCTGTGCCGAGTGCATAACAACTGCGTACATATACAAGCGTGCATATACAATCGGTGTGTGCAAAAATACGATGCCGTTTCTTTTCTTTCCTTCGTGGCCCTGGATTCTCTTCGCATACCACTCTTGTCGTTGAAGTCCAGTTATCGTCCCAACATTGAATTCCCGTCAATCCCCTCTCCTCTATCTAGCGTAGCGTATGCTGATCAGCCTGGACAAGATACGATGCATCCGAAGTAGACTATGTACCGGCTTGTAGAGCCCGCTAACACGCACGCGGCGTGCCAACTGCCAGCCAATCGCAATGCCGCATCGGCCAAGGCCACACTTGCTGTTATCCCCTCTCTTTCGTCCCCTCTCAGATGAGCGGAGCGTACGTCGTAGGTAGAATACCAAAGCATGGCGCCGCGGATCGATGTGACACAAGGTGCCGTGTAGCCGAATGATGTGCAAGATACCGCAGTTGCGGACTCACTTACAGTTGAGAATGCAACTTGAGATTGCAACATGGGCACCGACGGAGGTAATAACCATGACGCACGACAAACGGCCCTTGGGAGTGGAGCCTGCCTTATGAATGTGACGGAACGTCAATCAAAGAAGGGTCGAGACAGAAAAGGAAAAAGTCCGTCAGGAGATAAACCAACGTGACAAGTTGACAGATGGCGTAAAAAAGAAAATGAATTGGCCATTGTTCGGACAAGAGATGCCTTGGCAGCAGTTGACGAAACTGTATTTTTCTTGAAAAATGCAATCCACAAAGATACGTGGCCTGGGAAGCGGAGCAAACCTGCCGTAAGAAATGTATCTTCCGACGTGCAGGTGCAGGAATACGACGTAGAACTGCGCTGCAGATGCAGCCCTTACGATTCCCGGCACGAAATACAGCGTGGCGTCCGTAGACTCGACCTTCAGCACGTAATGGAAGGGTAATAATGTGTCTGAATACACCATGGCGGTGCGCCCGTCGCCGAGAAGCACATAATAGGGTTGTGCGTTGTCCAGCGTAGCTGAGAAAAAGAAAAAAAAAGGCCTCGGCCCGGCCGGTCTAAAATCGTGAGGGACGCAAAATGCATGTCTCACCTACGGGCTCAGGCACAGGAAGAGATCCGACAGCGCAAGGCATTCTACGTATATGTACATATACTCGGGTCGTGTTTGCTAACGACTCAACTGACGTACATCGGGGTCGAGCTGCATGTCTCAGGCACAGTGCCAGGAACAGCCACCTTCTAACAGCCGGCAAAGTAACAAGGGTACAGAAAAGTTTGGCAACCCCTGACCACTACGAAGTAAGATAATGTACACATACATTTTGATGCTACGAGTACTTAGCTACTTCTGCAATGTTTTCTGCTAGGAAACGAAAGGTCCTGCTTCTAGAAGCCGAAACCACATCCTACCCAGATGGCACTCAGAGTTGCCTCCGTATCTGCTTCTCTGGCTATGCGTCGTACTTTTTGTTGCAGTGTTTTTTCTTAGACCAGCCAGCACACAGAGGTACTCTGCAGCATATGTACTCGTACATTGCAAGTCCACGGATTCAAAAAAACCCTCTGCGACTACGAGTTTTGCGCAATCCATCACACATGACCCGCCAAATCAAAAAGTTAATTCTTAGTGAAAAATTATCCAACGTTGGCATGGCGCCTCATCATCCTATTACCGTGCCATGATAAGAAGGGACCTTGCGACTACGTTTCTCGTACTCGTATCAGGACTTGAAGAGAATGGGACCTAGTTGTTAGCACCTGAAGGCGCGGCCGAGGAAGATGACATGTGAAATGCACCGTGTGCTGTCAATGTCGTGAGAGGCGTGTACGAGTAAAGATTGTCTTGGGACACGCCTAGAGCGCAGGGCATACGTGTACAAACAAAGGATAACCTCCTCGGAGTAGGCGTGAAAGGACGGACACACAGACTAAGGTGAAATGGAGAAAGGGAAAAAGGAGACAATGCCGTGCAAGAAACAACGGCAAAACACAAACGGTAAGTGTACAAAGTAGAAAAGGAAGAGCACATCAGACCAAGGGGCGTGATACTCAGTAGATAAGGGCCGGCATCTTCTCAGGGCATCTGAGATACCACAGAAAGAGGCGGCACAGATCGTCGTTGATACTGATCGGCAATGTACATATAGCCTGAATGAGGATACAGGACACAGCTAAGCCTGCTGGACCGTTAGCGGAGCCTCCGCCACAAGATTTGCGAAGAGCGCCATCGTACCAGCATTATATTGTGTAATTACGGCGTGTGTTGGATGGCATTTTGCCATTTCTCTGTAATCTTTATCTCGGTGTCTTTGTGCATTTGCTAACGCTGCCCTGTTTTTCCTGGGCATGTGCTCTCAATCGATCTTTGTCGGGGCATACGTCCCCGAAGCCACGCCCGGCATTTCATTATGTTTTGAGATTTCACGGGTGGCCTCTGCCAAAATCAGAGCTGCCAGCCAGACTCTCCACGCTTTCAACGAATCATCGAAACAACAGCAAAAAGACCAACTGGACTTGACAGCACGGATCTGAGTGAGCACCGCTGGCCCAACACCGTCCCAGACAGACTGAAGAGATCTCCTGACCATTCTCCAATCGTCTACAACGACACCTTCTCTTACCGTCCACAATAGGGCAACCGGGAATTTCCCAAAGCGGCCAGTTTACCCCAACTATTGTTGCAACAGGCTAACCACGACCGTGTCCATCTTCTTTTGAAAACAATAGTCGATTGAGAGAGAATCAAACAAAGAGGATGAAATCGAAGAGAAGAAAAAAGAAAGAGACATCTTTCCTATTGGCAGAACCCGCTTCTCTGAGCTCACGTCTGTCGCAACGCCCAACAGACACGGCTTTCGAAAGCTGACTTTGAGGCCAGGACTTGGATGCGCATCGCTCGAGAAGGGAACAATGGACTTGAATGCATACGACATCCTCCGCCACAGCACTTGTCCAAATCCGGCGGGCGTGTTTTTAACAACACACCTGGGTTTGAAATCATTTGGCCTCGTCTCTGTTCTCTGTTTGTTCTTTATTTCATCGTCGTTCGCTTGCTTCATCTTTTTCATAGTGTAGCTTATTGCACCGGGAAGCTGTTGGTAAAGCTGTGCGTCCTGTGAACAAGCCTCCTCAGTAACGAATTGGCATCTCGTAGTTGCCGGTGCTTTGCTCGGCCGTCGTCTTTTACTTGAAACGCATTCAAGAGCATTTTGCAGTCTCGCTCATGCCTGGCCATCAACAAAGACTTAAAAGCATATATGCAATAACAGAGCTAACTGTCAAGAAAATAATTCTCCAAAATATGACATAGGTCCGTGATACTCGAGCAGATATAAATGTGTTGCCAAGTACACCAGCGACAAGAGACGAACGAACGCTGCCTTATTGTTGTAAAACTGCCATTTGAGTTTCCAGCCATGTGGCTTTGGCGCGTTCCTTCCTTGAATTTGGTTGTATGTACGTGTTCCTTCGAGAAACGCTCGGTGCCAACCGGCTAGACCCTTTGCTTCCGGAAATCCTGGGGTACGCGCTTACAGTCTCTTGAATCCCGTTTCACGGAAAACTATGCGGCACACGGAAGCAAGGGTTGTGGTGATACACACACATCAACTCGCTCTCAAAGGAACAACAAAGGGTCCATGAGAGTGTGCAATAGAACATTAGAACATAGAGGCAACAAAGGTAGAGGGGGCAAGCGGTAGAGGCGGTTTCAGGATCTGCCCCCTAGGGTCCAGTATTGGCCAACGGTCGATGGTCAGACATCACACGCCAGATAGGACACGGCTGTCTCATTGCCCACTCTGGTATCTTCAAACGGCCAGCTGCCCCAACAAAAAAGCCAAACGAGATGGACCGGGTCCAAGAGATATTTACAAAGCAAATCTTTGCATACATACACCCCCCTCTCCTTCAAGACATCGCTCTGCCTCTTTCTACATATACAAACACATCCGCAGCTGCACCCCATAAGAGACGTGGTGAACCAAAGCACAATGAGGCGAGACGAAACGAATACAACAGACCCCGTTCGACTTTGAGCCATCCCATATGCGGAAACAAGACGCGCCCGCAGCCGGATGAGGCATGGGGCCAGCAAGTGGCAAAGTGCGGGATGCTCGTCGCTGGCGGCGATGACAGTTCCACGGCAGATGATCCATTGAAACGTGTATCCTCCTGCCCGGGAGCTAGACGGCGGGCAGCGGGAGCAGGGAGACACGCCTGAAAGACGAAAAGCGGATGGAAGGAAAACCAGTTGAAAAGCGGGCTTGCCGGCTGGTTCTGGGCGGGCTCAGTGGCTTGAACAAAGAAAAGAGAGGCTGCGTTCTTTTGGCAGACTCGTTGTCTCTTTGTTCCTGCTCGCGCTTGTCGAGCCACTGTCAATCCTCGGCCTAAAGCTAGGACAGAATTGTACAAGTATATACGGCCTGTCGACAGCAGCGTGCGCTGGTGGATGCGAACCAAAAGCATGTCCTGGCCAACTCTCAATTTGACCTCGTCCGGTATTATACTCTGTACGACGCTCTCAGAATGTCGTTTGACGACGTTTTGGTTTTGGTGTGGATCGCTGCAGAATTTATTATGGGTCCACCTGCAGCTGCTGTTTCCACCCGGGTATAGCCGTCAAGAACCCTCTTATATTACGACACCAGGATGGTGCAAAACACGACAGCCGAATCATCAGGATCGGGACGGGGGAGGGGGTGTGCTAAAAGGGCCAGGTCGACCGAGAGAGAGAAAAGATCTTGGGTGGACTATTTTGGGTAGACTACGGGTTGCTGTACGGCTCTTCCGTAATTCTGTCACCTGAGTCTTGAGCACAGCCTGCCTCGATGCTCCAAGAGCAAGTAGATGTCTCGCAAGCCAACCGGTTGGCCCTTTCTGCAGGCCTGAAAGCAGCACGCAGGGCTTAAAGCCCAGGTAGCCTTGGCAGCCTGTCTCAACGCCAAGAGGTAGGATTTTCGCCTTACCGTTCCCTCGCCCCCCGTTCTATTCTTGACGCATTTGTCTCCCTGCGAAACTAGCAGCCCTGCTAGTTGACTGGAATCTGAAAATAAAACGCCGCCGCTCTCGTCGTCTTATCCCCGGGGCGTCCTCTCGAAATCTTGCGCTACGTGCGGAAAGCCACCGGCCCTGGACATGCAGGATGCAACTCTGCGGGCCATCGTTGTGTATGTTGTGGCGCGGCGTGATGCTATTTGGCACTTTTTGCGCCTGATTCCGTCGCTTTCGTCTGCTCTTCATTCAAGAGGCTGCATGCAGGACAGTAACACAGTCGCTCTTGCCGCAGGTTGCATTTGCCCTGCGGTGGCGGCCGTCGTGGTGGGGCAGACCTCCGTGCAACGGAAGGTGCATTCGTGTCACATTCTTGCTTGTACTTTGTATTACGTCTTACACGCTTATGAGTAGTTTAACGGCGCAGACAAAGAGTCGTCAAGCCTCAGTGCGGGGTATCGTCGAGTTGACAAGACGAGTCCCACTTTTATTATCATTATGAGGCGCCGCAACGACTACACTGACGGAAGGAGCAATGGGACTGCTTTACACAACTCACGGACGACAACCCAAAAACTGCAGCCTCGCATAGACGCCAACATAAAACAGGCGCAAAGAAGACCTGCATTGCAAAGAAAACCTGCATTCCATAGTGGCCCATACGGCAGAAAGTCAGCTGAGACGTCAAACACCGCATCTGCCGACAACAAGGCAGAAGAAGCAGGGCAAAACAGCCGCAAGCAGCCACATGTCTTCTCCCAGCATCAGGCCTGAACAGTCCGAGCGCCGCGCTGCATAGACGCCTTCTCACGGCCCCCAGCAGCTATCGCAGGCACACCGCAGGCTTTCTACCTTGTGAGCCACTGCCGCTTGCGTCGATAAACTCCCAACAGTCAACAGCCAACAGCCAGCAACCAACAGGCCAAAAGCCGCAACCGCACTTATCCGTCCATAAATGGGCCTTGTGCGTGTTGCCTTTTGCGTCTCTGCATCTTCAATGCTCTCCGCCAGAACCACCTCGCCACGTCTTTATGAGCCAACGGCATTGGCCGAGCGCAACTCGCAGCCTCTCACTGTGGCAAACCTTGCTGATGCCGGCAACTCCTCTTGATCCTCTCACGCCTTTTCAATTCCGGCCTCGAACCATCTCACCGACAGGCACGCTCCATGTTGCGGCAGTGCCGGCCTATCTTAGCACGACCGTTTCTTTTTGTTTTTCAAGCCACGCCCCTTCCGCTTTGATTTTTGACCGTGTCTGCTTCTCTGCCCTTTATCTTGCTCTCGCTCGGCCTGCACGACGAACAAAGAACACGCCCACCATGACCCATACAGCCTAAGCGGCACTTTTCCGTTTCCGAATGGCCCTGCCTTCCTACGAAGAGGCAGTCAGGGGCGGCCATTGGCTCGACCTAGTCGCTCCATATGTTGCCGTTCAGGACTACTCTAAGCTCTGTCGAGTATCCCGCCGATTTTACGACCAGTTTGCTCCTCGCCTCTGGAACGACCCACTGGAAACCTCACGGCTACTAGGCCTGCACCATGGTGTGTTTTCCTGCTCTTTTGTTTTCCCTTTTTTTTTACAGTTTGGCTCCTTTGCTTGCCTTTTTGCTTTTCTGCCCACCCCTCCAGTGGTTCTGCTGCCGCAGTACGGCGCCACGTTGTCCTCCTCCAACTGCTTATTCGTCTTTTGGCACCCAATGTGCCCTGACGAACAGTTGGCGGAGCTCTGTGTCTTCACAGTGCCTTGTGATGCTTGCCAATTCCCTTTTGAATCATTGTCTGTTTGTTCTTTGTGTTGGTTCGATCCCAAGAAAATAACATTCGATACTGGTATTGTATTTTATTGGCTGCTCTTTTTTATTGTTATTACCGCAGTATTGTCTGATCGGTTGTGCATTGCGGGTTCTTCCAGACACTAATCAATGCTTTCAGATCTCCCGTGGTTCATCCATTTTCTTACTCACCATGTAAAGGCTATGCAAAGCACAACACGGCAGCTCGTCGTCGCTCTAGACTTTCGAAGATTTGCCACTGATTTGCCGGCCGCTATTTCGGGAACGGATGGGCGCGCATTCTCAGAAACGCTCCGGCTGATCAGCGTGTCGTTTCCGGCCGTGCGTTGTATTCTGCTCGGCGGAAACACGGGCTACGACCCCTCTGATTTAGGACATCTCCTGAGGCCCGGCGCTTTTCCCGAGGACGGCTCCGTGTCCATGCCGTTGATGTTGGATGTCGAGGGCTGCGGAATGCCTCTGCCCGGCAACTTCTTCCATCCACCCTACTGGAGACAACTGGTCTATCTGGACATATCCAAGGTGTCTGGCTCGCTGAATGGCATCATTAAGACGGGCACGTTCCGTCAAGGCGCTCTGCCCAACTTGCGCATCCTTAAGCTCCGTGGACGGGGGCTGGACGAGGCGTCGCTTGCCCCTGTTGCCGAGCACGCAAAACGGCGCATTTGGAGCCTAGACCTTTGTCAGAACAAGCTCACAGACAATTGCGTGCGCCGTCGATTATACGCGTGCTTTGGCATAGACGATCTCACTGCGGTACGGGGCCATTTTGAGGCAGAAGGGGTGCTCTCCATCGTCAAAGACGTGCCGGGGGTTGATGTCCCGCCAATGTGGCGAGGATGGCTTTCTTACATTACCGAGTCTGCATGCAGCGAGAGCTTCTCGCACCCAGACCGGTATCTGGCAGACGCACCTCTTTATGACCCGAACAGCTACGGAGAATCACGAATGGCCGGCAACGAGGATCTGAAAAGTGACCGGGTAGAAGACGTCAAGGCTGTGTTGGCTGGTGGTCCCGGACAAGCTGCCCCAGACTGGCACTCTATCAGGGATGCCGACATATGCCGCCAGCCGTCTTCCTTGACACATGTCTACCTCAGCGGGAACCCAGAGTTCACAGTGGAAGGCGTCGAGTCCATGTTTCGATTTTCGCGGGGTCACATTCAGCATTTTGACTGTGCATCGCCGGCCATTGCTACGGGCGGCCTCGTGCCGTTCGCTTTGCGAGGCATCATGGGCCGAAGCCACATCTTCCGGCCCGTGTTTGCCTCCAATCTACGCAGCCTGCGGATCCACCACTCTCTGGTCACGCATGTAGCGACGCTCGCAGACCCGTCCAAGAACACCTGGGAGACGATCGAGTATGCTGAAACCGTTCTGCGCGAAAGGGCCGAGATGGCGTTTCCACAGGCGTTTGTACCTGATTTGAATCCGCGACTGCAGTCACTCACGCTGACGTGTCTACCACGGGTTTCCACCGGCCCTCTGGTCAACAAGCTGATCCGGTTTCTCGCCGCTGTAGCCGAGCAGGAAGCGGCCATCCGAGCGAGGCAGCTGGCCGCTCCCGTGTCTCGGCGAGGGCCCACCATGCTCAGAGGGCTCAGGCACATTCGTCTTGAGTTCGAGCCCTACCCGCCGCAGGACGAATTTAGGGAGGGGGCTTTTGATAGCCTGGATGCCAATGCCCTGCTCAATTCGAGTGTCGACGGCTTTAGCTTCTTCGATGATGTCTGTGCGGCTTGCCCAACGCCGAAAGCAGAGGCAAAGGCGAGAACTGCGAGTGGTACAGACAGTGGGAGTGGGCGTGATAGGGCCTCGCAACCGGCTGTGCTTGGGGAAATCAAACTCCCTTGTCTTGGACCTTTTCTCAACCCAGAGGCAAGCACTGCAAGAACCAGCCAGACAGAGTCGCCAGGCCGACTCGCCCATTATCCCCTTCCCAGGGCGCTTGATGTCGACAGCGAGTATGTTCGTGAGCGTCTCGCCCTGAGCGAAAACGAAAACTGCCGCAGAGAGACTGTGCAGGTCTCCGTGTGGGTGGGCACCGGAACGTTGGGACCCAACAGGGCCGTCAATGCCTACATGTCCAATCTATCCCGAGAATCGCTACGTACCCATATTCGACCAGCAACGCCGGATCAGGTCAAGGCCGGCTTGCCCGTCGGAGCCTGTGTCTACAACGGCGCCTGGGATGCAATATTGTGGCTGCTGGACGAGAAGGAAGGCAAAGGTGGCGTCGATGGCGCGGTGCCGGCTCAATACCAAGGCCGTTCCCAGCAGCCAATGCAGGATGTCGTCGATGCCATTCGCCAATTCCGCAAAGAGACGCGAGCAGGCCATCTTGGCAGTGGTCTGACACCGGCTGCGGCAGACGGCCGACAGCCCGGGCGAGCGCATTCAAAACAGCAGCAGCAGAAACAACAGCGGCCAACGGCCCGCCACTGGACCGGGACCTTGGAAGTTTTGCTGGCGTCTCAATGATATCCGAGGTCGAAAAAGGCACGGGAAAAACTAAGCATCAAAATATGGCGATGGTGCATGCGAGGTTGGGTGGCGAACATTGAACACATGTCTCAGGGGAACAAGACTTTTTTGTACTACGAGCACAGCAAGCGACAATCAAGCCAATAAGGCGAAACCAACCGACAAGATCGACACAAGCGGCTGCTTCGGTCTGCGGCTTTTGACGGAATGGGCGACAGCCAGTGGCGATGAAGACGTGCGTCCAGCCAGGCCTCTCTATCTAGACGATGGTGGCTGCAGGACCCAGGGGTTTTCTCACATTGTACCTCACATCCTCTTGCGCCTGCACACATGTGCGGTACTTTCTTTACAGACCGCTGCTAATAGATGCACCCGGCGTCCGGCTGAGATGGTTTCTGGCGTTTCAGATTCTTTTGGCTTTCCGTCTCTTGGCAAGCTTGTGCAGCTGGCTTCGGATGCAAAACACTCGTCCGCACAAAAGAACCTTCCGGCCATCCAATGGCCAAGCATGGGGTCGCTGTAGTAAAAGCTCTGCGTATGGAGAGAGACATCGAGCGGATGTCGCTCTTGATCATGCTTCGTCAGTTTACGATGTCCGCGTAAGCAACGAGGGAAAAAACGAGGACAGCTGAATAGATTCGGTTCTTTTTCTACAGAAGTAATCGATACAGAGCTGATACAAAAGAAAGACGCTACATCATAAGGAGAGAACAAGACAAAACAAGGCCAGCGTTGGAGTCGGGCAGTACGCTCCGTATGCTACACCAAAATATATACAAGAAAAACACACATGGCACTGTGCAACCTACCGGAGTCGCTTCTCAGATGACAATGCCACGCTGCGACCAGCCGTTGCGGCCCTTCCAAGCAAGCAGCACCAGCACACACGCAACCCATACGCTGCCGGCCATGGCCCAGAACGTTGGCGCATAGCACTGCGTGCCGTAGCACAGGTTGTCTTCGGCCGGCGGGACGGTCTCGCCAGGCAACGGGTCCTCTGGCTTTGCGACGCCCGCCTGGTAGACAGCAGAGTACACCAGGCCCCAGAACGTGGCGCCCAGGGCCGGGAACATGGCCACGATGCCCCAGTTGGTGCCAAAGTTCTCGACGCCCCAGATGACCGTGATGATGATGGGCGTCAGGCTGAAGACGGCGCCGTACCCCGCCCCAACAAGCCCGGACACGACCCAGAAACGGTCGCCGTGGTCCTGCAGCGCGCCCGACGCCAGCACGACCAGGCCGCCCGACAGCAGGAGGGCAAACGTAAGCAGGAACGCGATGCGCGAGACGGCGAACCTGGACAGGAAGCGGCGGACGGCACTGCCGCGACCGCCGCCGTAGACGCTGTCCAGCTCGTCCGGGTCCAGCGCCCGCGGCGGCGATGCAGACCGCAGAGACGCCGGCCCAGCCACCTGAAGATGCTGCGTCTGCGGCCGCGGCGCCAGCAAATCCGTCAGGGAGCCGGTCAGCAGGCGCGCGGCCGTGCTCGTCATGCCGACAATCGACACGTGCGTCGCAGCAGACGTCGCGCCGCCGCCGGCCGCAAAGTTGGTGCTTGGCGGGTAGAGCGTCTTGATGACGGTGCCGAGATTGTTGATAAAGGCCTCGCCGGGCCCGATCATGAAAAAGAAGCCGAGGGCAAACAGCCACATTGTGTGGTCCGTGAGGAAGCGGTGCGTCTCGGCATTGAGGATCCAT
Source organism: Sporothrix cf. nigrograna (assembly GCA_019925305.1). Lineage (NCBI taxonomy): Eukaryota > Fungi > Ascomycota > Sordariomycetes > Ophiostomatales > Ophiostomataceae > Sporothrix > Sporothrix cf. nigrograna. The sequence goes on along the minus strand of JADHKR010000016.1, from coordinate 390,861 downwards.
GTCTTTTTGAACTGCGCCTGCAGCGCCTCGATCTGCTCTTGTGCACCATCGTCGTCATCTTCGTCGTCGTCCTTGCTTGGGTCGAGCAGACGGCTGGCCAGGGCGTCGTCCTCGTCGCCGCCATGGAGCAGGCCAGGGCGGGCACGGCGCGCCGCACGTCCTCGCAGCATGCGGCTCGTCTCGCTCACGGCCGTTTCGTCGTCGTCGTCCTCGCTCTGGCCGCCAGCATAGAACGGGTTGGTGCGTCCCATCGTGCCGTACGACGAGCCGTGTCTGTGGCCGTGCCCGCTGCCGTGGCCCCCGCCATGGCTGCTGCCGCCCGTGACGCCCGGGCCAAAGCGTGTTGGCCGCCCAGCTGCCGCCTCAATGTTGGCAGACGAGGGCAGGGCCGAGGCCGAAGGCGTAAAGAGAGCGCTGCCGTCCAGCAGCCCGCTGCGTTCAAGCTCGTCGACGGCCTCGTCAATCATCGTGTTCTCGTCCACGACGCGGAGCGTAAACGTGCCCAGCAAGCCCACGACCGACAGCAGGACGGCCAGGAACAAGAAAAAGGAGGATACGTTGACGTCGCCGTGGCGCGGGGGCGCTCCGGGACCATCTTCGGGGAGGGGCGGCAGGCGCTCGTAGAGCACACGGCTGCCAAACTGGCTCTGCCACATGCCGCTCAGCCCAAACGCAGCAATCGGCGCCGCAAGAGCCAGACCCCGGTGCCGGCCCCGGCCAAAGTTCTTTGCGCACGTCGCGACAGCACTCAGGTACATGGCACACGTGGCCGTACCAATGGCCACAAAGGCAGTCACCATGAACGTGTAGGCGCGGGTGGTCGGTCCCCCGGCGCCCGTTCCCGACGTTGCCTCGGTTGTCGCCTTCTTGTACAGAATCGCCGCCAGGCCGTAGCCTCCGCCAAACAGCACACTGGAAAGCAGCGAGAGCGGCGCCGGACCGACGCGGTCACACACGTAGCCCATCAGCGATACGGGCAGGTAGCAGGAAATGCTGGCTGCAATGGCGATGCCATTGACTTGGAACTGCGAGTACCGCAGCCGCTCCTGGAAGATGTGGCCGTAGAGCGAGAAGACGGTGACGGAGCCGGCACACAGAGCGGAGACAATGGCAGACACAAAGGCAACCGCCCGGGCGGTCCGCATAGACGCGGTCGAGGCAGCCAAGTTGCGCCGGCGGCGACGGTAGATGTGGGAGGAGGACAGGTCGGCCGGAAAGGAGCCCGAGGACGCAAAAGAGGAGCCCGAAGACGAGAGTGGCGGAGTCTCTGCCATGGCGGGCAGGCCGGGTGTCTAGGCACACAAGGAACGTGACCAGATGACGCAGACGACGCAGGTGGAAGGGAGGAGATGATCGAAGTGAACCGAGAAATGGACAACCGACGCAGATAGCGGGAAACGGGGTCGGTCAGATGGCCGGAGATCTATTGGCGATAGACGGCCGTAGCGTGCATACGCAGCATCTTACGCACATGTGGAACGCGGTTTCTCCGCATCAGACAGGGGCGTGGCTGTTGTCGACTTTGATTGTCGCGATGATGTTGTTTGGGCGATGTCGCTGGGTATTGCAAATACGAGTAATAGGGCGGCTTGGGCAGCTGCGAAACCTGGCCAATCACCGGGCTTTGTTTGATTGTGTAATATCCACTAAACGCTCCACTGTACTCGCTTGCTGACATAATATCAGCAGCTAGTCCGCAAGTGAAAGGACGCTGAAGGAAAGTGCCAGGAACAAACCCCGCCGCCGGACCGCGCCTGGTGGCGGCACAAATGTTTTTTTGGTCGCTCCTGCCCAAAACCATCACTTCTGCGACACGGTGTGACTCAAGACATCCCACCAGAACACTCCTCGCATCCGCATACACGTCGTCCAGGACGCTCTCCCTACCCGCTCCGGACCTTCTCGCATGCCCCGGTATGCAGCTGGGTCTGCCAACAGCACGCAAAAGTCGACCAGCACCCTCCATTGCACGCATCTCTGCTCGCTTCTCTCCTTTGCCAACGCTGCAAAACAAACCGCCTCGTCCGGCTCGCCAGACCGCGCAACTGCTCTCGCTCACAGCCGGTGCGAAGCGTGCTCGTTTCTACTCGCTCCGCTCGTTCTCGCCGCTCGCCGACGCCCTTGCAAACGCACGTCACCGCGGTCCACAGCGACCCCTCCTCGCGACAGCCTCGTCGTCGGCCAACGCCCCACCCAGAAAAAACTACTCCTCGCGCAAGACCAAGGCGCAGTTCCGCGAGCTTGCTGCTGCACAGACCGCGGCCGCCGACGAAGACCTCGACGCGTACGATCCCGGCACCGACGGCGACATGGCTTCCAAAGAAAAGTCCAAGGGTGCTACCGTGCAGCTCAAGACGCCCAAGGGCACGCGTGACTGGACGGGCGCAGACATGATTCTGCGTGACGAGATCTTGTACGTTGATGTCCTCTGCTTTCTATCTCGTTCTGGCCGTACACTCTCCTTGTTTGCCTTTTGTCGGCACCGCTTCTAACTTTTCTCACAGCGCCACCATCACCGACGTCTTCAAGCGCCATGGCGCTGTCCCCTTGGATACGCCCGTCTTTGAGCTGAAGGAGGTGCTTGCCGGCAAATACGGCGAGGATTCGCGGCTAATCTACGACCTCGCCGACCAAGGCGGCGAGCTGACTGCTCTTCGCTACGATCTCACGGTCCCCTTTGCGCGCTGGCTGGCCATGAACAAGGTGCAGCAGATCAAGCGGTATCAGATCGCCAAGGTGTACCGTCGCGACCAGCCCGCTGTCGCACGCGGCCGCATGCGCGAGTTCTACCAGTGCGACTTTGACATTGCGGGCGTCTACGACCGCATGATCCCCGACGCCGAGATCCTGCGCGTCATCTACGAGATCTTCGAGGCCCTCAAGGAGCAGATTGTCATCAAGCTCAACCACCGCCAGATCCTGGACGGCATCTTTGCCGTGTCGGGCGTGCCCGCAGACAAAATCCGCACCATCAGCTCGGCCGTCGACAAGCTCGACAAGGTGCCGTGGGCTGACGTCAAGAAGGAGATGGTCGAGGAGAAGGGCCTGGAGGAGGCCGTGGCCGACCGCATCGGCGAGTATGTCAAGCACAGCGGCGACATCCCGACCATTGTCGCTTTGCTCAAGGCCGACGAGGCCTTGTGCGCAAACAGCGACATCAAGCAGGGCCTCGAGGACATGGAGCTGCTGGCAAGCTACCTCGACGCTTTTGGCGTGCCGAGCAACAAGATCTCGTTCGACATGTCCCTGTGCCGCGGCCTGGACTACTATACGGGCCTCATCTTTGAGGTCATTGCGCAGCCGAGCGCCGCCGCCGCTCCCGAGGCAGGCGCCAAGCCGGCCAAGAAGAAGGGCGCCGCCGACGAGATCCAGGTGGGAAGCATCGCCGCTGGCGGTCGCTACGACAACCTCGTGGGCATGTACGGCAAGACACAGATCCCCTGCGTTGGCATCTCGTTTGGCGTGGACCGCATCTTTACAATTATGAAGGCGAAGCGTGAAAAGGAGGAGGGCAAGTCGCGCGTGCGCGAGACGGACGTCTACGTCATGGCCTTTGGAGGCGGCTCGTTCAACGGCCTGCTCAAGGAACGCATGCAGGTCGCGCGCCGGCTGTGGGATGCCGGCATCAAGGCCGAGTTCACGGCCAAGACCAAGCCTCGGCTGCCACAGCAGTTCAAGCAGGCAGAGGACGTGCCCCTTGGCGTCATTTTGGGCGAGGACGAGTTGGCCAATGGCCAGGTCCGGCTAAAGGTGCTGGGCTCGGGTGCTGGGGAGGCTGACGAGAAAGACCGTGGCCAGCTGGTGTCCGAGGATGACCTGGTTGCCGAGATCAAGAAGCTGTTGATCTGAGGACAGCACAATGGTTTAAAATGAACGTGTCATGGGATGGGTGGGCGAGCGCTGTTAGAAAGCATGGAGAAATCCGAGGTGTTCAAAATTAAGACCATAGACATGATTTATCGTTAGATACGATTAACAGAGGTACAAAAATTCTCAAGTCATCCATGCAAACTTACACCACTAACTAGCCCATGGGGGTAAAAGGCAAAGCAATGGCAAGAGTGAAAACGACCAGGCTGGCCTCCAGTGACCGTTGCTAAAAGCAAACCATTTATGGGAAAATCGGCTTTTTTGCCGCATTCCAATACTGACTAGCCAAACATCTCTGCCCGGGAGATGTGTCCCATGAAACCCGGTTCCAAACAAAAGTCTAGAGAAAAAAGAGACGAGAAATACCGACAATAAAACGATGGACAACAAAAATCACAACCCGGTGCCGCAAAGGGGCACCTTGTACACCCACCGATAGTATACATTTGCCACGGGTCCTACACCGCACTGTAGCCGCCGCGGCTGCCACTGCCCTGGAGCGTGTTGATGAGCCGGCGCACCCAGTCCTTGAGAAGGTACGGCACATCGCGGAGGGTATCGCCGTGCGGCAGCAAGTCCCAGCCACGTGCACCATAACGGTTGTAGTTGAGCCAGGAGCCGAAGATGAGATACGCCGCAGTCGACAAAAAAACCCTAGAGAGAAAAACAAAGGTTAGCTTGAATAGGGTCTGCGTCAAGTCGGCTCAGAGTAGGGGGCATCCACGTACAGAACGACAAACCACGTGAAAAAGCCCCAGTGCTCCCGCCGACCACCGGCCATGTTCTCGCAGGCGTACTTTGTGTACCAGGTCAGGCGCAGCGTGCCAAACGCGCCGTCCGCGTCGTGGACCTCGTAGCCGCCAAACACGAGCGCCAGATCCTCGCCCTCGCGCGTCAGCTGCTTCTCGCCCGGATGGTCCTCGCGGGTGCTGAAGCCGGCGCCGTCGGCCACGGTCTCGTTGGCGTTCTGGGGCGGCTCTGTCTCGCTGCCGCCGTCTCTGCCACTGCTTAGCGGGCCGCCCCCTTCGTACTCGCCGACAAGCCACTCGCCCTCCGTGCCCTCGCGTGCCATGTCGCAGAGCAGCTCCACGATGACGCGCTGGCTCTGGCGATCCTTGACGGGCCCGTCGAGAGGGTAGCGGCCACCCTGCAGCACGAGCCGCACGCCCTCTTTTTGCGAATCTGTGTGAGAGTCTGACGTCTTGAGGCGCGTGGCCTTGTAGTCGAGGGACCCGCCGCCGACGTCTTCTAGGTTGCCGGCCAGCGGGATGACCTGGCCGACGCCGGAGCTGCCGTCGGCGGCGCGCCAGCGTTTTATTGCGCAGGCTGAAGGATTGTCAGCATCACATGGTGGCTTTGAGGAGACAAAACAGAAGAGAAAAAAGAAAAGAAAAGGGCAACAGAAGGCAACACAAATTTCCCGAGCTTACCCCAGCTTCCGTTCGGGCACTCTTCGCCCTTGGGCACGTCGCCCTTGCGCTTCAACGGCCCACACAGGTCCAGCGTATAGGTAGTGTTCTGCTCCGTGGGCGGCGTGTGCAGTGTCGTGACGACCGAGTGAGGGCCCCGGAGAGGGCTAAAGTCGAAGATCTGCTTGTCTGCCACGACGCGGTCGCAGGACAGCATGGCAGCTGCCGGCTGCACAGCGGCCACAAGAGCCACGCCCAATAACAAAATCATGGCGGGGAGTCGGTTCGAGACGGAGGGTCAAAAAACGAGGATGGACGGGAAGCGGCGGGTGTGGTGACGATGCAAGCTTCGGGAGGGCCAGCGCACGGTCAAGTGGTTGAAGACGAAAAAGACGCTCGGCAGAGCTGGGCGCGTCAGTCTGCCCGGAAGCGAGCGGTTGCACAGGACAGTGTATGCCGGATGGATTCCGAACAACCCGCAGCTGGCGCCCGAGGACTGGCGGGAGGCGCTGATCGAGGTCCGGCTGAGGTCGAGAAGGCAAACTCTCGGCCCAAGGAAAAGAAACGCGGGAGACTGCGATGACGAGGCGATGGAAGAGGCAGCGAGATGGATGCCGTAAACGGGTTTGAACGAGCGGAAGAAAGGAAACAACAGCCTGGAAGGACTGGCGAAACCGGATTGAAAAGGTCGTGCCTGGATGCTTCCAAAGGCGCTGATTACTGTGGTTTCGGACGAAAAGAGGGCAGCATCAGCGGATTGACTGCCTGAGCAGCGAAGCTCCAGATTGGGCCAAGCGCATATGGCTATTCCGTCATCGTTGCCGGAAGTGCACGGGAACACCCACGTGATGTATACAGATTACATAATCAAAATGTCGAACCTCGCAGATCAAAATCAAATACCGACGACCGTAGAAGGCCAAATGTCCCGGTCAACTGGGGCTCCAGGCCGCATTGTTGTTGGCCAGGCCGCCCCGTGCTGTCGTGCATGCAGATGCAGTTATTGCAGACGGGTAACGATGGAGAAGTGCGCAGCGTCCCCGAAAACGACACCGGTTAGAGATCCTTCTAACTACTCGTACGAAGTATTCGCTGGTGGTCTGGACGGCGGGACCATCCTCACGAAAGCTGCTACCAAGTTGAGCACAGACCCATGCCATGCATCAGCAGTCACAGCCCGGGCCTTGCGGAACCCCGTGCTTGTCTTTGTTTTCAGTGGCTTTTGGCTCTGAACCCTCTCAAGGCCAAACAGCGTATGGTTTGCGATGGCCGCGAAGCAATGGTTTTTCAAATAGCCCGTCTGTGGTGCCGTTATAAAAGACACGAAAAAAGATATGGAAAAAGTTAAAAAGTCTGAGCACGGCCTTTCAGCCGCTTCACGCCGTCGTAAAACGACTTGGGAGAAGATTAAGCAGCGGGCGCATGCAGATCTTTCAAGGAGTATGCTCGGAATTAGTCCGTCAATGTTCAATGATAGTACTCGTAGCCTGGAAAATCTCGACGGTGACGGGATACGGAGTAAGAATCAGCGATGCTCGTTATCGAACTGTTTTGCATTCTGCGTACGAGTATTGATACTGCGAGCACTCGTAGTGCCGGTCCGCTATTGCCCTGGCCCATCAGCCAATCAGGAGCCCGATCCCTGATTAAAGTGCGGACAGACCCGGCTACTGTACTCGTATGTATGGATTATACATCTCGATACATGGCACGAACTAACCGCACTGACCGTCGGTCCAAGGAAGGGGTAGATCGACGTTGGGTGTGAGAAAAGGGTAAAGCGCCAGGGGGAAGCGTGACGAGGCCAGCAACAGCATGGACCAGCGAGGAAGGCACGACCATGACACGATACTTTGTACTCGTAGAACAAGGGGGATGTTTTGGGAAGGAGCAGCCAGGGACGGTGCTATCTCCTCCAAAATCGAACATTTTGCTACATCGCAAGAGAAAAACGTACTCAGAAATTACTCGTACGTACAGGACACAGAAAAACAAACAAGGCGATGCCCTGCTTGGCCACCTCACGACGGCAGCCATCAATCTAACTTTTTATCCACCCCAGCTGTTCGATAGTGCTCGCTTCTCCACGTCTGGTGGCTTGCCCCAACTGCTGCAGCTTCGCAAATTGTCTGCTTTTTCTTCTTCTATTTTTCTGTCTTTTCTCCTATTTTCTTCTCTTCCCCTCTCGTTCTCGCTCGTTCCGTTTTGCCTGCCGAACCACTGCTCCACCGTCCCGCGTTCTGCTTTTTGAGATTTGCACAGGACGATCGCCTTTTTCACAGCGAGACGCACAAAACGCAAAGGGCAGAGCAAACGCCTTTTTCTGTCGTCTCTCCCCTGGACGACGCGCCCCTGCAGAAGAACCCTGCACCGACAAACGGAAAACGCGACTGGCAGCAAGCGGACCCTTCTTCTGCAACGCTCAATCTCGTCGCGAAATCTTCATGCGTTTTCTGCCCGCAAACGCTGACGGCAACTCGACAGACAACCACTGCGCACAACAATCGACAGCAACGCCGGCATCGACATTGGCAGATCCCGGGTTCTCGACCTGTCTCAACAACATCTTTCGTCAACACACCTCCTTTTGCTTCTTGAAAGGCAGTTCATAGTCAGTGCGTCCGGCATTTTTCTCTCGCCATTGTTTGCGCAACCTCAGAAACGTCCGAGCTTTTTTGTCCTTTCTGTCTCATCTTTTCTTTTTGCGCCTACATTCCTCTTCTGCCCCGGCCACCTGGTGTCTGACTTGAGACAGACTTCAGCTTCCATGCCATGCCTATAACCATCACTCCGACAGCCCTACAACCGCTCGTATAAGATCGTTGCGTGTGCGACGCTTTTCTGTCTCATCTGTGCGACGTCGCCTTTGCCCCGACAGCTACGCCAGCGAGCGACATCGACACTCAACTCTGGTGCTACGTTGGCCAGCGTCCGACGAATGCGAACCGCCTTGCCAGCCTTGGTCTGTTGAAGCGCCGCGTTCCTGGTCCCAAGCACAGGTAGATGCACAAGCAGCAGCCACAATGCCCTGGCAGCCGCTGCCTCACATAGCATTCGCGGTAGCATCGTTCCCGTTTGCCGCATCCAACCCGGAGGACCTCGTTCTCGAAATTGGCGATGAGCTCTACATCATCGAGGAGACAACCGACGGCAGCTGGTTGCGCGGCTATCTGCTCAAGCCCCCAAGCTTGCTGGCTGGTCTGACGTCGGTCAAGGGCCAGACACTCGAGGCGCGCGTCTTCAGCGGCATCTTCCCGAGAAGCTGTGTCGAGGTGCGCGAGCTTCTCGGCGAATCGGATGCTGGCGATGAGAACGAGGAGAACGAATACGTCGAGGCCAGCGACGACGGCGCCGGTGTAGAGCGCGCTGGCGAGCCGCATGGCAGCGATTCTGCCAAAAGTGGGATCGCCGGCCGGGGGGGAAACAAGAAGCGGGAAGCACTCAAGGAACTGCAAGCCTCCGTGGTGAGCAACGCGGACGGCCACGGCAAGCCCAGCCGCAACAGCAACCAGCCATCACGAGTTCGCTCCATGGCGTCTCTCCACACCCAGGAGCGCCTCTCCGTCCCAGTGAGGCGCGACCCCAATGCTCCACGCCCACAAGCGCCTGTCCCCATGCTCAAGATTGGCGACGAAACCCCGACCTCTGCGGCCGAGCCTCTGATCGACGAGATCGCCTCTTGCCTCCGCGAATGGCACTCGACGAACCTGCATGAGCTGCTACTTTCCCGCCAGTACCACAAGCTCGATATCCTCTCTCAGCTCGTCACATCTCTGAATCTCGCACGGCAGCAGTTCCTCCACAACGTCTTGACGACCTGGGAATACCGGAACCTGCGCGAAAAGACGGTGTGGGACCTGGTGCGCGTCAACAAGCTTTGCGGCGGCGAGGTCATCGTGCGGGACCCCGCCCAGCGTGGCCGCATTCTCACGGGAGACGACTCTGTTGTCGAGATCACTCAGCTGCAGTCCGTCATGAGCATGCTCAACGAGCCGCCACAGCCGCACGTGGAGCCCACCGCCCTCCATCATTTGCTTGTTGACGTCAAGGGCTTCGGGGGGGCGTCCGCAGAGGACACTACGTTGGTGCTCAGCCTTGTTGGCCGCGTTGGTGGCAGTCTTGTTCGTCTCTCGGAGAGCTATAGCGTCAGCACACCGCCTGGCGGCTCGATCAACAACCTCGCAAAGGGCTATACTATGCGCACTCTTTTCACAGACCTTTCCTCTGCCGACATTGGAGAGGCCCCTGCCGTCGATTCTGATCTTTTCCTTGTCGTTGCCGTTCGGTCAACCCAGCAGATGCCAGTTGCCACTGCATCCTATTCCGGGAAGCCGGGCTCGCGTACCGGTTCTGGTCAAATCGGCCACAGTGCTGGTATGTCCATCAGCGGCGGCGGCGCAGCAAAGGAGAGCAGCAGGCCACCCCTGTCTAGCGGCAACAAGTCGGTTCGGAGGAGCTTGATGTGGTCCGGTAAGAACACCCGCGCGCCCTTTTCCCGTTCCGGCAATGGCCCGACAAAACTCGAGTCCTTGAACGAACAAGGCCAAGACCGCCCGGGCACAGGCGGCGGCGGACCCATCAGCCGTGACGGTCAACCACCGAGCACTGCAACTTCAAGGAGCGCTGGCCGCAGCTCATTCGATGGCGTTGCGGCCCAGCATATGACGACAGAGCGTATGACTGGCGTTGGTGTGCTGAAACTGAACGCTGTCATGAAGCAGCAAACCAACGAGGTTGAGCACGTTATCAACATTTGGGCGCCTGTAGACCGGCTCGGAGCCTCGGCCGAGAAGCAGCACATGGGCGACGACTGGGACTCTATCATCCAGGAGCTGATGTTCAGCAAGTCGGGCCAGTTTGAAAAGTCAAGAGGCGCCGAGCGTGTGCAGGTGCATCTGCGGGCCTTCAACCACAAGGACGCCGATGTCCTCATCCGGGCCACGCCAACCCTCCTCTCCGGAATCAACAAGACAAACAAGATGGGCTTCTCTGGCGCGCCGACGAAGCCCCGCTCTGACATTTACGTGACGCTGCACGATGCGATACTGAGCCGCCAGGTTCTGCTGTCACGTTATGGCATGAGCCCCACAGCTCTTCCAGCCGGAATGCATGGCAACAACCTGCAGGTCACCGCGGAGGTGCGTCGGGCTACTGGCGAGCGCATTGACAGCTGCATCTTTCCCTACTCCAATGGTGAGGGTCTCAGTACTTGGCGGTCTCTGGCGTCTGAGCGGAGCGATGGGTGGCGGCAGACTCTGCGGATTTCCCTGATTCCGCAGGACGTGCCCTCAGCTCACGTCGTTTTTTTCGTTGCCGACATGCCCAACCCGCCGTTTGCAGTTGCGTACATGCCACTGTGGGACCAGGCCGCGTTTGTGCGCGATGGCGTGCATCCCCTGCTCCTATATCGGGTCGACGAGAACACTGTCGCTCCCGGACCGCCTGCAAACTCTCCTTCTGGACGCGGTGGCTACCTCTCCCTCCCATGGAGCACCAAGGGCCGCGGCGATGCACAAGCGGAGGTCACCGGACCGCTTGCTTCCCTCAAAGTCGAGTCCTATCTATGCAGCACGCGCTTTTCGCAGGACCGCGTTGTTCTCGGCCTGTTGAAGTGGCGCGAAGGCCCCAAGGAGAATGTACCGGGCTTGCTGCAGCAGCTTATATTTGTGCCTGAGATCGAGGTTGTCAAACTGCTCAGTGACGTTCTCGATGCGCTGTTCGCCATCTTGGTGGACTATGCGGGCAATGATGAGTATGAAGACCTTGTGTTCACGGCCCTGGTACGCGTTCTTGATATTGTTCACGATCGCCGTTTCAATGTCGGTCCGCTGGTTGACTACTACGCCGAGAACAAGTTCAATTACCCCTTTGCGACTCCCTGTCTTGTTCGTTCCTTCACACGGCTGCTTGCAAAACCCACAGAGCCTCAGATCGCACGCAAGCTGCGGGCCACCTTCAAAGTTGTCCGGCACATTCTCAAATTCATCACGCATGCACGAGACCAGCAAAAGGTCAAAGAAGCCGGTATCGGGATCACGAGCTCCAGCCCCGGATTCACGCGTCACTTACAGAGCATCTTCAAGGCACTCGAAGCGATGATGCGCAGCACGGCTCCCGTTCTCGTTGGCAGTCAGACGCTGGCTGTCCAGCATTTTCACACCTGGCTTCCCGAGCTGTCAAATCTTCTGACTACAGAAGAGATTCTTCACATTGCCATCGACTTTATGGATGCCTGCGCCGGCGTCAAAGGCAAACTTGTTTTGTACAAACTCGTGCTCATCATCAACTACTCCCGTCTCGATATCTTCTCCCACCCGGAACAGCGGTCTGCGCTGAGTGCCAACACCGTTCGTTGGATTGCACCGCACTGGGGGCATACCGACGAAGTGACCGAGCAATGGAAAGAGCAAGTTCGGCTGTGCTGCTCGATTCTCTCCAGCCAGATCGAACACCTTGGACCCGAAATTCCAGACTACATTCCGAAAATTCTCGAGTCGTATTTGGCCATTCAGCACGCAGCAGAAGTCGCAGCAGCGTCGTCTCCACCGGCAGCAGCAGCCAAAGCTCCTCGGACCCGTCTGTCTCTGCTGTTCCCAACACAGTATCCCTTCCCGTCACGGCCAATCTCCTTGCCAGAGGGTGGCGCCGAAGAATCGCTCGATGGACGACTGCAACCGACAGAGGAGCAAAAGCTACAGAGTCAGAGGCAACAACCTGCGTTCGACGAGGCCCTGGTAGAGCTGTCAGCCGTACTGTCGGCTTTGTCAAACTCCCCGAATGGCATGCAGCTTGAGCTGGCAGATGGCGACATTGCTGTCATTCTCGAAAACACTCTGCGCGTCCACATGAGCATTCTTCGCGGCGAGGCGTTCCCGTCGTCCTGGCTTAGCACCCACATCTTCCACCACAAATCGATAATGCGTACTTTGCAATATCTGGCCAACATTTTGCTCGAAAGCTTTCTGCCGGACCCAGACGATGCGGAGAGCTTCAACACTGAGCTGTGGAAAATGCTCTTCACGACACTGCTGATGCTTGTCAGCAGTCCGTCCCTCGCCCTCGAGACGTTTCCTGAGCAGAAGCGCCGTGCCGTCTGGAAGATTGCTGGAGATGTTCGCGAGCACGGTGCTGACCTCCTGCGCCGTACTTGGGAGGCGATTGGTTGGGACGCGACCACAGACGAGCAACAGCGGTACGGCCTGAGCAGGATGGGCGGCTACCAAGTCCAATACGTGCCTGCACTCGTTGGCCCTATTGTCGAGCTATGTCTCAGTGTGCACGAAGGCCTGCGCCGGGTGGCTGTTGAGGTGCTCCAGACAATGATTGTTAGCGAGTGGACTCTGAGCGAGGACCTGGCTATCATCCAAGCTGAAATCATCGACTACCTGGACCATTACTTCATGACGAAGCCCCTGACAGAGAGCATTTTGCAGAAGCTGTTTGTCGGCGAGCTTCTGGGCCGCTTCACTGCGCTTGCTGATGTCCCTGACGAGCCGCTTTACACAGCCCTCCGCGAGCTTGTTGCCACAATTGACGAGTTTCTTGATCTTCTTGTCGCTGTCCACGGCGGCGATGGAGGCGGTGCTGTAAGCAGTTCTTCGGCTCTTACAGCGGCTGCTGGCGGAGGCATCAATGGCGGCAGCTCCGCTTCAGGAGAAGCCTCTCATCTCGTCGATCGGCTGAGGCTTATGGAATTCCTCCGAGACATGCAAAAAGAAGAAATGTTTGTGCGCTACGTTCACCAACTGGCTTCCCTGCAGGCTGCATCGCGCAACCATATCGAGGCTGGTTTGGCGCTGCGACTCCACGCTGAGCTGTATGAGTGGGATCCCTTGCGCACTGCACCCGCGCTTTCTGACCCGCCGTTCCCTCCACAGTCTCACTTTGAGCGCAAAGAGCGGATCTACTTTGACATGATCAAGCACTTTGAGGAGGGCGAGGCGTGGAGCAGTGCTCTGGCCGCCTACAAGGAGCTGCAGGTCCAGTACGAGACAAACATTTACGACTTTTCCAAGCTGGCGCGGACGGAGCGCGCGATTGCGACCGTGTACGAGACGATTGCAAAGAGCGATCGTCTGGTTCCCAAGTACTTCCGTGTCATGTTCCGCGGTCTCGGATTCCCGGCGAGCGTGCGGGACAAGGAGTTTGTGTATGAAGGGTCGCCCAACGAAAAGACCAGTGCATTCACCGACCGGATGCAGGAACAGTACCCAGCTGCGCAAATCGTGGTCATGCCGTCAGCGCCCGGTGCCGGTGGCTCTCGTATCGGCTCCGGACCGGGGGCTGGTGCGGGCACGACCGCTACTGAGGATATGATTGAGGACATTGTGGAGGGCCAGTTTTTGGTTGTCTCGTCCATCAGTCCGCATCGCGACCTTCGCCACCATGTCTTCCAGCGCGCGCGGGTCCCGCAGGTCATTCGCGACTATCTCGTCTCATCTCACCCTCAAGTCTTTTCGACATCCTTGCGTCGGCAAACGTTTGGGCCCGTTACCGAGCACTTTGTGGAAAAGACGGTTTACACGACGGCGGAAGCGTTCCCTACCATCTTGCGGCGCAGCGAGATTGTGTCCGTGGGCGAGACTGTTTTGACAGCAAAGGAGGCTGCTTTGGAGCGAATCCTGCGCAAAACTGCCGAAATGACCGTCGTGGAAAAGAAGGTGGCCGATGGCGACAGCTCCTTGGAGACTGCACAGCTCCTCTTGGATGCCATTAGCATCTCTGTCAATCCAAATTCCGAGAGCAGCGTTGTTGGCTACCGTGAACTCATTCCGAAAACCCGCCGTCGTGGTGGCCAGTCTGGAGACGACGAGGCCGAGAAAGATGAGGATGACGAGGAAGACGAAGAGGACGATACGCCTGAGCTTGGTCCTCAGGAAAACGCTATCAAGATGGCGCTCGTCGACCATGCCATGATGATCAAGCGCAGCTTGGCGTTGCTATCGCGGTCGTCCAATGACAGTCTTGCGGGCCACGCAGAGGATCTCACGCAGTGTACGTATCTTTGCCTCTCCTTTCGTCTTTTCGTTTGTTTGTTGCGGCACTCTAACATTTCTCAACAGATTTCGAGACCACGTTCGCTCCCGAAATTGCCATTTTCACGCCACAGACTCTCCCTGAGACTCCAACGCCATCGCCCATCTGGCTGCGCACATCGCCAACGGATGCAGCCCCCCAAAGACTGCCCGATGTCGCCTCTGCTTTGGGTAACTCGGCCGGCGAAGCCAATGCTGTGTCGAATGGAGGTGCAGTGGTGGAGGAAGCGTCGACAGTGCAGCCCATTGCACTGCGACAGGGCCGCGGTACTCGCCTGTCCTTCCTGGGCGGTACGAGCGCTAGCCGGAAACGCGACAGCATCCACATGCCCAGCAATGAGGACACGATCCCGCAGTCCCGCAAGAGCAGTGTCGGCGGTGCCGAAGCCGATTCGGTGAGCGAGCACAGCCGGAGCCGGAGCAAAGAGAACGTCAACCGCCGGAGCTTCTTCCGCACAAACAGCGATAAGGCACCACCCATGCCTCAGTACACCGGCCCGGAGACGACCATTGCCGGAGGCGTGGGTGCAAACGGCACAAGCCAGGGGAACGGTTTGCCGCGGTTGACGAAGAGCGGCACCGGCAGCAGCAGCAGCAATAACTATGCGGCAAGCAGCGACAACCATGGCGTTTCCTTGGTCAGCAACGCCAAAAGCAACGGTGTAAGCGAGTGGACCACGGAGTTTGCGTCGCGCAAGAGTTCGGACCTGAGCTCGATGGACCGGAAGAAAAGCATGAGCAGCACGACTGGCGGCGCGAACGACAATGTTCACGGTAACGGCGAAGCAGACGCCGGCGGGCTTGCCAAGATGGGCAGTGTTCGCAAGCGATTGAGTATGTTGAAGCTCGGCAAGAAGTCGAGCAAAGCGAACGGCATTATGGTGGCCGTTGACGAGGAGTGATTCAGGTCTCTCTCTCCCTCTCTTCCGACACGAAGCAGAGCCAGCGATGCCGTCATTCATTTTCGTTTCCTTTATATCCCTTTTTTTCTGACATGTCTTTTTTAATTTTGATGTATTACTTCCCTTGCTCTATTTCTGTCCCATGTCTGTCAGACTTTTTGTCGCTGTTTGTTTCCCTTGTCTTTCCCCTCCTTTGTCAGTAAGTTTCTTTTTATTCCCTGAAAGTCTAGCGATTGGTTTGCTGTTTGTCGGATGGTGTTTTCGGATCTTTTCTTCCAGTGTTGATTTCCCTCAAGAAATGCAATTTTGGTCTCTTGACAGTGTGTTTTTCTCCCTTTTCCATTTGTACAGAAGCAGTGTTATTGCTAATATTGCCAAGCGTTGCTTATCTTTTACGATGCACGCCTGATTTAAGTTGACCCATTATTGTTCCCTTTTCTGTCAGCCGGGGGCCCTTCAACTCCATGGACCTACAAAGTATATTTGATTTCATTGCTGCACCTCATTGGCAGTACCAAGCAAAAAGGCTGCATGGTGTGTTGAAGAGCGGCTGAGCACCACAGCCTGGCCACTTATTGGAGAATGCAAGGCCATCAGAGGGAAGAAAATGCAACAGAAAACGAGACAAAAAGGGGCGAGACGCCCAGTGAGTCCAAGGACAGGCCAGGGAGGAGCAGGTCGACAAAAAGAAAAGGGAGGCTCGAAAGCGTGATGTCTCATTTGAAGAGTGCTCCCTGGTAGCAGTGGCGCTGGAGCTAGCACCCACGCGTTGTCGAAGGGAGTGCACGTTCATACCATGACCCGTTGCAGCGTCGCTCCCTGCCGGCTGTTTATTTTTGGTGTCCGGTATCGTCGGTTGTCGTCCTTTGGGGGCCTCCGGCGTGTTTTTTCACTGATTTTCTTTTCATTCTCTCTTTCACTCTTCTCCCCGTGTTTCTTTTTTTTTTCTTCTTCTTTTTTCTGTCTGCTCTGCGACGACGCTTCAGCTTATCTATCCACCATGAAGGCCGGACATGCCAGGGCCCTCTCCCGCCTAGAGGCAGTTTGCAAGAGGGTGGTTGTGCGGATGAGGCACCGCCCGGTGGTTGTGCTCTCGGCGGCCGTGACGGCCATGTTGCTCTTTACGACAATGCGGTACGAGTCGGTGCTGGTGCCGACGGCATGGCGGTCCGACGCGCGGGTGTGCACCTGCAACGCGACGTCCATATCCACGTCCCTCTGGCCATGGCAGGCCCTTCGACAGCAAAACAGGGACGGCCTCGACGGCGCGGCACGGGCCGAGCCCGTCGGCGAAGACCCAAACGACAAGTATCCGCTGTTCCGGGAGCTGAAGCGCATGGCTGACCCGCTGCACAAAGAGTATGTTGGCTGGCGCAGCGCAGACTACGAGCCGCCAGCGAAACCAAAGTACAAGAAGGGCCACTCGCCCAAGGAGCGCAAGAAGTGGCTGGCCCAGTTCCAGGAGGCGCTGGACAAGGCGCTGGGCCGGGAGGACCCTGATAAGGTCAAGAACCCAAAGGAGGAAGAGCGCAAGAAGAAGGAGCGGGACGACGGGCCGAAGCCCATTGGCGACCCTTTCCCGCTGCTCGCGCAGCTCGACCGGGAGAGCGTGCAGGCGTATCTGCCCAAGCAGCACAACACCAAGACGCGCACGCCGCTGCTGGTGGGCTCACGCGCGACTGGCCGCTGCTGCTGCAGTGCGTGTCGAGCTACATGGCGGCCGGCTGGCCTGCGCGGGACATTTACGTGGTCGACAACACGGGCACGATGGGCGCCAACAAGGCCGGGCGGCTGACGCTGCAGAACCCCTTTTTCGTCAACTACACGCAGCTCGTCGACGTGCTGGGCGTCAACATCATCGAGACGCCGACGCTGCTTTCGGCTGCGCAGCTGCACAACTTTTACCTGTACACGGCGCAGCACATGGGCTGGCCGCAGTACTTTTGGTCGCGCCAGGACGTCGTGGTGTTCTCCGAGGCGGGCTACGTCGAGGGCAGCGATGCCCAGGCGCGCAGGCCGTACCTCGAGGGCGCGCGGTCGCTGCACCAGCGCGCGCTGGCGACGCTCAAGATCATGACGCACCGGGCGGCGGGCAGCGGCGGCGCGCCGACGTGGGCGACGCACTTTTTCGACTACGACCGGCTGACGCTGGTCAACGTGCACGCGTACATGGCCGTGGGCGCGTGGGACACGCATATTTCGTTTTCCGCGGCCGACTGCGACATGTACCTGCGGCTCAAGTGGGCGGGCTACTGGCAGGGCACGCTGCGGCCGGCAGTCGGGCGCATCTACGACGCGGCCGGCGTGCTCGACGACCTGGGCGCGCTCTTCCACGTCCCGGGCGTCCCGGCGGCCGTGGGCGGCTGGGCGGCCCGGGGCACGCGCGAGCGGCTGGCGCGCCAGGACCCGGGCAGCCGGCTCTCGCCCAAAGAGGCCTATGCCAGGGAGACCGAGGACCTGGTGGTTGTCGTCAAGCAGATGCACGCGGCCAGGAGCGAGGGCGCCGAGGCCGTTGGCAGCGCGCTCGAGCAGCTCGCGCACCCGCTTGCGGACGGCGCGTCCGCAGAGGTCTCCGACCGCAGCAGCGCCTGGCAGCGCAAGCAGCAGGGCGGCCACGGCGAGCCGTTTTACCGCGACGCCGAGGGCTTTGAGGCCGGCCTGCAGAGGCACGTTTCCGCAGGCCGGCAGGTGTACGCCGACAAATGGGGCCACCGCGGCTGTGACCTGCACGGCATGGGCGTGCGGACCGAAGACGCGTGGCATCTGGAGAAGGACTGGAACGCGGGCGAGGACGGGGCAGGCGATGGGTGGTGACCAGGGTCTATCGGGCGGCGTCACAACGCCCGCACTATTTTATGTCTCCTTGTATTCTTTTATGTAAGCATTATACGGCCTTCCGGGTATTGATTTCCGCGTCCCGCTCTGTACAGCGGCCTAGAGCACCCGCTGCACCCGCTGCAGCACAGCTACGGCCAGTGCCAGCAGCAGCGCAGCCAGGCCCAGAGCAGCCAACACGAGGCTGCTGGGCGCAACAGACGCCGTCGCCGTCGTTGTTCCCGCAGCCACGCCGTCGACAATCTCGTCCAGGATGCCGTCCAGACGCGCCGCCATCTCCGTGTCCGAAAAGTGGTCGCGCACGCGCTTCCGGCCCGCGTCGGCCATGGCCTGGCGCTGGGCCGCGGACAGCGTGCTGGACGGGGGCGCGCCGGGCGGTGCCGGCAGCACCTTGCGCAGGACCTCTGTCCACGCCGCAGTGTCGTCGGGAGGGCGCAGCCAGCCGGTCACGCCCTCAACGACCGTCTCCGTCGGGCCGCCCGAGTTGCACGCGAGCACGGGCAGGCCGGCGCGCATGGCCTCGAGGGGCACGATGCCAAAGTGCTCGTTGGCCGGCGTGTAGACGAGTAGGCGGCACGACGGGCTGTGCAGCAGCAGCGCCTTGAGCGCCGACGGCACCGACAGCAGGAACAGCACCTGCACGTCGGCCGGCATGCTGACGGCCGTGACCATGGTGCGTGCCGTGGCCGTGCGCAGGCCGAAGCCCGTCGCCAGCGCGTCCAGCTCGCGGTGGTAGCCCACGTTCTCGGCCACGCGGCTGTCGTAGCCGCCCGCAACCACCAGGCGCGCGCCCGGGCCGCGGCGGTCCGCCGGCAGCCCGGCAAACGCCCGGATGGCCAGCCCAATGTCCTTTTTGCGCTCGAAGCGGTTGATGCTCAGCACAAACGGCAGCCCGTTCCACAGGTCGATGCGGCCGTCGGCGGCGGCGCCGCTCGGCCCGGGCGCGTCCCCCTGCGTGGCGGCGATGCACGGGTAGACCACGCGCAGGCCTCTGTCGTCCTCGTCCGCGGTCGCGGCCGCCGGCTGCCCGCACGCCTTGGCCGCCAGCCCGGGCCACGTCGCCGTCACCACCGACTTTGTAAACCGCGAGTTGACGGCCACGGCGTCGGCAAAGCCCATGCTCCACTGCTCGAGCGCGTCAAACGGCACGCGGTAGAGCCGCTTCCACAGCTTCTGGCGGCCCTTGGCCAGCAGCAGGTCGGGGAAGTGGCAGTAGAAGAAGATGGGCGTCTCGCCGCCGGCGCGCGTCCGCCCAACGCTCCGCAGCAGCGGCAGGCCCGCCGACAGCTGGTCCACAAAGAACGCAGACGCCCCCAGGCCCGCCAGCTCGCCCGTCAGCCACACCTGCAGCAGGAGATGCACCTGCCTCGCAATCGCGCACAGAATCGCAAAGCGGCCGAGCAGCGACGCCGGCACCACGCTCCCGCCGCGCACGCGCACGTCCAGCACGCCCGTGCCCGGCCGCACCTCGTCAAAGCAGTGCGCCGGGTCGCAGTGGCTCGTAAAGATCACCACGCGGTGGCCGCGGTTCTGCAGCCCGACCGCCGCGTCCACCACGAGCCGCTCTGCGCCGCCAATGCCGAGATCCGGATGGAAGAAGACGATTGTTTTTCTTGTCGCTTTTGCGTTTGTGCTTCTCTCGGAAGCTGCGGCCGTGCCGGCCGCTTTCGTCGCAGCTGGCCTTGGTGTGTGGCCCGCCATGGTCTGAGGATGCGCCCAGACAAAAGGGACGCGTCCGTGATGCGATGCCCCAATAGACCAGGTTGCAGATTACGTAATATACCCATACAGTGTCAATTTATGCCGTCTCGTATACTCGTACTGTGCCGTCCCAGCACCTCAGCGTTCATGATATGCAACGTCTTGATATAACGCCTATGGCCCACAAAGCAATGCACCGCCCGTCGCCACCCACCGTCATTATGCAACCTTTTGTTTGCCGTTCAAAATGTAAACAAGAAAAAAAAAACGCCTACCCTTATGCAAAGCTGTCTTCTGCGCCCCATCGACTCTCCCCCTGCACGCTCCGTCTCTCGCCACCGTGCTGCTTGCTGACAATGCCCTTGGCGTTCAAGGCCTCCCACACCGCGTCCCGGACATCGCCCAGCGACCGGTCAACGGCCAGGCCGTCGAGCTGCTTCAGCATACCACAGGCGTCGCCAAACACCTGGCTGTACACGCGCCGCCGCATCCCCGTCGCTAGATCCAGCCGGCTGCAGTACGCCGTGTCCTGCTCCACGTCCGCCGCGGGCAGTATAAATGGTTCCAGGGCAGCCGCTGACCCATCCGTTTCCTGCTTCTGCTGCTGCTGCTGCTGCTGCTGCTGCTGCTTGTTACTTCTGGCCTGCTTGCTCGTCGAGACAGAGGCGTGGCCGCTGGGGTAGAAGCCCTGCGTCACCGGATTGTCTCTCAGATCCACCTCCGTAAGGTGCACAAACGTGGCCAGTGTCTGAATCACAGCGTATGCGCGCGACAGCCGGTTGCCCGCTGCAAGTACCTTTTTGAGCCGGGAAATGCCGTCCAGAGGGCTGAGGTCCGTCAGCGCATTGAAGTTGAGGTTCACCCTGCGCAGATTAGGCATCGACCGGCCCACGTGCGCCGGCAGCGATGTCAGCCCGCAGTTGGCCAGCTCCAGAAGCTGCAGATTGAGAAAGTCGACCGGCGGGTCAAAGCTGTCCAGCAGGTTGCCTGAGAGGTAGAGCTTGCGGATTTCGTACGCATGATACAGCGACGAAATGTCCAGCCGCTCCGTCCTCTCCAGTGCTTGCTCGCGCATCGAGACACTGTCTAGGCGTGGCGTCTTGGAGAAGCCGCGGACGCGCGCAAGCCGGTTCCGGTCTGCATACAGAACACGGAGGGCAGGCAGGCCACGCACATCAAGCGCCGCCAGCTGGTTGTCGCTCACATTCACAGTCCGCACGTGCGGCAGGGCCCCGTAGTTGTCCGCTGTAAACGAGGCCAGCTGGTTCCGCCGCAGGTTCAGTGTTGCAAGAGCCACAAGCTGGTCCAGGCCCGTCGCCGACGCGATCTGGTTGTTTTCAAGATCCAACTCCACAAGCTTGCGCAGTCGCGTCCCGTCAAAGTCCACCGACTTGATCTGGTTGCCGCGTGCTCGCAGCGTTTGCAGCGCATCGTGGTACTTGAGGCCATCGAGGCTCTCCAGGCCACAATTGTCAGCCTTGAGGCCGCGCAGGTGTACGAGGCCCTTGAGGCCCGAAAGCGTCTTGATGTCGTTGTTGGAGATGTCGAGGTACTGCAAGTTGGCGAGGGCCGCCCACGATGTGAGCTCAGACAGCTGGTTGTCCACAATCCGCAGATGCCGCACGGTGTGTGGCACGCCAGACAGGCTGCGGAGAGCGTTGCCTGCTGCGTCCAGCGAGATCAAGTGCGGGCAGAACTCATCCAGCTTGTGCAAGCTCTCCAGACTCTTGTCTCGCACGCTGAGCTCCTCCATATCCTCCCAGTAGGGCTCAAACGGCTCGACCTCGGTCAGGCAGTTCACGAGGCCCCGCAGGCTCTGCGCCATGACAGCCTTGGAGTGGTCGCCAGTGACAAGGTGCCGGTCGCCCAGCACATAGCTGGCCTCCAGGGCCAAGGACCGTTCTTGGTGGATCGTAAACTCGGACATGGGACTGAGCGACAACATCCCCACATATTGCGCCATGAGATGGTCGTCGTCACCCCGGAGCGCCGGGCCCGGCGTTGCCATGAGCACACTGACGCTCGCCTGACGCTGCGAAACAAGTTCGGAAAAGTCGCCGGCGTGCTCATCTGCTGACACCGGCGCAAGCTGGCTACGGTCGCCAACCACGCTGAGTTCTCTGCTCCGTATTGTCGTGCTTTGCTTCGAGTGGTTGGTGTCGTCCTCCTCTCGTTCGTCAATGCGGGACACGGGCCGAGGAACAAACTGGTGGCCTGCCACCGAGAGCTTTCTGGCAACACCACGAGAAGCACTCCGCGACCGGATGCTGCCGCCATTGCTGCTTCCGTGGTCGCTAATGGTTGTAGCGAGATTGCCGGCCGTGCTCGTAAACTTAACAGACACGGTCCGCCGTCCACGCCTCGTAGACGCCGTCGATGCGCTGTGGGCTATGCTGTCGGGACTGCGATCCATCCTAGACTCGCCATCGTCCTCCACCACGAAATCCTGGATAATCGATGCAATCGGAGACGAGAAGCTGATGGCAAGATTGCGCCTCCGAGTTGGCGAGGATGCGAGTGCGACACGGCCCTGGTCGATACTGATCTCATGCTCCACAGCTGCGTCCTTTTCATCTGCACCGTAGTTTTCATCTTCGTTTGCTTCTGCCTTGCCGGATGCACCGTGGCACACATTGACGTAGGGTGCCGGCAGATTCGACTCTGTGTATAGGACGGGCCCCATAGGTTTCAAAGGGCTGGCGACGGCCGGCTTGAGGTTGTGCAACTCCATTGTCGCATCCACGCTGAGGTCGGGGATATCTGCAAAAGGATCCTCCTCGCTACCTTCAGAGGGCAGAATGCTGTGCATGCTGGGAACGTTCCCCATATTTTGGGCACCCTGGGCGTTCTGCGCACTTGACCCACTGCCATTCCGCCGCTTGATCCAGATGTTGCGGTCGCGATCGAGGATCATATTACCAACCTGGTCAGGGATGAGGTGGGACACCGTCTGTGGAGCGATTGTCTTCCGCGTGTCGGAGCCTCGAGAGGATGCCGTCGGGAAGGAGCTGGCTGTGGATGGACCAGACGAGACTGATCTTTGCGAAGCTTGAGACGGGTTCTCATCCTGTACCTGCTGTTGATCTTTCCGCCACGGGTTCATCGATATCCGGATGTTCGGGGGGTCACTGATCTCGTCACTCTCATCCAGGCGAGTACGGCTCTGTAAAGTGCCAATGCTGTCCTGTACCGCGCGTGCTGCCTCCTGTTCCGCCCGGATCGCATCCTGTGCGATATTGATGGATCGAGTAGTAGTCGTCACGATGTCGTCCAGGTCGCTGCGCTCCTCGTACTTCTTGAGCCTTGCGCAGAGCTCCGGGTCCTCTTGCACTCTTGCTGCGCGGGGTATTGGCTTTCCTTCGCGGCTTGGCGGACGAGAGAATGGCTCCTTGGTCGACTCCTGGAAGGACAATTCGTCTTCTTCGGATTGCTCGACTGCCACCGGGGTCTCCATCTCTGACTCCTCCAAGCTGGCAAGCCCGCCACGTGCTGCTGCATCTCGGCTCCGCAACATGTCCATAATCGTTTGGGCCTCGCTCATAAAATCTTCTGTCCGAATGGAAGGCTTGCGCTCGCCATCAGTGGTCGGCCCAGATGCAGGCATCGGAGGGCCGTAGGCCGAGTTATCAGGCCAAGCTGCAGACGACCCGCGGCTCTCCTCAAAGCCCTCGTCTTGGCCCGCGCTTGTGGTTTTGTCAACTGCGCGGCCATTGGTGTGCTCTGCGGTACTCAGTACAGAGCTTTTATCGTGGAGGACAGATGGCCGTCGGCTAGGAGTCGGTGTATGAGGCCGGAGAATGTCGCGGCTGGCAAGAACCTCGGGATCTGCGTACTGGAGCTCGTCTCCGTCCCGTGCATCTCTCCGCTTCTGGCCAATGACAGACTGCATGGTGGTGTGAGAAGCATGGACTGAATTGAATGGTGCCTGGGCGGCCTCAATGCCAAAAGCAACGTCCGATTTGTGCAGCGTTCGTCTCCGCTTTGGCGTTGGGTCCTTTGATGGCGACGTCCAAGGGCGCTTTCCTTCCGAGCCAATGTCTGCAACCCGGTGTGGCGTCGCCAGAAGAGGGTTCTTCCCAATAGAGACTGCCAAGCCTGCTGGCTCTGTCCATTTCTCAGCAGTGGTTGGCCTGCTGGAAGCAGCCCCCCTGCTCTGCCTCATCCTCTGGATGTGCAGCTCGCCTTGCAGCCTGTCGACCGGGGCAGCGGAGAAAGGGTTGCTCGGTTCACCTTGGTGAGGTTGGCTCTCTCGGCCAGCGGCATTCGTCACCTTTTCTGACTCTTCTTCAGGCACGTCGCCGGTTAGCCGTGAATCATCAGCCTCGCCGAACTGGTAGCCATCCAGCTCTCCGGCACCAAACTTGGCAGAGGACTGGCGAGATTGTGTGTTTGGAAAGTTGGCGGTCGACATTTTCGTGCTTGCGATGAATGACTGGGTCATGTTTGAGGTGGAAGGCCCATCTGCAGAGCGGTCGGCCGACTGGTCAGACCCATGGGACATTTGGTCTTCGAACTGGCTGATTCTCCGCATCAATGTCTGGTTTGTAAAAGTGTCGTATGGCCCAAAGAGCTTGAGGGGGCTTCCTCCGGTGCTCTGCTGCTGCCGACCCATGCTGCCTCGCTTGTCGGGACTCGGGTTGGGCACACGAGGCATCTGAGGACTGCGCCGGCTGTCCACCGTGTTCATCTCGGTGCGAATCGAGGCGAATTGCTTGGGTGTGCTTGCTTGGAGAGACTCCTCGGGCAACATCTCGGAAGTGTCGTTTCCAATGGGTGGGCTGAGCATCCGGTCGCGGAATGAACCGTCAGCAGACCGGCCTCCCCGCCGGAAGTTGATGAAGCCGCCCATCCTGTCGTACTCTTCGGTGTTGTCGACATTGAGTGACTTTCCGCCAATGCTGACAGCTCGACGCCCAGTGCCCTGGTCCGCGTCGTCTGCCAGCACCATTTGGTTCCAACGAAGATTTTCGAGGCGCCTCTTGAGCTCGCCTGGCGGCAGCTCCACCGGACCGAAAACAGCACCATCGCCGCTCTTGTTCTTCTCCGGCGAGATCAATATGGCGCTAAAGCTCTCGTTACGAAGCACGCTCTGGCCACTCACCACCCGAGACTCTCGGCTCATTGGGTGGCTTACTTGGCTCTCCTCAAATGTAGGCATCGAATCAGTTTTGTCGTGTGAGTCGTGTCGGCGCCGGAGCACACTCTGATCCTCGTCCTCCTCGTCAGCATCGCCGTTCTTGTCCTGCTCAGAGACAGAAACATCAGAGTCTTCTTGCACTGGGTCGAGAGAGTGGCCACGCGGCAGCTCGGGAAGTTGCTGATCTGCAGACTCGTCATGGAGGCTTGTTGATAAAGCGTACTGCGTGTTGCGTAATGGTGGACTGGAAGGCATTGTCGTGTCGTGGCCTGCTGCTTGTGTCTTCAAAAACAAGCCGTTGTCGTCCTCTTCATCAGATACCTCGTCTTCAAGTCCTTGCGTAAACCGCGCCACGCTATGGCGGCTGAAGCTATGTTGACGGTTGTCGCCGTGCTCTTCCTCCTCATCGCCTTCGTGTATCGCAGAGAAGCCCTCTGCGACGTTGGCGCTTGGCGGGTTGAACATGTTTTCGAGTCCCACCTTGGCTGATGTGAAGAGGTCGCGTTGTTCGCCATAAGCAAGGTCCCCTTGGACGAGCCTTCGCCTCCACTCGGGCGTGTCGCCACGGCCCTTGCCGGGGGATGTGCTGTGCGCTTTGTGCTCAACCGTCTTATGGACAACGGAGCCAAGAGACGACACAGACACAGAGCGCCGTGATTCTCGTCCCCGCGCCTGCATCTCCTTCACGTCTTGGATCTTGTACTCGTTTGAGAGCTTCGAAGGCGAAGGGCCCCGGCGCTGGGGGCCGAAGATGTTGATCTCGCTCGCGCTCCGTTCGCTGAGAACATTGCTACTGTTGGAAGGAGAAAGATCCTGGGCATTGCGCAGTGAGCCAAAGAGACGGCCAGTGTTGCCCCGCGAGATCGGTGTGGTGTTGGATGTCTTGCTGTTGGACTTGGTCGTGTGGGTGGGCGAGTGCGAAGGCTCTGAGCCGACCTGGGACACCCAGTCCTCGGACAAGGAATCGAGCCAGGCGTTGCCCATTGTATAGCACAATTCCCGGTGAGGTATGTTAGGCTCGAGGTAGTATATGTTGTGGATGTCGTTGAGATCGCAATAGTCGAGACAACAAACAGCGCGTCTTATCGCGATGCCATGAGCTGCCAGCCAGGCGCAAGCCGTGCACTATTGCCCCCTCAAGATTGCCTGGAAACCCGGCAAAAGTATAGCCCACGCACAGATATGCAAAAAAAGAAGAAAAAAGAAAAAGATAGAGTGCTGCGTCGACAGGCGATAAAGGTATTCGAGATGTCTTGTTTTGTTTGCTGCACGGACCCAAAACAAACTCTCGCAATAAGGTATGCCTGGTAAGAGAAAAAGGTGAGGATAAAGAAAGGCCAGGCGAGTGATAGAATGTTCGTGCTGTCGTTACATTGGTCGTGGTGCGCATACACCGATGGTCGTTGTCGTTGTCGTTGGCACTCGTGGCTGTGGAATTCAGTTTTGGGAACGGAATGAGTAGTAATCGGCGCGTTTTGTGATTGCTCAGGCGCGCGGGCAGCGGCTTCCCAATTGGGAAGAACGGTCAACATGTTTGAAGTTGCCGTGACAACAACAACAATCTCCACTTTTAGGTCAACTCAAAGCCACAGTCGAAGCCACAGCACCTTGAGTGATCCCAATATCATACCCGTACTTGTAATCAAGGTAGGGCACAGTATGACATTGTACCGGGCACGAGTACACAATGAGTAGGAGGCTGGATTGAAATAACAAGATTTTCTGTCTTTTCATTTCCCCATTCGTTGCGTCTACGAGTAAGAGGGCGATTGATACTGTAGCCTCATGGTTTGTCACGTGATACTCGTTAATTGATTCACAAAGTCGCGTCTGGGACGCGTTGCTGCGCGACAGGAAGGTGCGACCCAGCCCCACAAGAGAACG
This sequence comes from Sporothrix cf. nigrograna, assembly GCA_019925305.1. Classification (NCBI taxonomy): domain Eukaryota; kingdom Fungi; phylum Ascomycota; class Sordariomycetes; order Ophiostomatales; family Ophiostomataceae; genus Sporothrix; species Sporothrix cf. nigrograna. The sequence continues at coordinate 364,088 of JADHKR010000016.1, read as the reverse complement.
ACAGCTCCAAATTAACAGGCAGGCAGGTGGACACTGACATCTGTGCGGAGCACGGACGCTGCACTTTGATATTCACGACACGGCACAGTGGCAAGGCATCGACGAGTTCACCAAACAATGCGCCGTGTGAATCGCACAACCATCGACATACGGGTACAGCATGGAGGAGGTGGCTGCAACAGCCAGCCGGCGCCCAGCCGCACGACGCTTACGGAAAAGTAAATCGACAATGCCTCACCTTCCCGTCTTTGGCGACGAGCTGCTGTGCGGCGAGCCATCCCATGACCTCGACGACGTGCTCCTTTCCGGCTCAGATGATGAGCACTACGGGAGCCCTAGTGCACGAACACAGCGTCTCGAAGAACAAGCCCGGCTGTTTCTCGAGGGCCGGCCTCTTTATCTCCTCTCTGCCTCGTTAAGGGGCCCGTTTGGCAGGGAGACGGGATGGGAGAATCCTTGGAGAGGGAGAGGCGGAAAGATTGCAAAGAAGGGAGCCGCGAACGCCCCCAAGACGCAGTGGGCGGTCGCTGAATCCACGCCAGGCAGCGGAACATACAACGAGAGGCAGGCTGCAGCACCGGCCCAGCCGGATGCCGGCGCTCAGCCGAACCGATTCTCGGCCAAAGATCCCGAGCCTACGCCCACCACCATCTATGCAGGCGGAGGGCCAGAGTCTAAGAAAAGAACCGCTGGCGCGAACTGGCTGCGGCGAGGGAACACAAAGCGCACGCGATCAAACGACGACGACGTATCCACGGCCACGCCAACAGCATGCCGGAGCACCAATGCTTTGTTGGGGATGGACACTCCCAAGACTCGAGATCTTCCACACTCGTTTCCTCGTCCACTTCTCGATGCCAGCGTTGGCAGCGGCGTCGCCCAAGACGGGGCCAGGAGCCATCCGGGACAAAGCCCCACCGAATATGGTTATCCAGCGTCGCACATCTCTGACAGCGAGGTGTTCATGTCACTCCCGTCCGACCTTCTCCCCACAAGTCATCCCGACGCAGAATCGACGCCATACGGCAAAGGCGCTGCAATTTCCTCGTCAGCTGGTGACGAGTCGCCAGAGACGGAAGCCAGCCATGCGCAGAAGACCGTCGAAGACGTTGATGTGGTTAATGACGGGCCCAATGACCTTGAACAGCAAGCGGCAAATGTTTCTGGCAGAGCAGCTGGTCCATTTGATATGGAAACTGGGACGTACGAAGCGCCAGCCGACGAAGATCAGCGTGATGACACTAAAGTGGAGGACAGTCGGCTGGCAACACAGGATCAGAGCCCATGGGTCAAGACCCAAACAGGCGCTTCAGTCGGCCACCTGGTCGGCGATACCAGTATCGGCTTGGACATCAGTGACAAGGAAGATGACAGCAGTAACGGCTGGCCTGCTGCACAAAGTCCCTGGTACAAGGAGTCCAAGTCTCTTCTCTCTTCGATTATCAGCGCCCACCTGGATGCCACATCGCATTTGCCAGCAGCGGACAGCCCAGCTGTGGCGCCTGAGCCTGCTGAACCAGCCATGCCTTTGAGCGAGAATCCCTGGGCAGATGCGACGGCCACAGCAGCCTCGACCGCCTTGTCCCCGTCTTCCCACTCGAACTTTCCGGCATTGCCTCGCTCTCCAGACCAGGAGTCCATCATCTCACAACCATGCGATGCGCTCGATGCAGACAAAAACGACGAGTGCTTCCTACCGTCTCTCCCTATCCCCGTCCCCAACCCGTCCGGAACAGCACCATCCACACCTGAAACCAAACAATCCAGCCTCCCTACACCGGAAATGACAGTGTCCATCAAATCGTTTGCGCGGTTTCGCTCGCTGACGCCTACACCACCGTCTCGCAGGCAAAGCTCTAAAAACGGTGGCCCTCGGTCGATCCTTTCACAACGGCGGCGAAGGCCAGGGACAAGTACGAGCGGCAGCAGATCTTGTCGACGAGTCCAGTTTGCCCTGCCGGGGGACAAAGGTACGGCTGCAGAGGGAGCAGTGGATGGACTCGTTGTTCCTGATCAGCAAATCCAAGAGGCAGGGCTGGAGGACCAGGCGGCCAGCAATGATAGCAAGCTTTCGAGGCCATCACGAGGCCGTCAATATGCCCGGGAGCTTCGTGACAAGTCCATTGAGTCAATATCTCGGCCGTCGCAAAGGGCAGCATCACCCCCACCACAAGACAATGCTTTAGTCGAACCTCTCCCGACGGAGGTCGAGAAGTTCAAGAGCCACTTTGCTACAATGGCGGGCCGTGCAAGGGACTTGCAGGGAGCTACGAAAGCTGCCTCGAAATCGGCCAAGGTACAGTCCGCGGCCATGGACAGTTGTCGCGCTGAGACCTCGGACATCAACATCTACAGCAGTCCATCCGTCGACAACATACCGTCCCAGCTTTCAAAGGCTAACTCGGAGGCCTCAAAACTACAGCAAATGTCGTCTGGCCAGTCTCAGCTGTCGTCTGCTGCGCCGCAGGCCTTTCAGGGGAGCGGCGCCAGCATCAAGTCGCTTGCTGTGCATGATAGCGACAATAAGGAAAACGCTTCACATGGCCAGGGATATGAGCAGAGGGGCGACGATGAGGAGGATTCCGTCCCTGTCACTGCAAAGGATGACGTACAGGACGTCATGGACAACATAGACGACTTTCTCGGTCTGTGGGATACGGACGCCGAGCTTGCGCAGGCACGGTCTGGTTTGCTGTAAAAGAATAGCGAGAACCAGACTTTACATAATTAGGACAAGGCACGGTGTTTTAAGGGTAGCATTAGGGGGGTTGGAGCATGGCTCTTTAATTACCCAAGGATTTCCGGGCAGAATACACAATATGTATTTTTAATTTATGTGATTGTGGCATCAAACCTCTTAAGTTTAACTGCTCTTCTAGTGTTCTGACTGCTATAAATTGAATTACTTTTTTAGCTTGGCACGGTACAGTTTTTCTCCTTTGTTTGAATAATCTCTTCGATCTCTTATAAGATGTGAATTGCTTTTTTGAGAAATTTATAGAAGACAAAAATTGGCTTTTACGATATTTTTAAGTAATTTTTTTTTGTCCATATTTTCGTAAACAATCGGTCGAGATATTTTACTGAGAAAGGGAAAATGCCAAAAGACAACAACAATATGCGCCTCACCGTACATGAATATTGAAAAGAAGACCGACCACATTGTACACTACCGTTATGAGAACGCCGCAATTTACCCCTATATCTAGCTTTGTTGTTAACAACACATGTGTTGAATGCAACGCACGTGCAGCTTAGGGTGGCTCCCAGTCTTCACCGACGACAATGGGGCATCCAGAACAACGCGGTCGATCCCAAGTATCAAAGAAAACACACCCCATCGCCCTGTTACGAGATAGGCTCACAAAATCTGATGTCTGTCCACTGATTTGGTGAGGGCGTTCACCGGGGAAGGCGGAACTTGGGCCACGGTGTCTCTGTCGGGCGCACCGGCATCTTCATAACCTTACCATGACGGGCGCTTCTCTCTTTTTACTCTCCTTTGTCAATATTGGCCCCTCGGCCCTTTGCTTACTCTTTGCAATACGAGGGCGTCTCTTTAACGGGCGCACATGGCTGGAGCTGGAGCTCTCTATGGACCAGAGGAAAAGAAGGACAAAGAACACGGGACAGGAGACCAATCAGTCAATTTGATAAGACAGCCGGGTGCTCAACGAAAAGGAGGTTGCGGTGAAGCTATACAATTTGCTCATTTGTTGGGGCTCGCCTTGCATTCTCGTTTACGATGCATAGACTGCGTCCTCGCGCTGTAAAAGTGAATATTTGGCAAGTCGAAATAAAGGAGTGGTTCTCAAGCATGTCGTTGACGGCCAACTAGATGCGAGCGCGGAAAAGACCAATGGAGCCAAGAACGAAAGCTTACAAGCCATGTCCCGGCGGCATGGGGCGTACCAAGTGTTTGCATGCCGCCGATATTTGGCCGTGTCTTGCGTACGTCGAATATGGCGAGAGTCCCAGGTCAGACGACAAGAAGCCACGGGGGAACGGCGGAGCGAGAAAGTTATATGGGACAGGCTGGCGAGGGCTCAGACCGGTCGAGCTGCCAAACGGCCGTGCTGTGGTACTGTTCTCGCGGTGATGGATAGGCCTGGTAGCCCTCGACTGAAGACGCTGTGCATGCATGTCGTGATTCGTGATGCATCGGCGCGAAGCCTACCAAGACCGATGTCACCGCTCCGAAAATGATGCGGGATAAACAGCTCACTCCAAAAGCCTGGAGGGTCGGCAGGCTCGCCCTGCCAGACTGCTGGCCAAGGCATAAGCCGTGCCAGGACAGGCTCCCGGCGCAGCTCTACACAAGACGGAGGGGGTAGGAAAAGGCGGTAGCGTTTAACAAAGAGAAGGAAACGAAGCAGAGCGGAAACAAAATAGAACCCACAAAACAGTGGCGGCTACGACGGCAGATGGACGGGCCAAAGCGAACGATCCTCGAGAAGCTGGGGAAAGGCAGAAGCGTAAATTAATCAAAGGAAAAGACATACTCGTACTTGCTGCGCTTTCTGCTAGCAATGTCGCGGCATGCAGCGGTTATGGTATCCAGGCCAGACAGTCCGAAGCAAAACAGACGGGACGAAGGCCTCGACAAAGGCACGTTCTGGCTTGATTGGTCTCCATGTAAGGCCGGGGCCTGGCTGTCCTGTCAGCCGTCCTGCACAGCGACTGGGGCCTTTTCCTCTGCCGTGCCATTTGCTCCTTTTGCCGTGTCGTCACCCTCTTCGTCCCTGGCGTGTCTTCAATTCTCTGTCTGCATCGTCACTTGTACGCAGGCCAATTGGCCGTCCTCGATGCCTCGTGTTGCTGAAAGTTGTCGCCGCCGTGGTTCGGAATGACGGCAGGCCACTAGCACGAGCACGTGATCGCGCCATGCAGAAGTAGGGTTTTCCATGCCAAGACCCTCGTCTTTTCTGCAGAGATACACCAAAATGAAAAACAATGAAAACCCCGTTGTTGTTGTTGTCTCTTATCTGCAGGCTGCTGCTTCCCGCTCATGGTGCAAACTGCGGCGTAACGGCCGTATCTCGATGATCGGGCCGGTGGCCGCCAAAAAACGGGTGCCTTCCCGACAGTTTATGCTGTATTATTATTACACCGTGATACGCAGGAGGGAACCGGTCCCGTAAAAAGAGGAAAGAGGAACTCCGCGCGCGGTTGGTAGTTTCCTTATCAGGCACACGCTTGTGCAGCCGGCTGGGGGAAGGCGCAGATGAGTTACGACGTCCCCGATCTCGCACAAACAAAGAAGCAGCCGTTCTGTCCACGCTGCTAGTCGCCCCTTCCTCCTTTTTGCCCGCTTCGCGACTGCCAATATGGTCAACAGCATTGTAATATCGCAATGCAGTTCTGCTTGTCAGTTGCCTGCTGGCAGCAATCAGATGCCCTTTCGGCCCACGTGGTGCGTTACGTAACAGTGGATGGCGCTTGCAGATGCTGCAGCTCGCTGGCGAGGCGGTGCCGCAGGCCTGGCCTTGTCCTCTCCGCCTTTTCATTTGCCCCCAGCGCTGCCCAATCCCACGGCGGCAAGCCTTACCGTTTTTCGACTGCCGTCGACTGCGCCTGCCCTTGTGTTTGGGCTGTTTTCCCGCCCCTCCTTTGTCAACACCGGACTTCTCTCCCCAATTCCCATTCCCACTTTGTTTCCCATTTCCCATTCAGAGATCGTCTGCAATCCCACACAATAAAGGCAGCCTTTACCGACCGCCTCCCGCGCAGCGATTGCCTGTTTCTTTTTGTAAAACGAGCGTATTGTATAGCCGGGTGTCTGGGCATTGCACTTCTCGTCTCTGCTTCCGTCGCTCTCTGTCTATCCCCGTTCTTTGCAACCCCCCCCCTCTGTCCGGCTGTCGAGACAGACGCTTCATGAGGGCGGTCCCGAGCCTTTCTTCCGTCTGCTGCTGAACACCGCCAGCACTGGTCCTCCGGCCGGACCCTTCACAGCAGACCCTGATGGCCGAGGCACAACGCCCGACCGACAACGGCATACGCAGCAGTGCCAGCGGCCGCGACAGCGAGGCGCCCAACCGTGGCAGCTTGGAGATCGACAGCCAGCAGGCGCTTGACGAGCCTGCAGGCCGACTCGACCTTGACCTCGACAGCATTGATGCACTGCAGTCGACAGACACATGCCGCGCGCAGCAGCACCAGCCGCAGGCAATGGCCCGCCACAGTCCCAATGGCTCGGCGCCTGATTGCTCGCCTACCCAATGCGACCGCCAGGAACTCGACCCTTTGAATCGTGCAGCGCAGACGACCACGACCACGACCACGACCACGAACACGACCACGCCTCCGGTCGCTTCAGCTGCTCCGGCAGCTTTGCCCGCTCCCGTTGAGTCTGCGGCGCCTTCGACGCCTACGGCCTCTCCTCGCCGTCTGCAACAACAGCACTTCTCGACCATTGCCTCGGCCTCCTCCACATCCACCACCGACAGCTACCCTCCCACATCTGACTTTGTTGCAGTCTTGCACGACGCCAGCCAGACACGGAACCCACGGCCAAACCAGCAGCTCTTCTTTTCTGTGCAGGCGTCAAACTCGGAGCGGTCTTCCTCGCGCGAGCTGTTTGGGGGCGACGGCGCCTCTCGAGACGGCGACAAAGCGCGGGACTATTTTGATGTCGCAGGCCGGCCTGCTCGCTTGGCCGGCTCGCCCACGGGCGACACAGCGTCGGCCCCGATCCCGATTCCGACCGCAAAGCATCCCGGGCCTGTGCTCCGCTCGCGCGCCACACACTCATCCACCGACGACACCGACACGGACTCGCGCGGTGGCTTGGCTGCCCTCTCGAAGCGACGCGCAACCATCCGCCGAGAGTCCTTGGACAAGTCGGACGGAAGCACGGATACGGCCGTGGCTGCTGAGGATGGCGACGACTCTGGCGAAGAGAAGATATCGGCTCTGTTTGTACCCCACCAGACCATCGAGGAGGGCGCCGAGACACCGCCTCTGGGAACCACTCCAGATGTGTCAATACCTTCCGCAGCAACGCCGACAGCGAGTGTGCGGCAGACACCGAGGGACGCATTCGGCACATGGCGTGGCGGAAACAGCGGGACAGAGCCGGAGCCGGCGCGGCAGGCACCTGCATCATCGGATTTGCCGCCGGGTTTCACAAACAAGATTCGTCGGCAAATGTCACATAGCGACCAGCAGTATGCTGCGCGGATCGCATCCGTCCCGGTCGCATCCGGCGACGTGGCCGAGCCTGTTGTTTCTGACAGCGCCGAGACCGCCGTGGACCTGCCGTCACGGCCCATGTCTCAATACTTTGAGGAGCCGGATACCGACATCGAACCCGAGCCGAACCAGCCACGCGATGCAATCGAGCTTATCCCCTACAAGCACCAAGTCGGCGGCCACACCACCCTATGGCGATTCTCCAAGCGCGCCGTCTGCAAACAGTTGACCAACCGCGAAAACGAGTTCTATGAAAAGATTGAACGGTACCACCGTGATCTGCTTCCATTTCTTCCCAGGTAAGCATCTTGTATTATCTTTCTTATTTTGCCTCGGTCTCGCACCCCTTTGGCCACCATCTGGCGCGACAAGCTTGCTGACCATCTGCGCAGATACATTGGTGTTCTGAATGTTACGTTCCACAAAAACCCTCGGCGCAAGTCGACCATGAAGAGAGACGATGCTGCGGCCACCGAAAGGAAACATGTCAGCCAGAGCGAGCTCGGCGCCGCGATTAACGGCAGCAGCCGTGGCTCTGGCGGCGAATCCGTAACGCCTCCTGACGAAACGACAAAGCCCTCCTCTGACCCCCCAACCCAGGGCGCCGCGTCCGCGTCCAGAGTCATTAGCCAGTCGATTCAGAATTCTCAGACACAAGTGCCAACAGTCACATTTATCGACAATCAGCACATTCTTCCGCGCCATCTTTTGCAGCCGCCCGCCGCGTCCGCAAACAACACACCGCGAGGCTCCTATTCGGCTGCAACTGCCGACGAAGGTAGCTTGCTCAGGAAACACCTACAACGGGCAGCCGGTGACGAAGATCAAGGCAGCTGTGTTGTGTCCGGGCTGCCTGCACGCACGACTGCGGCCCGCCCTACCCTCGAGGGCCGCCACCTCAACAGCTGGGGTGCAACGCTCGTCAACAAAAGGCTCCGCAACGAGGTGTTTAACGACGCATTTCTCAAACAGCCGGTGGACGTCCAAAAGTACCAAAAGGGCAAGACCGGCCGTGCTGTCCCTCGCAAGATCTTGCAGCAGCACGCGCTGCGCTCGTCCAACTCAGAGTCCACCCTTGTTACGGAGCGTGAGCGGCGGGCAAGCGCAAGGACAATCAACCAAGAGAAGGCCCCTTGCCCCTCCAAAGGCACGGCCAGCCCTGCTGCGACAATGATGCTCACGCAAAGCGATATGGGACCGGCGGTCAAGAGCCTCAGCGACGAAGCCGTTGTCGATGACGAGGAGAGTCCAAAGGACGTGACCGGCACTAGTGCACCCGAAGCACAGAACTTTGTTGATCAACTACGACCGCTGCAACGCAGACGACGCTATTCTGGCACTGGCCTGCGTCGCAAACCCAAAAATGTGTCGGATCCTCGTGGCGACCTCAAGTACTACGAAGGCGCCGACGAGGCCGCATACAAGGCCGATATTGACGACATGACCACCGCAAACACGACAACAAACACAAGCCGATCGTCCTTCAATGCCTCGATGGCTGTGGTTGCTTTGGAGGGCCAATCTACTGACCAGGATGCGGGCCCAGCAACGGCCGCTGCGGAGGGCGACACCGACAACCATAGCACGGTTTCCGCTTTCGACATTAAGAGGCCTCAAAACACCCACCACGGCATGAACGCTTTTGCGGACCGCTACGGGCCCGCCGAGGCCGCTGGGCCGACGCCTGTTCAGGGCAACACTCCATCCTTGGCCGGTCCATCGGCCCTTGCGTCAAGCCCCTCCGAGTACAGAAAGGTCCCGCGGCCCATCAACCCAAAGGAAGCCCAGACGCAGTCCGGCTCGAGACAGGAGCTGTTTCTGCTTCTGGAAGATCTGACGGCTGGCATGAAGCGCCCGTGCATCATGGACCTTAAAATGGGCACCCGCCAATATGGCGTCGATGCCACGCCCAAGAAACAGCTCTCCCAGCAGCGAAAGTGCGCAAACACCACGTCGCGCGAGCTCGGTGTTAGAATCTGCGGCATGCAGGTCTGGAACGCCTCTCTAGAGTCATACATTTTCCACGACAAGTACTTTGGCCGGAATGTCAAGGCGGGACAGGAGTTCAAGGAGGTCATCCGCCAGTTTCTGTACGACGGTTCCGACCTGTCCAGCATACTGCGCCACATTCCCACGATGCTCGAAAAGCTCAGCCAGCTGGAGAACATTGTCCGTCGTCTCCGTGGCTACCGCTTCTACGCAGCAAGTCTTCTCGTCTTTTACGACGGCGACCAGAGCGCCAAAGACGACGGCGCCGGCATGGTCACCGGAGGTGAGGATACAGCGATTGAAGACTCAACCACCGACTTTGCGACGGACAACGAAGACGTGCCCATGCGGGATGAGCTCATGCGCCGCCGCCGACAGCACCGCCGCGACAAACGTGAGATTGACTTCAAGATGGCCGACTTTGCCAACAGTGTGACGGACGCAGACCGGGCCAAGGACCGGCCGTGCCCCCCTCAGCACCCATCCGATGTCGACCGCGGATTCCTGCAAGGCCTGCAGTCGCTGCAATATTATCTGAAGCAAATCCAACGCGAAGTCCGGTCAGAGATGGGCCTTTCCTGGCAGCTGAGGAATCTAGACATAGCCGATGTTGATCTCGACGACTGGGACGCTGGCGAGGTCAGCGAGTAAACGTACTCTCTCCGGCGCGGGCGAGTCGTTCCACCAGGCATGGGGCGTCTTCCAACTTTGCTTTCCCCCCCGTTCTTGCTTTTGTGTTCCCTTCTTTCTTTTTCTCCTCTCGATCCACGACTTTTTTTCTGGAAGGCGCACCTTGACTTTTTATACCATTTTCCGACCATACCCATTTACGGCATTGCTTGGGCGTTTTTCTTTCTTTTCGGTTTTACTCACTTTGTCTTGCTTGTTGTTTACCCATGTACCGTATTTTTTGTTTCATTGTCCGGCTTTCTACGAAACTTTCCTTCTAGGGCCTACAACCCCCTCGATGTTTTATTTCGACGCTTTTTTCCCTCATGTCTCTTTTGTCTTCCTATTGCATGGGCGACGGCGGATCTTGGAAAAAAGGGTTATACAGGTGGCCAAAACGGGACAAGGACAAGGGGTATCGCGCAGGACCATAGACTTTCTACAATTTACTGTTTGCGAGGACACGGCGTAGGCTGTGTCTTCATTGTTCTTTTAATCGTCCTGTGCTTACAGGGTCCGCTTTTTCAAGAGACTTGACGAGAGGAGGAGAGTTCAACATCAAGTCGATATTGTGTGTCTGATAGCAGATTCGAGCAGTTGCATTCGTTTTGCACTTTCCAAAGATGCATGGTGTGCTCGCTTGGAATACTGTGAAGGCATTGTTTCTCTCCACGGGACGTGCCTGTGGCCATCACGTGATATAAAGTCACCAGCCACCTGAGGCGGTGTGCTTAAGTAATACCACCCTAACCCTTTTCGCGAATTTCGTCGCTCTCAACCCCACACCTTCTCCAGACCGACGACGCGCCGCCCAGATCTCAGCATCAACGTCCATCGCCATCGCCATCGGTGCCATCCTTGTCGGGCCGGAAAGCAATTTTTTTTGCTCACCTGAAGCACGGCGACTGAGCAAACGACACGAATTAGCCGTCCAGCGCCCCCCCGAGTCCTTATTTGGCGCTGTTCCGGCTGGCCGGAAAACGGCCTTCCTGTACCGTTTCTCGATCCATCAACCCGGCGATCGACCCAACGCGACACCCGTCATCGATATCATCGCCGGAACAGCATTCGCTCTTTCTATCATTGTTACACTGACGAGGCGAACGGAGACTTGACCACAGTGGCTGCCTCTCCGTCGAATCGGCGCTTCCGAGCTCCTCTCCTTAATCGTCGCCTATCATCTCCACCCCTGTCGTCATCAGGCGCACGCGCGACATTGGCCCGAAACAATCCATCGACGCGCATTGCTATCGCGAGCCACCTGTCGCCAATGTTTATCACGCGGGGCTGTCGTGTTTCTGTATAGTTTCGCGGAGGATCTTGGGCAAGCGGGACACGGCGCATTCGCCGGTTCTGCGCGCATACCTTTGCGGCCGCCTACGTCTCAGCATCTACGCGCTTGTCTTTGTCTTCTCAGCGACGGAAGCTTTTTCTTGCCCACCGAGGCCATTGCGACCATGGCGCCCATCTCGGTGACCGCCGTTCCTCCGCCCACTATCCCGACAAAGGCAAAACGACCTACCCCGGCCGGCGTCCAGACCAGCGGCGCCAGCTCGATTATTTCGTCGCCGTCCCCCTCTCTCACGTCAAAAAAGCCACCAGCTGCGGGCAAGTCTGTTGCTTTCGGCGCTTCCGCCCCAAACGGCATCACAGTCACACCCGTGCGCCCGCCAAACCGGCCACCTCGCATGCCGCAGGTTCAGGCAAATGGCGCCGTGAACGACACCAAGCCCAACCTGTTGGGAGCTCCGCGGGTAGACCTGTCCGTATCTGCTGGCCGCAGGCCACATGGTTCGTCATCGTCTACCGCTTTGCGCCCTGTTCGGGTCTTCTTGCTCACTTTCTAATTCTTCTCTTTAGTCATTACCGACCGGTACATTCTGAAAAAGTTTGCCTACAACCCCCCTTCGCTTGTGGTTCACCTCCACGTTGCGCACTTTCGGTTCGACCAGCAAGATGGCATCTTTCCGTACAAATCGCCGATGCGCGTTTTCTTGGAACACCTGAAGACGCGCACCATACCTCATGTGCTGGTGGATATGTTTGTCCAGGGTGGTGTTCCTTTCTACGAGGGATGCTTGATTGTGCAGGTCCATGACCACAAGTCCGTGGCTCAGTCCAAAGACGTTGCTCGCCCCGCGCAGGTTAAGAACTCGACACTATCGTCCATCCACAACTACGATCCTTATATCACGCCGTCCGCCTTTGCGCCGTACCCGAAAGATAGTACTGCTTCCAACGACAAAAATAGCGCCAGCGCTGTGGACAAGAAGATCAAGGATGACGCCTCTAGCGAAGGTGCGGCCGACGTAAAGGAGGCCGCTACGGGCGTGAACGGACTACCGGAGGGCCAGAAAACCAAGTCGCCGCCAAAGCCCAAAATCTACACTGTGGTTCTCAAGCCTACGCCGGAAAGCATGCACGCCGACATCGTCCACTTGGCGAGCACACCAAAGGACGCCGACGGCCGTGACGCCAATGGCGTGACATACATTCCTCCGCCTACGCCTATGGCCCCGGCCCCAGCGGCAAAGAAGCCAAGGCGTGTGCAGATGCAGTTAGACAGCTCAACGATACCGGAGTTTGAGGCTCAGGTGCTGCTTGCGACAAATCCTGAGCTGGATTTGGAGCCTGCGAGGGACGCCGCGGACATGCGCCGGAAACTCGAAGAACAAGCCCACCCCGACCATGAGGCGCCACTGCCGCAACCCAAGTCCCGGAAGCGGACCGTCGCAGAAATGGCGGCCGACGAGGCGCTTGCCGCCAACCAAGAACGGTATATGCTTGCCCAAGATGAGCGTCTTAGTGCGGACGCCTCGGGCGGTCAAGACGTTGCTACCGATGGTGACGGCGATATCCAAAGCGGCGCTGCCGTGTTCGAGCCGCGCTTCGAGCGCTTCAAGCTTCTCGACCAGATCAAGAAGGAACACCAGGAGCGCAAGGAGATTGAAAAGGCGAAGCAGGCAGAGCGCGAGCGCCTGCTTGCACAACAAAAGGCAGAGCAGCATGCACTTGCGCAGCAGCAAGCGGCTGCACGCGAACAAGCGCTTCGGGAGCAGCGCGAACAGGAGCGGCTACGGCAGCAGGCCGCCGCCCAGGCACAAGCCCAGGCAGCTCGCGAACAGGCGCAGCGCGACCAGCAGGCCGCGCAGCGCCAAGAGGCCCAGCGCAAGAAGATGGCTGCGCAAGCTGCGGCGAAGCAGCAAGCCCAGCAGTCCCAGCAGGCCGCTGCCCAAGCTGCCCAAGCTGCCCAGAACGCCCAGGCGCAGGCGCAGGCGCAAGCACAGGCGCAAGCGCAGCAGGTCCAGGCGCAGACGCAGGCTCAGGCCCAGCAGGCCCAAAACCAAGCAAGGGCCCAAGCACATGCTTTGCAAAATCACCAGGGCCAGCAAAACGCCGCGGCAGCTCAGAAGGCAGCTGCGCAGCATGCTGCCGCCGCCGCCGCAGCTATGGGCCAAGGCCACGCTGGCATGGCCAACGGCTTCCCGAACGGGCTTCCGGCTGGTATGACCCCGCAGCAGGCGGCGCAGATGCAAGCTCGCATGCAACATCTGTCGGTGCAGCAGGCGGCTGCGTCGTCGCCCGCTGCGCGGAACGGCACACCGCAAAACATGTCGTCGCCCATGGTCAGCACGGTGCCCATGCAGCCGTCGACATCAAGCATGGCTGGCAGCCCGCCCCGGCCTTCCTCTGTCGCCCAGAGCCACGCTCCGATGGCGGCTCCCATGTCTGTGACTCTGTCTGCTCGTGGTAGCCAGCAGAGCCACCCGTCCAACACGCCACGGATGCCAAACGCTACGCCTAATATGCAGCAAGTTGCAACCCCGATGGCCCGACCGCAGCAGATGGCGGCAACGCCTCGGATGGCAGCACAGGCCAGCCCGACACCTGGCATGATGACGCCCCAGCAGGCGCAATTCCTCATGCAGCAGAATGTGAACGCGGCGGCTGCCATGGGCACACCACAGATGGCAAACAACAATGCAGCTGTTGCGGCGCGCCTCCAGCAGCAACAACGGATACAGGCAGCCATTCAAAGCGGCATGGCCACTCCACAGCAGCAAGCGCAGTACCTGCAACAGCAGCGTCTCCTCCAGCTACGGGCAGCCGGAGGCGGCCAGATGACACCGCAGCAGCAGCAGCAGCAGCAACTGGCCATGATGCAGTTGATGCAGGCGCAGCAAAACCAGCAGATCCAGCAACAAGCAGCTCAGCAGGCAGCCCAGCAGGCACAACAGACTGGCATGAACGCCCAGCAGCAACAAATTTACCAGCACCAGCTCGTTCAGCAACTGCAGCAGCAACATGCGCAACAACAAGCACATCAGCTGCAACTGCAGCAGCAGGCAGCGGTGGCCCAGCAGGCGCAGCAGCAACAGCAGGCGCAGCAGCAGCAGCAGCAGCAGGCACAGCAGCAGCAACAGCAGAACATGCAGGCCCTGCTGCAAAGGCAAATGCTTAATGGGCAGAACTTGTCCATGGCAGCGGCGAATGGCATGAATCTGTCGCCCAACCAGATCAACCAGATGCATCAACTGCAGCAGCAGCGCACTGCTCAACAACAACAGCAGACGCAAATGATTCTGCAGCAACGGCAGCGCATCTACCAGAACAACATTGGTCCGCTGGCGCAGCGCTATGGTGGAGAGAAGAACATCCCGCCAGAGGAACTGGCCGGTTTCCAAAAGTTGTGCATGCAGCAAGCTCAGCAGTCCGTGGTCAACATGGTCAACCAGCGTAGGCAGCAGGTGGCCGCTGCACTGCAGCAGCAGCAGCAACAACAACAACAGCACCAGCAGCAGCAGGCGATCCAGGCGGGCATGGTCACTGCGGCCCAAAACATGGGCCAGGGCCTTCCGCAGGGTATGGGTCAGCAAGGCATGCCGCAGGGTATGCCCCAGGGTATGCCGCAGGGCCTGGTCCCCCAGGGCATGCAGGGCATCCCGCAAGGAATGATGCAGGGCCTCCCGCAGGGGATGAACCCGGCAGCGGCTGCCGCAGCGATGAATCAGGGCATGAACGGCCTCGGCGGTATGATGCCCCAAGGAATGCAATAGGATTGCACAGCATCGTCGAGCTCGTCTCGTTTTGGCTCGCCAGCGGCACACACCCCGGAAGAGGATTGCAGCGAGAATTTTGGCCCCGACCACCCCCCGGCAGTCGAGTGAGTGTCCCGGTCGGGCAGCACTGCTGTCTCTTGCAGTACCTAGTATGTATTTTGTGTACATTTTGCGTGTTACCATTATTGTGCCCTTGATTGTTTTAATACCCAAACGGCGCTTTGATGCCTTTTTATTTTTTTTTATCTTTTTTACTCTTCTTCCTGTTTACTTTTATTTATTTATGTATTACTTGACTGGGGGTGTTTATGAAAGGGCGGCGGAATGAAATGAACGCTTTGTTTGGTTGTACACACTTTTTTTGTAGGGATTGCTGTCAGTCAGCCTGGCATTTTGGGCATTGTTTACCGTGAAAGCTGAGGCGTGTCGACTGGCTCAAAAAGCTTCTTCTGACCTGAAAAGATATGGTTAAGAGGCTGATAAGAAGGAAGTGCAAGACCGTTTGTAGGATACGGCTTGGAAGAAGATAAGAAATTACCGGGGCCTTGCTCGTCGCGCACAAAAGGCTGAAGAAACAGCGTGAGAAAAAAAAAAAAGCTGGGAGCTGTCCAGTCCTCGGACAGCAATGTGGCGAGAGGCCCGTCTTCCCCGTTGTCACCCCATTTTTGGTACCTGAGAGGGCCTCAGATCTAAATATATTTCGGGCGCAAGCACAGGTTCGAGTAGGCATCTCATTTCCCATTGCCACGTCTGCAGGCGAGAAGCAGGGCTGCCTCTGTTGATTGTTTTTGAAATTGTTTTCAAACAACTGGCGAGACGTCACCCCATGCCTGAAGGGCTGTGAAAGGGGGTGGCGAAGGGGTGGTGAAGCTGTTGTCATTACAAATACATACAAGACTTGCAGTGGGCAGTGTTTGCTGCAGAACGATTCGTATGTATGTACATACGAGTACGATACATACAGAGTCATATTCTGTTTACTGCTGTGTCTTTCCGGTACTCGTATAATCTAGGCACACGCTTGCCGCTCTGTCTCCCCATCGTTGCGAGTACGGGACATTGAACCAACCGCGTGGTAGTGGCGTCTGCTGGGGGTTGTCGGTGGTCCAGCTGTTGATGGTCCCTGCACCAATCCCAAACAGGCACCTCCCACGCTCCCGGCATCTCGACCGACAGGCAGCGCGATTTACGGACCTGCCAGATACGTCGTTCAAGTGATGATTGTACCTGTAGGTGTCTCCCATCCCGCACCTGAGCCCGTGCCTTTTCAGTGTTCAGAGCAATACGCAATGTATCTGTATTGCATGCTCCCTGCACCATGGCATTTCACGTCCTGCGCTTGGGCGTGTCTGTCCAGCCCTCCCATTGTCTTTCTGCATTTCTAGCTCGCGGCCAGAAACACCAGCACCAGGCCTGCCTGTTGGTCGTCGAACCAGAAACTGTGTCTTGGCCGCGAGGGAAGTGCCGCTGTCTTACGCAGGCCGCGCCATCCGTTACGTCTCTCAGCCGGGCTGAAGATGGACGCAGAAAGGACCTCAAACAGCCACAAGACTCGTTGAAAACGCTCGTACGGATTTATGCAGGCCGAGACAGAAACGCACAAAAAGCCAAGCTTTTTTGAGGACCGTCCCGGCAGCTACTCGTGCACACAATGCGACCGTCTGAGCTATGCCGTGTGTGACGGGGACATCCTGTCTCATCGACCCCGCTGTGTGCACCTCTCGACTGGCCCAATGATGTCACCGACTGCGTATGATCCATACCCCTACAAAGCCTGATAGGACTGCGCCGCGTGTCCTCTGGTCCGTCTCGCTCCCGCCCCGCCCTGGATCTGTCCTTAGCCAGGACAGAACATCTCGGCCCTTTTCTTTGCCGTGCCCGTTATGCACAGTTTTCCCACCTCGTACGAGCTCGTATCCCGCAACATCAAGACCTCATCCTCACTCGCCTCTTCACGCTGACTGGAGACCGGGGTTGTGTACATACTCATATACTCGTATATTGTGCGGCCACTTGGTAGTGTACTCTCGTTGGATGGTTCGTTTCAGGAAATATGTTTCTGCTCATCGCGGAGCTCGGTCCGAGAAACAGACGCTGAAACCAGAGCTGAACACGTTGCTGTCGCCGTCAGCCGTCGCCCGGGGCCTGATCCTTTGCGGGGCCTCATGTCTGCCCCTCCTTCTTTCCCTGCAGTAATACCTCGTCCCACTTATTCTCCACTCTTACTGGGAGGAAAAGAACAAAGGTCATGAACGAAGCTCCCTCCCACTCCCAAAGCCAAGAAAGCATGTTTTGGGGACAAAGATGCGCATCTATTCTGGGAAAAGCTCGGACGCCAAGAGCACAGCATCAAGAGCTGTCTTGTATTGCACGACGTCTACGATAGGAGGGCGATGCGTAAGCCGAAAGGGTGCAAGTGACGTGGGAAAGCACGAGGGGACGAGCGTCGTGAAGAAGGAAGGAGCGTCTCCCGCACGGGATTCGCATGCATACGAGTACGCAGGTAGCTCCTGCTTTTTATTGTTGTCACCCTCGTTGGGCGATGATTTGGGCCTGGTCCCTCTTTCCTGGACCAGAGCTCCTCCTTGGGACCGTTCTTTCCTTCAAATTGGGCCACTCCGCCCTTGCTCTCTACTTTTTCTTCGTTTTCTCTCTCTCTGCTCCCTTTCCTCCCTTGTCCTCTTCGTATTTCCATCCGCCGTTTTTTGTTGCCCGAGCACCCCATACGAGCGTTGTCTCACTCTCTCCCGGCCCATCACCTTCTTTCTGTAAGACCACAGCTCTGTCGACGCCCCAGCCCGGATCCCAACCTGGCCCAAACGCCCCCTGTTTGCTTGTCTCGGTCAGTCTTGTCCCAAGCTGTCCCTGCTCTGCCTCCAGCCTGGCCGTCCTCCCGCCCACGCCGCGTTCGACAGCGGCTTTTGTTCCTGCTGGTGTCTCGTCACCCCACCAAATAGGGGCATCGTAACCCAAGACGGGAGGGGGCGGGCACACCGGCCGACGTCAACGACAGGGGCCTTTGGCTGAGACGAGAGCAGGCTGGAAGGCCTCCCAGCTGCCCTTTCGAGCTAATTATGCGTGGGAGAACCGTGGTTGGCGTCTATGAAACCTTCCAGAAGCCTTGAGCTCTTCAGCTTGCTTGTATCGTACTCTGCTAACTCTCTGACTATATATAGAGCGTCGTTGTGCACCTTGGAGCTGCGTTTCTGACCTCCTCTCCTCAGTTCCACACGTTCCTGTTTCTACAAGCTCTTGTCTGGACACTTTTCCCACACGCTGTTTTCTCTCGACTTGGTTCGAACCGGCCGTCTCCAATCCTCCAAAACGCCCACAAACCTCGCCAAACTCGCCAAAAAGCAACCATGGTGCATCTCGCCGAGATCAAGCACGAGGATGTGACCTCGGGCAAGCACATCGACAAGGAGACCAAGACGTCCCACCTGCAGCTTGCCAACGATGCCGACAGCTTCACCACCTCCGTGTACGGCTCCCGCTTTGCCATGTCCGACCTGCCCCGCCACGAGATGCCCGAGGCCGAGATGCCCAAAGAGGTTGCCTACCGCATGATCAAGGACGAGCTCAGCCTGGACGGCAACCCCATGCTCAAGTACTGCCCCTCCCTCCCTTGCTCACAGGCCAGGGTGGATGCGTTGTAGGGTATATGTACTGATCAGTTTCTGTTTATAGCCTTGCTTCTTTCGTCACGACATACATGGTGCGTCGCTCACTGGCCGTTGAGACGAGCCAGCCTCGACTTTTCTTTAAATGGCACCTCGCTGACTAGGGACCTTTGGTATCACAGGAGGAGGAAGCCGAGAAGCTCATGACCGAGTCCTTTCCCAAGAACTTTATCGACTACGAGGAGTATCCCCAGTCGGCTGACATCCAGAACCGCTGCGTGTCCATGATTGGCCGTCTTTTCAATGCCCCTGTCGGTCCCACTGCCGGCGAAGGCGCCGTTGGCACTTCGTGCGTGGGCAGCTCCGAGGCCATCATGCTGTCCGTCTTGGCAATGAAGCGCCGCTGGAGGAACCAACGCCAGGCAGAGGGCAAGCCGACCGACAAGCCAAACATCATCATGTCGTCTGCCGTCCAGGTCTGCTGGGAGAAGGCCACCCGCTACTTTGAGATCGAGGAGAAGCTCGTCTACTGCACAGAGGACCGTTACGTCATCGACCCCAAGGAGGTCGTCGACCTCATCGATGAGAACACCATTGGCATCTGCTGTATCCTCGGCACGACCTACACTGGCGAGTACGAGGATGTCAAGGGTGTCAACGACCTGCTCGAAGAGCGTGGCCTCGACATTCCCATCCACGTCGATGCTGCCAGCGGCGGTTTCGTTGCCCCCTTTGTCATGCCCAGCCTCGAGTGGGACTTTCGCCTGTCCCACGTCGTTTCCATAAACGTGTCCGGCCACAAGGTGTGTGCTGTTCTCTTAATTTTTACCCCCCCCCGCGGGCCGAGATAAACTGACGGAGCCACATAGTACGGCCTTGTGTACCCCGGCGTCGGCTGGGTCGTGTGGCGCTCTGCCGAGTTCCTGCCCCAGGAACTGGTTTTCAACATCAACTACCTCGGCGCGGACCAGTCGTCGTTCACCCTCAACTTTAGCAAGGGCGCTTCGCAGGTCATTGGCCAGTACTACCAGCTCATCCGTCTCGGCAAGCACGGCTACCGCGCCATCATGTCGAACCTGACCCGCACCGCCGACTACCTCTCGGACTCCCTCCAGAAGCTGGGCTTCATCATCATGTCCAAGAAGTCTGGCGAGGGCCTTCCCCTGGTCGCTTTCCGCCTGCCGCCCAACCCCGCTGGTGCCGAGGACAGCGACGACGAGCGTGCCTACGACGAATTCGCCCTCGCGCACCAGCTGCGCGTCCGTGGTTGGGTTGTTCCGGCCTACACCATGGCACCCAAGACCAACGGTCTGAAAATGCTGCGCGTCGTTGTGCGCGAGGACTTTACCTGGAACCGCTGCGACGCCTTGATTTCTGACATTAAGCTCAGCATGACCTACCTCGAGGCCATGGACAAGGAAGCGATTCGCAAGACCCAGGAGTTTGTCCGCAACCACAACATGAAGAGCAGCCGTGCGGGGCACAACCATCCTAAGTTCCGCGTTGGTCCCTTTCCTATTGATTCCCCTGTCTTGTGTATGGCTTTCTCCCGTGCTGACCGATGGTGCGCCCTTTTAGAACGAAAAACACTCGCTCCAAGGCAAGACGGGCAAAACGCATGCAATCTGCTAATTCAGCTGGTTCTCCCGATTCTGCACGATCTACGAATTTTACGAATATTCCACGGCGTCCACGGAATCCGCGACGAGTCCCGACATTGGTGGTGGGATAGGGAAAAGAGAGGCTCATCTTCTTGGTTTGAGAACCTGCAAGCAGCAGCAAAAGCAAAAGGGAGGTTGCGACATGTTGCTGTACGTCATTTCGGGGAAAACGACTGAGTGATGCTTGTCGAGGACAGGTGACAATACGAATTTGACCGTGCCTTTTTTTTTCTACTTTCGTTCCTTTTGGGCAGCGGTTTACCCATAAAATCAAACGAGCATGATATGCCCGGTTTACCATGCACTTTTGTTTGGCCTTTGGCGTTTTAATTTTGGTATGGGGTATTCGGATCCCAGCCGAATGCGACCAAGCCAGTCCTCGCCCGGCATCGTAGCTGCCCAGTGAAACAATGAGGGCGCTGCGTAAGAGGCGGTACAGTGCGAAACACTCAGGTCCACGACAACGAGTACTTGACCCCCACACTAGGCGCAGCCCCACACCATAAGAGCAGGACGGGTTTGGGGTTGCACATGACGCAAAACACTGCAAGCAATTGTGATCTGTCGTACACCGTGCGAGGCCGAGCCAGGCGGCTCTCTGAAGCATATTCACATGTCAAAGGGACAAACATCACAGCCAGCATTGCCCAAAACGATGCATGCGGCAAAACGCAGCAGAATATGAAGAGGGATTCTCCCTCTGCACATTTAACGATTTTCACGGCCACTTTCTACTCGTATATTTCAGCGAAAACCAATTTCGGACTCGTCCAGTGAAGAGAGACGGGAAAGCCAAAAGAAATGGCATCCGCAACTGAACCATCGAGGAAATATTGACAGGACGAGCAGGCAACACAAATCGACGAGAACCGCGGCCTTTTCTACTGACTGGCATCGTCCTTTGCTTGTGGTCTGATGCCGCTTGCCCTACCACATTTGTCTTTTGGATTCATCACGGCCCTCTCGAGATAACGCCTCACCTCAGTCCGTCCTCCTTTATTCCAGCATACACCCCTTCCTACCTTTTGTTTCCTTATCTTTTTTTTTATTCCTTCCTCTCTTAACCCCTCCAATATTCACGCCTCATTCATCAGACGTGGAAGCACAGCCTTGTTTGCCTTTCTGGGTGAATGCCCCAAGGCTGTCATTGCACAACCAAAGCTTTGCTCTTGATATTCTCACCAACCGACATACACGTTCACGATGATTGACCACGTCCTTGGCCGTCCGTCGATAAAATCGCGGCGGCTTCAGGTCCTCGCCGTCCTCGCTTTCTGGACGACGTACTTTGCCCGCGGCGACAAAAACGGCCCGCCCGGCACGCGAACGCTCTCTCGGATTCTATCGAAGCGGCTGACAGCATGGCAGATTGTGCTGCTGACCATGCTCTACCTCTATGCGGTCCGCAACTTTAGCACGCTCGTCGGCCTTGCCAGCCCCGACCCCCTGACAAACATGTACGACGCAACCTTTTTCCGCGCCACCTGGGTTCTGACGGCCCTCGATGCGGGCTTTTGGACCGCCATGAAGATCCGCTCCAAGTGGCTGCGCGACATTGCCAGCATTGTGTTTTCCGGCTTCTACCTCATGGCGGCCGAAAAGGCCGACGAAAAGGTCCGCAAGGTCCGCGGCAATCTCACCGTCGAGCACCTGCGTGTCAGCTGGAACAAGGGCACCACGCCGTACCTGCGTTTCCTGCAGGGCCTGACACGGCCCCGACTGACCCGCTGGCCGGCGCGTCTTGTCCGCATCCCACGACCGGCCACCAGCGACTACAGAGACCAGCCGATCATGGCCTGGCTGTACTACGACGGCTCGATTGACCATCTGCGCACATCGGGCATCAACCGCGTCATCCTCGACATCCCTGGCGGCGGCTTCGTGGCCATGGACCCCCGCTGCAACGACGACCGGCTCTTTTCCTGGGCCGCGCAGACCGGACTGCCGATACTGAGCCTCGACTACAAAAAGGCGCCCGAATATCCCTTCCCCTACGCGCTCAACGAATGCTACGACGCCTACGCGACACTGCTGAACACGCGCGGCCGGTGCATCGGCCTTGGCGCCGAGACGCCCGTGCGTGTCGTTGTCTCGGGCGACAGCGCCGGCGGCAACCTGGCGACTGCGATGACGCTGATGCTGGCCCAGCAGTCGGCTCCGGCTCTTCCAACCGCGGCCGCCAACGAAAAGACACAGCCACGGCTGCCGCTGCCAAGCGGCCTTATTCTGGCCTATCCGAGCTTGGACGTCAACATTGGCAACTGGATGTCGGACGAGCAGATGGCCCTCATCCAAGACCGCCGCACGCGTGCAACAAACCGCAACGTGCTGAGACGCAAAACAAACCAGTACAGCGACATTGCAGGAACGCCCCATGAATCAGAAGACGAGGGTCTGACGATGACGGTGGCCGTGCCTCGCAAACGCCGCGGCGACTCGACGCCCGAGAACGGCGACCAAAGTGCCGCCGACGACGACGATGACGACGACGAATTTGTAAAGAGCAAGCGGGCTCGCACACCCAGGCCGGCCTATTCGCACGTCAACATCTCGTCGTACTCGCGGCCGCATACGCCCAAGCTGGCGACAACGCCAACGGCCGATGCCAAAACGAAGCTGGATCTCACCCCGACCGCGCCCGCCGACGCAGCCAGACAAGCAACAAGCCGGGAAGAGCGTGCGAGTCCTCCTGGCGAGGCCGGTGCGACAACCGTCTCGTACCACCCCGCGGCCATCAGCACGCAGCTGGCGACGGCGTCGACGATTTCGTACTTCAACGACCGGGTCCTGACGCCGGAGATGATGCGCGCCATGATCATTCTGTACGTTGGCCCACACAACCGGCCCGACTTTTCGCAAGACTACCTGCTGTCGCCGATTCTGGCACCCGACTTGCTGCTGGCGCACTTCCCCAAGACGTATTTCCTGACGGGCGAGCGTGACCCGCTGGTCGACGACACGGTCATCTTTGCCGGCCGTCTCCGCCGGGTCAAGGCCGCGTACCATGCGTCCAACGGACGCCGTGTCGAATACCGCGAGTCCGACGCGCTGGCCGACGGGTTCGACGACCGCGCCGTGGCGGAGGTGGTGCTGATCCCGGGCGTCAGCCACGGCTTTTTGCAGTTCCCGGCCGTCTACCCGCCAGCGTGGAAATGGTTCCAGCGGTCGGCGGAGTGGATCGAGGACGCATTCCGGCACGCCGACGACACCCGGATGCACGGCAAGTCTGCTCCCGGCGGTGCGCGCGTCCCGCGCGGACGCACGACTTTGCGGGCCACCAAGCAGTCCGCAGCCGAAGCTGCCGCAGCAGCAGCATCTGCAGCGAGCAAACCGGCCCTTGCCACGGACACAAAGGGCCGTGCCGAAGACGGTGGGACGGCCGCGGCGGAAGCACCAGTTCCGCCGGCACCGGGGCACACCCGTGTCCATTCCTCCGCACGCACAGAGTCGAGTGGCGACGAGGCGCCTTTGGAGATGATGCGAATGACAAAGGCCAACAAGGGCCAGGCGACGGCATCCGGCCCCAAGGGAAGCGAGACGCCGTCGCCCGGCAAGACAAGCAGCACGGCAGCCTCGAATGCGGGCTCATCCGCGCCGGCCGCGGCCTCGCCGTCGACAGCAGCGTCAACGGCAGCGACCACGCCCGAGGACAACGGCACCGCGGCAGCGAACAAGGCCGCCAGGACAAAGAAGCAGAAGGCGTTGGCTCGGCAGCGGTCCAAGGACGACAAGGAGCTTGTCAAGCTCAAGAGCTCCGACGACCTGCTTCGCCGTCGCATGCAGGGCATTGTCGGGGGCTTGACGGGCGTTTCAGAAGAGTAAACTGCAATAGATGTATTATGGACTAGATTGTTAAGATTTATAAGGCCCAGCCAATGAAACAGAGATATTCAGTTGAATGCAATATCATGTCGTCCGTATGTCCGCCTGTTCCTATACTCATAGACACGCTGCGCGTCAAATGCAAATGCACGGCGGGATGCCAACCAAAACCAGCCTCAACTCCGCTCGTTCCCCCAAAGTCGTTTCTCGGTTGCCGTACCGCCCATGCACCCTACGCAGCGAGCGTGCCTGCTGTCCATGCAGCCATAACGCTGTCGATCTCGGCCAGAACGACTTGCTTGCGCGCATCGTCGCACCAGCTGCCGCGGATCGAGTTGCGCACAATGACGGCCCAGTCTTCCGCGGACAGGTTGTGTGCCTCCTGCACGGCGCAGTAGTTCTCCTGGATGTAGCCGCCAAAGTAGGCCGGGTCGTCCGAGTTGATGGAGAACGGCACGCCGGCGTCCAAGAAGGCGCGGATGGGCACGTCTGCAATCGACTTGGCGGCGCGCAGGCAGACGTTGGACAGCGGGCAGACGGTCAGGAGAATCTGCTCCTTGGCCAGCCGGGCCATGACAGCCGGGTCCGACGCCGCCGCGATGCCGTGGTCGATGCGCTGTGCGCCGAGGTGGTCGAGCGCCAGCGTGATGTACTCGGCCGGGCCCTCCTCGCCGGCATGGGCCGTGATGCGCGTCACGCCGGTGCGCGCCTTTTTGGCCGCCGAAACCGTGGCGTCCGGCGCCACGACAGAGTGCCGGCGGGCCTCGCGGAAGACTTCGCGCCACAGCGTCGGCGGCAGATCGCGCTCAGACGAGCAAAGGCCCAGGCCGGCCAGGGCGCCGCGCAGCGAGGCCGCGTCGGCCTCGCCGTCAAAGGCCTCCTCCAGGGCCTGCACAACCGCCGCCTCCTGCTGCTCCTCGTCGCCGTCGGCCCAGTAGCCCTCGCGCAGCTGCTCCACGAGCTTGCCGCTGTCGGCCACGGGCAGATGCCGCAACAGACACGGAATCAGCAGGCTCGTCATGCCGCCAAACTCGGCCTTGGCACGCCTGCTTGCTGCGCGCAGGCCGCGCACCACGTCGGTCAGGGACACGCCGCGGGCCAGGTGCACCTGCGGATCGAAAAAGATCTCGGCGTGGCGCACGTTTGCCGCGTGTGCCTTTTCAAAGTAGGCCATGGCCAGGGCCTCAAAATCAGCCGCCGTCTGCAGCACAGACATGCCAATGTAGTAGTAGTGCAGAAAGTCGTCGAGCGACGTGAAGCGGGCGTACCGCGCATACAGAGCCTCGACCGACGCAAACGCCGCATCCTCGGAAACGGGCAGCGTGACGCCGTTGCGCTCCGCAAGCGAGAACAGCAGCTCGGGCGACAGCGAGCCCTCGACGTGCATGTGATGCTCGCACTTGGGCAGCGCCGCGATCAGCGCGTGCAGCGTGTGGTTGCACATGGCGGGCAGCAGGACGAGCAGAGCACAGAGAGGGCAAAGAGGACAGAGAGGGGCTGCTGCGACTGCTGCTGCTGTCGAGGTTGGCTGGTGATACACTGGGGGTGGGGGGGGGGGGTGAGCCTTTTTCTGCGGCTGGCTGCTGACGTCGATTGGTTCTGAAGAGGAACTGAAAGTCGCAAAGACGGAGAAGATGTCTCTTCATTCACAGCTCAACTGCTCAAGGGGTTTCTCTTATACGCCTCGTCTTGCCTGTGTGTGTTTTTTTTTTTTCTTTTTCTTTCTTTTTTTATCGTTCATTCGTCACAGCTCTGGTTCGTGCCTTCCTTGTACGATCGCCACAGCGATTCACTATCAGCCGCTTCCGCCGGCGCCGCTTACCGAAAACAGAAGGCGCAGCCAGGCCGCTGCTCCGCTCTTGTTACCAGGTGCCGGCGTAAGGAAGTGAAGTACAGCGGGTTACGGTGGAGCGCAGTGGGTTACAGTGGTCTGCAGTGGCCCGGACGCGCCGCGCAGGCGCCGCCAGCACGCGGAGTCTTCCGTTTAGGGGCGAAAGGCTGGACGCTAAAAGTGGGACCGAGAAAGGCTTTTCACAACGGAGCGGAAGAGCTTCTGCACTGGCCCGACTACGGCGAGAAGAAGACTGCACAGATCAAATGGCCAGTGGTGGTTTGTATGGACGATGCAAAGCATTAATATCAACACCAATAGCCGCAATTTCCTATGGTAAATACTACTGAACAATAAACGATACAGTGGCTGTTCACCTACATACACTGCGATAGGAAATATTTCAAGAAAATAAAAAAGATATGAAAGATATGAATAGCAAAACAATAAGCTACAGCGTACCGTTTCCAATTAGACGGATTGTAAACATACAAACGTGATAATGCAAAACAGCTGCAAACGCTACAACGTGGAAAAGAAGACGAGGCGAGAAGACGAGGCGAAAGAAAACACACCACACATCTACAACCGCACCTCAAATAATATTGGCAATGCTGATCCGCTCCTCGCTCTTGGACTTGTTACTGCCGCTTCCTCCGGCGCCAGCCATAGGGTTGTTCACCCGACGAGGTGCGGCCAAAGACCCGCCCGGTGCGTCCATAAAGACGCTGCTGCTGGCGGTTGGCTTGCTGCCATAGCCGGCATCGTACGCCGGAGGCAGGTGGTTTTGCGGATCCTGTAGGCGTGCCTGTGGCTGTGGATGTTGCTGGTGCTGATGCTGACTCTCATGCAGGCGAGGAGGTGGTGGTGGGGGAAGACGGGGAGGATGTGGCTGGCCTGGCGTCGAGCCGGAGAGCATCGGGGGAAGCGAAGGCAGTGGCTGGTGCGTGTAGTATGTCGTCGCAGGGCTTGTCGTGCCGACCGTAGTCGTCGAGAACGATGCAAACGGAGGCGGTTTGGCTCCTCCACTTCCTGGGGCCGGCGTGGCCGCCGGACCGTCCAGTGCAGAGAGACTCCGGACGCGGTTTTTGAGCTGGTCCCATCCGCCCCAGTCACGACTTTCCTCATTGGACAGCCCCATGCGGAGCTCTGTGCTTGACAGAGCGTTTCCGTCCCAAGAGCGTGCTGTCTGCACGACCTGGCTGGCCTGAGCAGCGGCCGAGGCAGCCTCGTCATCAGCTGGGACGTTTTCGCCGTTCCAGACCCACGCACTCTCGGGGTACGACTGCAAATCGGCGCTGACATAGACAAGAAGCTCCTCGTCACGGATCAGTGCGTCATACAAGGACTGCGGCGGAGGGTCGGAGGCCTGTGGGAGGTGGGACGGCGAGGACTGCTGTTGCTGCTGGGGCGGCACCACGCGGGACAGGTAGGCGGTGTACTCGGCTCGCTTGAACGACAGGTAGGACGTGAAGAAGGCCAGAAACCGGCCGCACGGCGTGGCAACCTCGCGGTGCACACAGGAGATCAAGGCAAGGGCGTGGACAAGAAGAGAAGCCGCATCCACGTGGCCGGCCAGCAGCAAAAACAGCGTGCAGCGGAATAAATGCAACGTCAGGAGGGCCGTGGCGCTGGATGCGTGGGCTCGTTGCTCGCTGCCCAAGGCGCTCCTGCTGTCTTGCTCACAAGCGAGGTCAGTGCGACGGACCAGCGCTACGGTCTCCAGTGCGGTGTGCGTGCAGTTCTCAATGGCGCTGATATGGGCCTGTTGGCTGTGCTGGCTCTGGGGCTGCGCGGCAAACGGCATCAGATTGTAGCGGTGGAGCACGAGGCGAGCATGGAGCAGGTAGGCAAGCGGGTTGAGCTGCTGCACGGAGAGACGGGCCTCGGGGTGAAGGCTGGCTGGATCGTATGTCGAGGGAAAAGCACCGAGACAAGCAGCAAAGTGCTGATCAAATGTGGCCAGGTGTATGGCATGGATGCCTGTTCTGGAAAGAGGAGGCCTGGCTGTGGTAGGTGCTGTCGGCGTTGTCGCAAGACCCGCGGAGGAGGGGGGGTTGACAAGCACTGGCGTGGCAAACGTGGAAGATGGCGAAGGCGTGGAAACGGGCGACGAAGAGGAGAGTGGTCGAGTCGACAGAGGAAACGAAGAAAGCTCGGGGCCCCGACGATACTGAACCGATGAAACAGCAGACAGCAATTTCCCGAGAGAGGGATAGGCCCGGACAACTGCAAGAACAGCCGTCATGGTGTGCGGCTGCGCGTGTGGCTCGCCATCGTCAGCAGGAAGAGCCACGTCGCAGTCGTCGTCTTGGATGAGCATGGGGCGGTTTCCCATGTCCAGGGCCAGCGAACGGTCGCAAATATACAACGCCCACCACACACGACGGCGCGTTTCGGGAGACGGTGCATGGCTTGGCTCGATATGGAGCCCCATGCTCTGGGCGAGGCGCACTGCGTTGGCGAGCCACATCCACGCTGCTGACTTGAGGTTGCTCTCGTTGAGGAATACAGCCAGCAGGAGAAGCGTCCGAACGTCATTGAGATCGCCACACCTGCTGTCGGGCGCCGTTGTCATCGTCCACGGGTCAATCAGGCGACGTGCAGCTTCGGCCAAGTGCACAGCAGTAAAATCTGGCTTTGAATCGACGAAGTAGGTGGAAAAAAGGCCGCCGACAGCCAGCACAGAAAAAAAGAGCGCCGCGAAGGAGGCAGAGCCTTCGCGGCGGGGCGATGTTCGGTACAGCTCCTCGATGTTTTGCCGAAAGGCTGGCCAGTGGAGAATAGGCAGCATGCTGTGAACAGAAGTGTAATAGGCGTTTAGCAGCGTTTCGACAATGTCTTGAGGGGGGAGCTCGGGGAGAAGACATTGGGCTACCGCAACCGGGGGGGGCGCATTCGATGGAGACGGTGTGGTCGCCGGCCGGCCAAACGGCAAGGGGGGCGTCCAGAGGCCACGGGAATAGATGCGCAGGTTTGTACGCACACGCGCGAGGTCAAAGGGAGGCCGCACCTGGCCCCCGCCAGCATGTGCTGAAGAAGGCCACGACAACGACTGCTGATGATGGGCTGCCGACGGAAGGATAAGGGCACGGCGGCGAGGGCGGGGGCTGGCCCGGACACCAGGGATCGGTGGCAGAGCGAGTTGTTGATACAGGCGGTGGGCTTGGTTGTGCAGGTCCGTGTCGGTGTCCACATCCAACATGCTGTTGCTGGCGTCCGCCATGGCAAGGTCCGTCTCCATCCGGCTCGGCCCGTCTCCTTCCTTTTTCGGCAGACCCCGTTCCTGCAAAATTCGACGTAGTCCTCCATTCTCTCTTCGCAAGCGGTCCAGTTGCCGTTCAAGATCCTGCAACTGCTTGATCGACGACATGCGCCTGTTCGTCTCTTTGGTGAATTGGCATTTCACCTGCCGATTCGAGCACTCGGAGCAGCTTGTCGTCTCCGTGGCGTCACACTTGACTTTGCGCTCTCGGCACGCGTCGCAGCTCGGGTCTTTTCGTCTCTGACGGTATGTTCGTTTTGTGACTTGCTGGTGCTGCTGGTGCTGATGGCGGACGGCCCCTGCTATTGCAGCGACGTTGCCGGCGAAGGACGATAAAGTGGCCGGCGGACGCTGAGAGCTGCTACCCATGGACATGGAGGCGGAGGCAGGGTCACCCCCCACGACACCACCGCCACTTCCATGATGCAACGGAGAAAGTGCATTGTAGCCGGGTCTGGACGAGCTGCCAAGCGAATCGGCGGGTGGCAGTGAATCGCTACGACCACTCATTGCTGGAGGGTACGGGTAGCCACCCGTGCGGTTGCTCTGGCGGTGGTGATGAAAGTAGTTTCCGCGGTGCTCGTACTGACTGTACCGTTCGTAGTGCTCGTACGGGTATTCGTGACTGTCGTACGCGTGACCGTGGTCGTAGTCGTCGCCGTGGCCGTGGCTGTGGCCGTGGCCGTGGTCGTGGTCGTGGTCGTGGTCGTGGTCGTGGTCGTGGTCGTGTTCGTGCTCTTGTAAAGAAGACAGCCTCGTGGCGGGTAGACTGTCAGGTAGGGTACTCACAGGTTTCGGTCCCAACAGGCCGGGTTGCGCTGCTTCTCTTGTGGTTGTTGATGCTCCCGAGGCCCCTCTGTATGGCGACTGCCCGTCTGACCTTG
This sequence comes from Sporothrix cf. nigrograna, assembly GCA_019925305.1. Taxonomy (NCBI): domain Eukaryota; kingdom Fungi; phylum Ascomycota; class Sordariomycetes; order Ophiostomatales; family Ophiostomataceae; genus Sporothrix; species Sporothrix cf. nigrograna. The sequence goes on along the minus strand of JADHKR010000016.1, from coordinate 334,093 downwards.
CACCTGTGGTTGCGTATCCGTCGACGCTCCCGTTTCCCGACAAACCATTACCTCCTATCCCCGCAAGAAACTCTCCGTGCAGCTCAGGCAGCAGCCAAGGGGAAACAGCCGATGGCGAGGAGACAGAAGATGAGCTGACCGATCGCGCAGAAGATTTTGGGTATTGCTGGTAGTGGTTGTGCAACGCCGTGGCCATTCCGATGGGTCTGAAAGAAAACAAGCGAGGGATGAGAAGGCAAAAGGGACAACGAAAAGAGCAACAGGCCAAGGACAGAGAATCGAAGTAGAGCTGATATAAAGAAAGAAATCAAGAAAAGCAACCAAGGAAGATATCTGATCGAGGGGTGTAGGCCAGAGAAAGGGGAAAGTTTAAAACGCAAGAGGCAGAAAAGAGAGACTATTCTGCATCGATAAAAAGGCCTGTACACAGACAAAAGGCTCATCCGACCGTCGACTGCCTACCAAAAAGGATAAGGTAGCTGGAACAGAATAAAGAATAAAGGACACAAGAGTAGAGCTCCATTGCCCACAGCGATGACGACGACGACGCCAGAAAGCCGCAAGATCTCCTTTCCTCACTCTGCCACACTTGTTTCGTTTCTCAACGGGTACTGCGGTACTTGAACACAAATGTGGGAGGGTGTACAGCGTGTGTGAAGGAGGACAAGGGCGAAGAAAGAGAGACAGAAACGCGGAAGCGAGAGGGCAAGTTGGACTGTGAATTTTCGAGGGCAGGTTGGCTCCAGGTGTATGGGACCTCGTAGGCAGGAAAAGGAAGCCGGGTGGAAGAAGAGTGAGAAGCGAAAGAGACGCTTTTAGCTCATTTGTAGATGTAGGGGGAGCACGCAGCTTTGCTGGCCCTTTTCGGCTGGCCAGGCCGGCCCGTGAGGCTTACGGTGCACAGCGTAGCGTAGCGTTGCTGCGTCCTGCGTCTTGCGTTGCCTTTGCTGCAGTCCTGGACACGGTGATGGGAATATGGATGGATGGCCTGCAAGTGATCTCTGTGGCAAGTGCTGTATTGGGCCTGTTATTCTGATCTTCTCGTCGTCCAATGGGCAGGCATGCTGCTCTTCAATATTCGTCGTGATCAGAGGCCGTCTGTCGTTCTTGTCATTCTTGTCGTTCCCTGGGCAGGGCCCTTGGTGTATAAAGGGCCGTTGGCAGGCCTATGGACATCCTTCAGCCCCCTGCCGTCTGTCGTAGTCGAAGCTTGTCTCCCTCGCCGTGTCTCTTCTGGTTCCCGTTGTCTTGTTCGCCCACCACTTACATGCTCGTATACCATGCACCGCACCTTGCTACTCCCCCTGGCCTCCCTGTAGCCGTCGTTTGCTGTCCAGTTCGTCTGCTCGGCGCAATGTGAACCTAGGTCTCTTCTCGGGTGGCCGTCTCGGCCGCTCTCTGTTTCTGATTTGTTTCTGTTGGACTCAAGAGATATTCTTATGTTTTGTTCTGTTTCCTTTTCTTTTCTGTGAGAGGGATGCAAGATCATGCGTTCTGATCCGAGAAAACAGCATCAGCGGGGGAGGCAAACGAGAAAACCAAAACTAATGCAAGGCAGGTGAGGAACGAAAAGCAAGCGCTCGAAGCAGATTAATAGGCAAAAGGATATGCAGGAAACGGAGTCCACTTGAAATAGGAAAGGTTGGAAGGGGTAAAGTATTCTGCACCGGGGGCCAGAAAGAGACTCCACGGCAAGCCCCGAAAAGGATTTGCCTTACTGAACGAACCCTGCAAGTTGCATGCACTCGGTTTGTGGAGGGTGATCATCGGTATCTTGCAGCGGGTGAAGCGCATGGTGGAGATGGCTGTACGATAGAAGGATGTATTGGCTGCTTTCTTTGGAAACTGAAAAGGGAGGGGAACGGGGATAGTAAACTACAGGAAGTAAGGCAGCAGCAACAGAAACCGGCTTTGAAGAAGCCGAAGTGGGAAAGAAGCAGCGAAACGAAGTAAGCTAGCTGGTTACGATGTCTGTCCAGCTGAGAAAAGACAGCTGCTGGCTGCTGGGGACGACGCCAAGATGGGATCCAGCAAAGGCAGTTACAAGGAGGAATCGCCTTCACGGTCCTTCGTATTTTTTTTTTGTTTTGCATCGTCTTATTTAGCTCTGCAAAAAGCACACATCCAAAAATCAGATGCTTTTCTGTACGGCATGCCGGCTATTAAACCGCTTTAGTAGAGGCCAGTTTTACTGTTCCGGTGTGTGCTGTCCTCGTTTGCTGCTGGTCCGTTGTTCAGCAGAAAAGTTGGGTCTCCAATCGAAAAGCATCAGCGTATGCCTTTAAGGGAACAACAGAAAAGATGATGGCGAGGCCTGTGTGCATGTCGTGTTGGACGGGATGGCAAGCCGCAAGAAGTGTGGATGCTGTATTGAGGAAGCTAGGGACGAGAAGGTAGCTTCACGGTTGGATGGGGGCGAGAGGAGACAATCTGACAAGGCCTAGGCAGGGGGTGTACCCGCCGCTGAAGAAGCTGGAGATTGTTTGCAACCAGCTTTACAGTGTTTATTGCGTCCGGGCTCCGGGGAGAAGAAAACAGGACCATGACTAGGAGGCAAGGCAGAACAATGAGAAAAAGTGCCAGGGTAACAAAGGACAGTTTGTTGCTTCGCCGACTCCGAGGCTGATGAGTTCGTTGGCACGCTGGGTTGACAATGCAGCAGCACGGGCGGCCAGTATGCAACCCCATCACGAGCGAAGACGAGCCGGTCAGGGAGGGACGGTGAGTAGTCCCGGGCATGTGTCGAGACGTTACATTTTTTGAAAAACCAGCTGGAATATGCCGGCCAAGAAGAAAGCTGATGCCATTTCTGCTGGATCGATATTGCTCGGACCTTGTGGCACATGGCGCAGCTGCGGGTGTTGCCAGTTTTTGGCGGGTCCATGGAGAGAGAAGACAAGGTGTTTTACGAGTATAAAAATAAAAATAAAATAAAAAAAGTGAAGAGGAAAAGAACCGAACAAAACCGTATGCATCTCGACGTACCAGATTAGCATTTCCGTCCTCTTACGAGTACGTATTGTGATGCGGTAATACTCATACGCGTCCAGGACGGCCATCTTGACAACGCACACCGTTTGTTAGTGGTACGACGTACGGATTCGTCACTGGGACGCCAAGTGTGTGTGTGGAGCTGCCATCTGCCATTTGATCCGGTCGGAGAGTGACAGGGGAGGAAAAGATTTGCCCGGACGTTGGCGGGAACGAGAAACGGCCTTCGATAGCAGGACGAGTAATAAGACGCGCGGGGAGCCGTTGAGAAGGTGGGAGAAGCAGGGGCCGTACCGCTAGCTCTGGCGCCTCTAACGGAGTGCTCCGAGCCAGGGAAGACAGGGAAGGATCTCGTACGGATCTGGCAGGCACCAGGCCCGTAAATATGAGAGGTTCGCCACGGACATGCTGAGGCAGAAATCGAAAACACAGGCGTTGCTAAACACGAAAACGACGGCGACAGACACAACACATTGAGCAGCGGCTCGGGAGGCAAGCGAGACTTCTCGGCGGTCTGCGTTTTTTTACTCTTCTTTTATTTTCTTTTATTTTCCTTTCGTTTACTCACGAACCGGCGCTGTGTTAAAAGAAGGAAAAGAAAAGTACATGTGTGCATATATTTGGCATCTTTTTTGCAGTCCTCCCTTCTAGCCGGCCAGTATGTATCTTACCAACACTTGATAGACCCTCCCAACGCAGAGTGCGGTAATACGCCTTGCAAGCTCCTGCCCCTGCACATACCCAGAACCCTGTGTGTTTCGAGCTTGGCGCCTGGTTCCTGACCTCAGACTTCCGCAAGCAGCCAACCCCTGATCCCTGTTGAAACGGCGAGGGGAAAGAGACAGAAATAACAAGTCGGCGGCGAAAGGTCTTGTTCCGCCTGGGCACAGGGAAGAACCATGAGAATAAAAAAGTACGAGTACGACGTGGCTGATGAGGGGCTCCAAGAAAAGAAACAACATGCATGACATCTTCGCATCGGCCACATCCCAGGCCGATACTCTGGGACATGCTGCTCCTGGTTCCCCGTGCCGGTGGGCGAATCGGGCTGTCCCCTTTTTTCGTCTCAGCCCTCCATGATGACGGCAGACTCGGCAGGACTCGCCAGTTTGTCCCGCCTCTGCGTCTTTTCAGGCTGTATTACCATCCTCTGCCCACTCTTTTGCATTTATTTTGCCTTATCTTTCTTCCCGTCTTTCCGTCCCCGACCAGTACCGCCCTGCAGAAGAGTGTGGATTGACGCACAGGGAACCGGAGACACGGAGTAGGCCAAGTATAACGCCTTTCTCTCTTCTCGGCCTGTGCGAGCACGCCATCATCGTATTTCGTTCCCGGGCGGTTTCTGCGGCCAGGGAGAAAGGACATGCGGCTGCGCAATTCACTTCATTTGAACATCTTTGATATCAAACTTTCTCTCATTTCTCATCCCTACCAAGCTGTGCCCAGAGTCTCATTGACCGAGATGCTGCCACGCCATCTTGGAGTGTACATAGTGTTCGAAAGTAGAGCAGCCTGCTGTCGCATGTAATCTGACTTGGCATCCTCTAAATCACTTTTGTGACTCTAAAATACGGAGGTATCCGTCGACTGTAAGCGTCTCGGCAGGCCACGGCGCCAGCCGTGCAAGGGACACCCCAGCCAGTAAAACCAACAAGGCTGGTGGGGGTTCTCTGTACTGAGTATCAACACAGACACACGGACGAGGTACGAGACCCAGATGTACATACATATACATACTCTATTTCGCAAGCAGACTCCGAGCGGGGTAGTGTGGCCTCGCAAGCTATATGATACCTTACCTTTTGTTGTTTCTAGCTTTGGACAAGAACAAATCAGAAATCCAGGAGAAATCCAGTAAAGAGCCTCCTATCTCTTCGAGTTGACTTGTAAAATACGTGTTCATGCCAATCGGCCGTCTTAAGCAAGGGCACCACGCATGCCAGCTGCCAAAAACGATAGTGTCAAAGCGACAGACGCGCTTCAAAAGCTTATTGAAAAGGCAAATGCGGAGTGTCAAAAGGGGAGGGGTCAGGTCTGGAGCAGGTACGGACCAAACAAAACGAGAATTGACTGCCAGGAACAACCCCAGCCGTTCCAAAAGTTGCGTTGCCAAAAAAAAGGTTATTCTGGGAAACCCTTGCTTGACAAGGACTGGCAGCTGATCATTGATATCTAATGCATTTGGCAAAGGCGTGTTTCAGTCTCCTGCTTTTTCCATCTTCCATTGTATTTTTTTTAGAAAACGAATGGTTTTTTTCTAGGACCATACACGCATCTACGGCCTTTTACTTTTGATACAACGCCTGCAAGTGTTTGGCCCATGTTTTGTTTCGTAGATGTCTGTCGCAAGAATATCAACGGTAGATATCTGTTGCAAGGATAGGCATGATTCACTAGTATTCAGTTGCTAAAAATATACGCGAGCAAACCACAAGACAGCAATGGAACCAAAAAAAAAGAGAAAAGACACAAAGGGAGAGAAGAGACCAGTCTGGGAATGGAGGTCAGATATGAAATGCAAACGGTCAAAGTATAAAAAAGGGGGAACGTTGCTGTCTGCGTCCTCGTGCTGTTGCATGGCAAGGCATTATTTGCGTGACTGTAGTACACCCGGTATAGCGAGCAATGAAAAGAATCAAAAGAATCACAGAAAGAAAAAAAGACAGAGCAACAAATTCACCCCCCCCTCCTCCCCCAACAGAAATATTCGATTTTGTCTCACTGCTAAAGTAGCATTGCATTGATTGCCACACAGAAAAAGGGACAAGAGGGCAAGACAAAAAAGAGAGAAAGAGAGGCATGTAGAGATATCAAGAACAAAAGAACAAGCAAATCTCTAGCGACAGCTAGCTACTTTTGTCCCGGAAATGCAGAGCCCTCGAACCCTGATTACCATGTGCCGCCGTGCACTCTGCCTGGGTCGGACTGCAGCAACTTCGTGGTGCGCGGTTGCAATATCGTAGTGGCCTGCATGTATCCGGTCAATTTTGCGGAGAAACGCTGAAAGGCGTGATGAACCAAGAGACGCCCCTTCTCCCCATTCTGCTGCTAGCTCTACGACGTAAGATACTCTGTTCATCCACCCAGACACCCACCCGGCCAGTTTCCCATGGCCAGAAGGTGCTGTTACGGAACTATCCGGACCAGTTTTATTTCTCTGCGCGTGCAAAGTAGAAAAAAACCTGCGGAATGACAGGTACATATGTCGTATGTATCTTACGACGTATCTATCGTTGTTGCCATACGTTGTATCGTTGTTGTGTGCAGGGATGTGCGGAGATACAGGGCCGAAAAAAGCTGTCACCATTGCCCATGGCGTATGGGTTGCTTTTGGAGTATCGTATCGCCTCTGGGCAGGCTACGGAGGGCTTTCTCCTTTACGAGATTTTACAGAGCTTACCGTGATCTCGTCCACGAAGCACAAGAAGACGAGGAACAGATAAAATACGTGGTGCCTGTTTCGACGGGCATGAACAAGAAACACCAAGATCATCTTTTGCCTGGAGTCGACTATCTGAAAATACTTCTTACTAGGCCATAGAGACGAGCAGCTCTCTTCGAGAGTCACGATGAACATGAAAAGAACGACATCTGCCACCCACGTGCCGTCCCGGGGTGACGTTAATAAGATACAGAGAAAGACGCAATACGGAGCACATAGTATATGTATGTAAATACATTATGGAAACTTTCCGCATATTGGCCGTCGGCTTGCCAGTACGGAGTGTGTCAAAACTGATTGAACCCCCTGAATAGCTGTATTTATTCGGTTGGCCTATGCGACACACCTATCAGGTGGTAGCTTCGGGTCAGATAAAGTACTCTATTTTGGGTCTCGTAAACTGACAGCAGCGAGGTCCGTGTGCTAGCTCCAACGGCGGGCGTACGAGTAGAAAAAAAGAAACTAATGCTAAAAAGGAAAATACGGAAAGGGAAAGCGGCCGGGCAACCTCCAGCCAGTCGCAAGTCTTTCCAAGGAAGATACCCAGGCTGACTTGAAGCACCGCTAGAATCTTGCAGGATCATGAAGCAGGGAGGGGAACCTCAGCAGGACACGGCCGATATTGATTGCTGGGAAGAAACGGGCTGAGCGCCCAGGAAAGTAAAACGCAATGCAGTGCATGTACCTCGTAGGCGCATCGAACGGCGAGATAATCGAATGCTGCCAGCCCCGTTCTGTGGTCCTGTCGCAACATGGCACATGGATTATTTCTTCCACTTAATACTTTCTCCACCACTCCATCGTCTTGACCGAGCCAGGGCACAAAGACAGAAAAAGGAGAATAATGCGAGAAGCGAAACGCAGAGACCTGACAGTCCAATAAGGGACAAAAACGCGCGATGCAACATTCCTGATTCGTGGGTGTAGACCCTGCTGTTCTCTACGCAGCGCCTGTGCAGTTATGAAGATTGACAGACTTAAATACTGCTGAATTCGTGTAGGGAAGATGAGGTTGGTATTCAGGCCATTTCTGCGGCTTTGGAGCGATGCCCTTTATTTTAAAATTCTAGTCCGTACGCAAGACAGTGTAAATACTATACGTATGTATACGGAGAAACGACTTCGTATAAAAGGCTCTGTTAACGATCGTTCGGGACGGCGTTGTATTATGCCAAACAGAGGTTTTTGCAGAAAAGAATACATAATACATGAGTACTGTGATCACAACGTCCTACTATTTGTACAAATAACTTGATCCTATGCGACATCACGACGTTCTGTTAGGAACCCGATATACGAGTACAGTGAATGTTAGTCAGCGCACGCACTGGTGATAATGTAGGCCGCTGTGCGCTGTTGCCTGAGAGCAAGCTGCCCACATCATTTGTACGAACGTTGAAAACACCGTCCCTTCAACCCAATTTGATATTTCATTCACCCTGGCCAGCGGCCAGATTCCATGGACGCAAGCAACACCCAAGACAGTCTGTCCCCTATGACTGCGCCTGAAATCTTCGAAGAACGAGTAAATCGACCTGGTGGCCTGCTCCCGAACGACAATATGGCTTTCGAAGACGCTCTCGGAGAAGCACATCAGCTGCGTGCCGAGCGTCTCGCCAAGGCTGCCGCCACCGAGAAGCTGGTGCAGGAGCGGGAGGTCAAGCGCCGGCTTGACCTCCTCCGTCAGAAGCTGAACGCCTTGCCCTCCGAGGAAACATCCATCACGACGATCCGGAACCGTCGTAACATCGAGCACATGATTAGATTCTATACGGAGGGCGGCAAGCCGCCTTCGATTTCCGGACCACATCCAAATGGATTTTTCGTCCAGGACGGCGTATTCCTCTCGCCTGACGACATGCAGAAGTCGACTTTTGACCCCAAGAATCCCCCAATGTGGGAAGCCCCGTACGGGGATGATTTCCAGATCAACGGCCGTATTGTGGTGGGCGATGCGCCGTAGGGCGGCGTATCGACCCAAATCACAGCACCATAGATGGCCCAACGCGCTACATTTGCCCCAGGTATTGACAGCATGAACAAGGCATGGGCTTAATAGATGTTCGCTGCTGTCCGACTGAAGCCTCTTTGGGGCGGCGATCTCATTGCCGTCCTGATTACGGTCGCATTTTACAACGATAACGGTTTCACCGTTCAGACCCTACTGTCGACATACAATTGTTCGGGCCGACCTTATACATATACACATATTTGGCAGTCAGTCAGGTGTCTGTCCAGTTAACTACGGGCGTTGTCAGATCCTGGACTATGACGGAACGCCCTTGACGCCCTTTTTAATCAACGTGTAGTCGTCAACCAAACGACCCATACGTGTCTATCTGGACATCAGATGCGCAATTACCTTTACTTTTCCACCGCGCCTGGCATCAGCCGTCTTTATGTCGCGGCTAAGAAAAACGGCATCGTTAGCCAGCTGCCTGTCGTCTGGGTTCGCCATGTCAACCTAGCATAGTGGCATAGACCGCATCTAATCTTGTGCCGTGCTGGTCTTCTTGGGTTAAAAGAAGAAAGCGGGTGTACCTCGAGGCCTGAGGCCCTCGTGTGCGACGGGCAAATAGACGCAACAGTCACATTGCCATTATTTTATCAAGCAATAAAATACCTTGATAATCTTACTTTTTTACTCTATCCATACAAATACTTGCGAACATATATATCCTCCCCTCAGGCTGATACCGCAGCTGGTGTAAGAGCACCGCATGGGCCCCTGGCAAGATCCTAGCCGTAGCACGCTTCAACCGAGACGCTGTAGTGGTTCTGTTGCGATACCACCGCGCAGACGGCGGCCTCGGTGCCCAGCGTTGATGATATTTGAGTCTCTTGTTCAACGAGACACAATCTTCACCTCTCTCGGCGCATCTCTTCCGTTCGTTCACAAGCCGTATTACACTGACGTCCATGCAGCTGCCGGGGGGCAGTCCAGAGAGATGCTACTGTTTTTCTGTGACCTCGGTTTTCTCGCCTGGAAGATGCACGGCCAGCTGCAGATCGAAAAGGAAAGGGCATGCAGACATGGACGCCAGCAGACCGAGAATGCCAGAGTGCCACAAGAGAGTCAGCCGCCGTACAACTCGGCCGAAAAGGAAGAGAAGGACGAACATGGAGAAATGCGAGACGGAAGAACCAAGGAGCGAGAGACACGCATGCTCCCCGCAGGAACCAAGGATTTTGCAAAGTAGCCGTGGTTCTGTGTACCATTGTGCTGGGGTGGAGGGAGCATGTGGTCACGGCAGTGTTTTTGTCTTGCATCTTACGAGTACATCTTTTTTTTTTCTGAATGTGAGGGTTTCTTGTGTGGCAACTTCCGTCAAGGTGTTTTTTTTTCGACATTCGCAGACACAACTAGAGGGCGAGGCCGAGGCGTGTCTTGACGCAATGTATTTACAATATAACAGGGTACAGTGGCCAAGACACATCACAAACACCGTGTGCAACGTCTTTCATTTTCTCTGGCCTGGTCCATGTTCCATCTCGTAGCGTCACAATTGCCGTTGCGGTACGCCGTACGCTTGTGTATTCTTGTACTAATGTACGATAGATCATAACGACTAGGCGTCTCCTGCTTTCTTGATGCTCTTCCCCGACTACAAAAACGAGGGCACACAACATCGTTCACCCTCTTACTTGCTTTCTGTCTTCGGGGCCGCGCACCCCTCTTCCATTCGTCTGCATATTCGTCGGTAGGCGCACTCCCTTTGCCCTACGCCAGATCACGCACGCGTCTGTGAAAGGGCCCAAAAATACAGATTTCATCTACTGGTGTCCTTTTCGGCACATTTGAGTGTTTAGCCAACCTAATTCATATTTGGCAATGTCCGTTTCCGGTTTTGGGAACTTTTATATCGCAGTGCGTCCAATCCCAGCCAAAATACACGCGTCATATCAAGACTACTCGTACAATGTAGAAGACTCCGAAGCCGGCCAACGCTTGTTGTTCTCTGACTGAGACGCGAGAAAGTGTCAGGCCCGGGGAGGTGACTTTTGGTCTCCTCTGCTGCCAGCACCCGCCTCGGTCCCATCCCGTGCCTTGCGTATGTGGGAAACGGACTTTGGAGTGGGAATGTTCTTTTTTTCTTCTTTTATTCGTATTTTCTTTCTTGCCCGTTTCCTCATACCCTCCAGCTATTTATATAACATACCTTTTTGATACGAATTTTTATCAGAGAACCCAGTATCAAAACGGTCAAATTCCAAGCGATTTTGACCACCAGCCTTTCTGTGTTACAACTCGTCCTCTTTTTCTGTACACCCCAGAATAGAGCCCTTCCCTGCTCTGCTCTTGTTGCGGGTCTGTGAAAATCGGCGATACACCAACAGCATCCGAATTCCGAAATGACGAAACGACATCTGCACAGATGCAAGCATTGCGGGACAACAGGAGGATACAATACGAGTGGAGTAAAAAATAAGAAGGAAAGCGGCAGGGGGCGGAGGAGAAGCCCATGAAATGTTTCGATCAAATGCGCAGTACCTTAAATACTACAAACTCGTTGTGCATGAACGAGCAACGGACCCCTGCCGCCCTGGACGGAATGGCATGAACCTATGTGTGTCAGGAGACGGGCGTCGCAAGAATACTCGGTACGGTAACAAAAGCTACTCCGTACGCAAGCCTAAAGCGTGTTCGGAAAATGCAGTGAACAAGATAAAAACAGAGACGGTGAGATAGGCAAGCAAAATCAGGAATAGAATTAAAGATGAAATGGAAACAACTCGTTGAAAAGGAAACATTTTCAGACATTGAGCTGCCTCGGTGCCGTCGTTGCATTATATCCTCGGAAAATGGCCGGCAGTATGATGAACTCCCTTTTTTATGCCTTTGAAAACGAAGCCGACTTTTCTGCAGTTACTCGGCTCGAACCAAGACGATGCCTTACAGCTACATTCATTTTGGGACTCTTTATTTTTTTCCAACCACACCTGCATTTTTCTCCCTCGTCAAACCTAGCCTCCCTTATGCCGTGCGACGACGGCATGCCCAAGCGGACCAAGCAATTGTCTCCGTCGCATATCTCAAGCCTTGAACACGTTCACGTTCGCTCGCCTTCCCTAAACTTCGGTTAGGCCGACGGAATACAGATTGACAAAAAAGATCATCGGACACGTTAATAGTGCTTTCCAGGCGTCACTACGTCGTATGCCCCGTTTCGCTTTCTCGGCCATGCTTGGTTTTTCCGTGCTTCTCGGTAACATCCCTGGTTGTCTTTGCTCTCTGTTCTGCCCTTGTCTGCGGTAAACCGAACGCTGACGACTTCCCGTTTGCCTTTCTTCTTCAGCAAATGGCCCCTTGTCATGATACGAGACAACAGAGGACAGCAGGCGGAGGCGACGAGGGGGTGTGAGGAACGTAGGGCCAAGAAAAAGCCAAAAAGCCGACTGGTCACGTTCAACAAGGACTGCAAATATTTTTTTCTCCTGCGTTTCGATTCTTTCTTGGCTGACAGTGTCTCTTCTGGCCCTGTACTTGGTTCATTCCTTTGGTCGTCCCCTGGTTTCATGCCGCACATGGTCTCGTATCCTAGCAGACCGTCACCGCTACTTTGAAGTGACGGGCACGCTTCAACTTGATTCTGTTTCGACCGAGGAAGGGAAAGAAAAGTAAAGGCGAGCCATGGGGCCGAGAATCAGCTTGTTTTGGTCATCGAGGTTTGCTTGCGCCGAGCCCAGGTAAATCATGCCAACAAACAAGTGTTTCACAGCCCCTACAAACATCTGTGAAGTCTACATATACAGTGCAAGGCTTGTTCTAGGAAGGGGAGATCCGAAACAAAACACCGGAATCGAGGGGAATGGAAAGAAAAGGATGGATGGATAGCGGATGCTAATCATTTTTTCGTCTTTACATGTTATTTTTGGCGAACAAGGGACGCCATTTGGGTGTCGTTTGCGAGCAAGCAAGGGGGGAAACCTGGGCAAAATACAAGGCAAAACGAGAGAATCAAGCCACCCACCGCGTGACAATAACTATTCCTAGGATCGCTGCTTTCGTACTCGTAATCTTGTTTAACGTCATTTTTATGGTCTGGTACCTGCCCATGCCCTTCCTCTCACGTGGCTATGCAATTTTCTGCTTTGGGATGCCTTGCTACCGGCCTCTCTGGATTCTCGTGTAGTCCGTGGATGGATGCAAGAAAAAAGACTGACAGCGAGTGACTTAGTTCGAAAAAAAAAAAAAAAAGGCAGAGCTACACTATTATTGAGGTTGGTTTGTTTTGTGAAAGATCGCTGTTTCTACGATAGCTTCTGTTTTATAGCCTGGGGCGAGGGCCAAGGTCCCAACATGGAGCATGACCAGCCATCAAACCTGCCGGATCCTCCCTGTGACGTTTTTTCTATTATTAACAACATTCAAGTCTAAATGTAAAGCTGCCGCTTTATCCACAGTTGGGGGTTGTTTGTTTCATCGATCTTCGTCGCGCAAACAGCGGTAGCCATTGGAAAACTTTGCAATGAGGAGAACTGCTTACTCGCTACATCTGACCCGTTGTTGATGGTAGTTGTCAAAATAAACAGAGTCATAGGCAGCTGTTAGCTCTCGTAGATTAACAAATTTATTTGACTTCAAAAACAGTGCTCTGAACTTTTTGGGTTAAAAAAGGGGACCAAAGTAGGAAATTCTGTGTATAAATCATAAATTGTGTTTAAAACGCCAGATTTATGTTGACGGACCTCATCAGCGCCAGGGAACTTTCGTCGCTTCTCGTCATAAACGTTGATTAAAATTTATAGTTGAGGCAGAAAGTCTGAAAAAAGCCAAAATGTCGTCATAGGAACGTCCAAGCATAGAACACATAAAACAGCAGAACCAGCAGACAGTCAATGCAATATCAAAAACGCCGAGCAATGCTGCACAAGAAAAAAACCACCGAAGCAAACAAAAGCAAAATCAAAAGCAAGGGCTGCTCAAGGCCTGACTCGGCGCACACTTGCCACGCGGCGGACAGGTGCACTGACTTCGCGTCTCTCCTTGCCCGGCGTGATTGGGCGTCGAATGCCGCCTCCTGCTGTCGTAGCCGAGCCCGAAGACGATGTCGTTGATGACGATGACGTAGACCCGCCCGCTGCACTGCGGGCACGTCCGCGTCGCTCTCTAATTTGGGCAAGGCATTGCTCGCGTGTCATCGTCGGCGTCAGAGCGGGATTGTTGATGTCGAAGCTGCGCCCATCCGTCGCCATCGCCTCCCCGTCACTGTAGATGGCCGACGAAGACGCTGATGTTGGGAGGACCCTGTGTGTTGGGGTACGCTGCGCCGCCATGATGCGCTGGGCAAGGCTGGGGTCTGTCGTCTCCTCGCGGAGAGGCACCTTTGTGGTTGTCGTCTTGTGGGTAAACACGTTGGTGGCGGTGATTGTGTATGGGCGAGCAGGCCGAGCAAAATCCTCATTCATGACCGGCGTTTCGTAGCGTTGCGACTGTGCTACCGGCGTAACATCACGGTCTCGGTGCATGGTAGTGCCGGCAGCCTGGAACTGGCTGCTGCACTGGGCATAGACCGCGTCCGTGGCATCCGTGATCCGTGCGTCTTCTTCGAGGTGCTCAAACGCAGCACCCTCGTTCTCAACCGCGCTAGGTGCCCTGGGCGTGTCCATGTCCGTGTTGGGATCTATGCTTGTCTCGCGCACAGACTTGCTTGATATGAGAATCGAGGCTGCCGGCCGTGGAAGCGCATCAGCCATGCTGATATCCATCTCCGCGTTCGGATACGTATCGGATTCTCTGGCTGCCATGGCAGAAGGCGCTGGCCCAGTTGTCGTGGGTACAAAAAAGTTGATCGGCTGTTCGGCATCATGGCGGTGCGGTGCTTCCAACAGGGACAGGAGAGAGGTGCGCGGCTGGGCGAAAGAAGGAGGCTCAACCGACGGCGTACGCGCGTACATGGACGGCTCAATCGTTGTCTCGACGGTGTAGTCTGCTGTGTCGGCCGTGACATCGCCAAGTGTCGTGTCGGCGTCCTGCACATCCTCGTCGAGGATTTCGTGGTGTGGAATCACCGTGCGCTGGGAGGCCTGTTGTGCTGGCGCTGCTGCTGCTGAAAAGACAACCTCTGGAACCTCCTCAGCCTCTTGAACCTCTCGAACTTCTCGGGCCTCTTCGGCATCCTGAACAGCCTGCAAAACTGCTTCGGAAGGCTCGTCCGGCATCGCCACCATGGTGGCTGCGGCCGCTGCGGCAACCGCTTCCTCCATCTCTTCTGCAATCTGCTGCGAGACCGTTCGGAAGACGCCTTCCTCGGGGATGAAAACGGTGGTGCTTAGACGTGGTGGTTTCTGCCGTGGCGACCTTTCATGCTGCTCATGCTGCTTTGCGTCTGCTTGGTCCTCCACGGCCTTTTCCTTCTCAGAATTGTCGTTGTCATCGGTGTCACGGTCGCCGTCGCCATGATTGGGGCTTTGGCCGCGGTTGAGGTTGCTTTGCTGTGCTTTTTTGGATGCGGGCGTAATGTTTGCGCGGATCTTGACTGTCGGGGAGGCGACGGCCGCTTTCTCACTAAGAACGATCCGGTCGCCACTGTCGCCAATGTCCAAGTTGGGGCGCTTCCGCGCTGACTCGAGCATGCTGGTCCGTGGGCGCTTCTTCATACACGAACAGGCCCGCAGGTGGCACTCAGCCTCGAGGTATTCGACGAGGTCCGATGCCCGGTCTGCGCGCTGCTTCTCCCACTGCCACAGCCGGGTCAGCTCGCTGATCTCGGCCTCGCTGGTTGCAGACGACTTAATGTCCAGCAGTGTCACAGAGGAGACGCGCGCTGCCTTTGGGCGTTTTTGCTTGCTTGGCCGATGCTTGGGAACAACCAGAAGCTCGCCGCTGACATCGTCGGCCTCCACCATGCTGTCGCCGTCGTCGCCGTTGTCGTTGGTCTCCTCTTCGCTGCCTTGCCTCTCCTCAAGCTCAGCCTGCTCGGCCTCTTCATCCGGGCCGGGTGGCGGCAGCGGCAGGCGTCCTTCCGATGCGATGCGTGCCACGTCCTCTTCTGACTTGGCTAGGCTGCGAAACGCATCGCGCTCTTGTTCCAGCACCTTGACTTTTTGCAGCGTCTGCTCGAGCTCCTCTTGGCATCCGACCAGCTCGTACCGTGCCTGGAACGCTTCCTGTTCCCGGGCGTTGCTGCGCTCCTTTTCGTGCACGAGGGCCTCCTCAGCAGCGCGGGCGTTGGCGCGCGCAGCTTTCAGTTCTTCTTGCAGCTTGACGATTGCGCTCTGCGACTTGAATGTCTCTTTGCGCGCCCGTCGTATTTCCTTTTCCCAGAGCGCTTGCGTATGTGCGTGTGTCTCCTTTGCGCGACCGTAGTTCTCCTGCAGACGATAACCGTTAGTAGAAGAGCAAAAACAACAGCCCCCAGATGCATCCGTCTGCGATGCGCGTACCATGACGGTCTCGAGCCGCTCGCCGACGCGCTGTTCGCGTTGCCGGCCCTCGTCCAGCTGTTTCCGCAGCTGCCGGGCTTCTTCGCGGTAGCGCCGCATCTCGGTCTCGGCCTCTTCACGGCCAACCATGGCGCGCTTCAGGGCCGCGTCGGCCGTCTTGCGCTCGAGCTGTTTCGACTGCATGGCGAGCGAGTTGAACTGGCTGATCTTGTCTGTGACGGAGGCGATGCTCGAGTCGAAGCCGAGGTAGTTGCCCTGCTTCTGGTTGACGCGCTCGGGCGACACTGCCTGCAGTGGCGTTGGCGAGCCTGAGCGGCTCCCGTCAAAGTCCATCATGGCTGCCGTTGTTTCCGGCCGTCTTTGTGCTGTGAACGTGTCGTGATGTGACTGGTGATCGAGTGAATGTGGTCGATTTATTGTTGTCGTGTATCGGTTTAGAGCGGCTGCTTGTCAGGGCGTCGTCAATTTGAGCCGCCTATCGACGCAAGCGCGAGGAATGCAGAGTAGTTGTGATGCGAGATCAAGACACTCGTGTACGAGTACACCGTTGGCGCTGAGTCCCGCGGTATTGAGCTTTTTGGCTGGACTTGCTTTTGTGTTTATTGCGGGTCGCGTTTCTTGAGTGTCGTTGCTCGGGCGACGTGAAGTAGCGCATGTTCACGTGACCTCGTGCGTGGCTTGATCGTGGCTAGTGCGATTTAGCGTGTTCCCGGATTCCCGTTGGGGCCAACGTCGCGGCTTCTCTCCGCATTGGTTCGGGACTCAATCTACTCGTATTTCTGACCAACGTTGCCTCCACTTCGTACCATGTTCATGCTTCGTGGCCGTCGAATGCGCGTGTCTCTAGGAGTGGCGTAGTCTTAGTCGTGTGCACTCTGGCAAGAATCACCCGACAGCGTGTACCTGCTCTCGCCAATGGTGCTCTGATCGCCGCGCACAGCCCTTTTTCGAAAGGTCCCTTTCTTCCGCTTCGACTCGGTCTCTTGAGCCCATATCTTACTTTTTTCGACCGCGCCCGACCCTCTTCTCATCTTGCCGTTCGACTGTCGCCATGTCGGCATACGGGTCTGCTGCGCGTCAGCGCAAACTCAACCTGGAACCACGAGTTGTCGATGTCACCGATTTGCCGGACGAGGAGGAGGACACGCCATCGACGCCTCCGGCCGTGGCCGAAACAAAACGCAAGCCCAAGAAGCGGCCGCTCGTCGAGGAAGAGGACGACTACAGCCCGTACCTCGACATTTTCCGCGTCCTGACATTCCTCTTGCTGGCGTCTTGCGGCCTCAGCTACCTGGTCACGGGCGGCGAGTCCTACTTCTGGGGCATGCAGCACAGGCCAAACTACCTGAAACTCTCGTGGTGGAAGATGCAATATGTACGAGGCGGCCCATGGCCCTGTCCTGTGTGCATTCCAGCCTGCTCGGGGCAAGACCAACGCGAGCGTGAGAGAAAGACTGCAAGCTGACCGCACTATTTTTCTTCGTGCTAGAACGGACCTCGTCTCCTGACGCTTGAAGAACTCGCCGCTTATGATGGCTCTGACGCCTCCAAGCCCGTCTACCTCTCGATCGACGGCAATGTGTTTGACGTGTCGGCCGGCCGACACATTTACGGCCCCGGCGGCTCGTACCACTGGTTTGCTGGTGTTGACGCGAGCCGTGCCTTTGTGACGGGCTGCTTTGCCGACGACCGCACAGGCGACCTGCGTGGCGCCGAGGAGATGTTCCTGCCTATCGACAATCCTGAGATCGACAGTTATTGGTCCCCCGACGAGCTGGCCAAGAAAAAGGCCGAGGAGAAGAAGGAAGCCCTGAAGCGGGTGCACGACGCAGTCCAGAACTGGGTCGATTTCTTCACCAAGAGCCACAAGTATCACTACGTGGGCAAGCTAGTGCGGGAGCCCGGCTGGGAAGGCGAGCCCAAGACCCTGTGCAAGGCTGCACAGGATGGCCGTGCCTATCGAGAGATTTCGAGCGGAGTGAACAATTAGCCTTCTGCCGTCGTCCGGACACGTCAGGCGATGGAAAGGTCCAGCTGTATTACTATTTGACTGCAACGTCAAATTCACTCTCCTCAGACATGGCTCGTTCTGCCATACCTTTGTTTTTTTTTTTTTTTTTTAAAAAAAAAAAAGAAACATTTTGTGGTTAAAAATACAGCAGCAAAATATGATAGGTATGTAAAACTACATATCGTGAACTCCACTTTGTACAAAACAAAAGGGAAGAACAATGGAAGCAATCCGGGCTATCCACTCGTCAGGCCGGACCTTCAAGCAGCGAGTTATATCGCTACCACATCTCCCAAGACTGGAGAATTGGTCGTGGGATGCTGCGGAAGGCCGTCGAGAAAAGCATTTTGTCTAAATACAAACACAAAAGTATACCGATCCAGAAACCGGGGAACCCCAAAACTTGACCAGAAGCCATCATTACAGAAGAGAAAAGACGCACACGACCAACCACGCCGCAAAGCCGACACCCGCTTTACAGCAGGAAAAAGGCACCGGCCACGGCGGCCAGGCCGGCGGCGAACTTGGTGATGGCGAGCGACGAGGCACCGCTGGTGGCGGTGCCGCTCGAGCTGGTGCCGCTGGTGGTGGTAGTGCCGCTGGTGCCGCTGTTGGAGGTGCCAGGCACGACGGTGGTGGCCTTGGTCGCCAGCGAGCGATACTCGGCCAGCGAGCGCGAGGAGTTGGCAGCGGTGCTGGGAGCGTTAGAACAGGTTTTGGTTCTCTTCCGCCTTGTTTCGCCAAGCTGGACTGTAGATGCACAACTCACTTCTCGTTGATCACCATGCTCATGCCGGCCTCACAGTGCTTGCCCTGGGCACAGTAGACCCAGATGGGCGTGGTGCTGTTGATCATGATGGTGTAGGTAGGGATGGAGCCCGTGTTGGAACTGGCGGCGACGGGGACGAAGCCCGAGTGGAAGCCGGTCACGTTGCTGAAGCTGCTGATGGGCTGGCAGGGCTGGTCAAAGGTTGACTGGGTGACGGTGTGGTTTCCGGCCAGGAACTGGAACTGGACCATAGAGCCGGCGGACACCTTGATGTTGTCGGGCGAAAAGGTGAGCGAGTTGTTCTTGGAGGAGACCTCGACGACCGTGACGGACGTTTGGGCGGCTGACGGTTTTAGTAAGTGGAAGGAAAACAGACGGGGAAACCAGAGCATCCTAGCACACGATGGCAACGTCACATACCAGACGCCAGACCCAGAAGGGCGAAAAGAGCGAGCGTAGAGAACTGCATTTTGACGAGAAGTTTTGGGGGTTGGTTGGAATGAAAAAGAGAGAAAAAAAAGAAAAAAGCGAAAAGATAAAGATTGTGAAAAGTGAAAGCGAGGCGACTGGCGCTGTGAAGTTGAAGACAAAATACTAAAGGACTAGCCTTTTGAAGAAGTGAATAAGAAAAAGAGGAAGTGTACACAACAATGAGAAAACCGAAACTGCTACGGAAAAGAGAGAAGAGAAAAAGAAAAGAAGAGAGGGGACACAGCATAAATATAAAGAAACAACCACACAGACTCTACATCCCTGGAAGAAAGGAAGGGCGTTGAATTGGGCGGATCGGCCGGTTCGGCGAAAGGAGTGGCCGCCACAGAAGAGAAACGCAGAGGGCGTGCGGCTGTGGAGATGGCCAACCAAGCATCGCTGAAAGAAGCCCTTGTCTGAAGTCTGAAATACGACGTGTTAATACTGTTAATACTAGGCAGGGGTCATGGGAGTGGCCTAGTGATTTGCAAAGTGAGAAATGTGCAATTGTGACGCTGAGCTGGAGGCAGGCCGAAAGAAGGGGCTGTGCGCTGGTGGACACTTTGAAACAGCAAGACAACTCCGCAAAGAGGCTCCTTTCAGACCACGTACGAGTACTTGGGTCAAGCAATGCAAAAAGACCGAGAAGGCACCCAAAAAATACTACTTGGGGAAAAAGAGAAAAGCAGCCGTGAGGCCTCGCCCGAAAGACGTTACACCAGCGCGTGGCCAGGCGCGGTGTCTGTTTCTCTGGCGAGCTCCCCTTTCCCCAGCTCCATCTTCACCACCACCTCCTTTTCGATTTTGTTGAAAATGTTTGGAAACATTCTCCTTGATGCGGCTTTGAACCAACTTAGAGTCTCTCCTCTACAATTTTTCATCTGGACTAACTCGGCAGCCAAGAAAAGGGCGGGAAACAGAAACACGAGAAGGGTGAAGCATGTCAGACAAGGAGCCTTTTCATTTAACACAAAAGCGCCCGTGGACGCCGTGAGATCTAGTCCAACAACAGAATAGTAAAAAAAAAAAAAAAAAAAAAGTAAAAAAAGGAAGCAGGAAGACAAAAGTGAGAAAACGAGTCCACGCGAGGGTCTGTTTTTCGACCCTCATCCAGTGGCATTATCTATCAAGTTACGTACAGGTGAAAATGGGTTTCTAGGCTGCGAGTCATACAGCCGAGCTAGGCTTGACATGACCTCACTACAGAGATCCTACTGCCTGCCCAAAGTGGACCTACAATGACACTGAAGAAGATAAGAAGCGGAGAAGTGCACGGAGTCCTACGAACATGAAAACAAAGTCTTCCCACTAGGCTCGAACAGGGAAATAGAAAAGAAGACAGGACGGGCAAAGTAAAGTAAATTGACCACCCCGTAAACAGGACCGGCGGCAATAAAAGCGAGTCTGTCCCGACCAAGGGCTTTCATGGCTGCCCGTCCTGTGCAATTACGGTCTTGTTTGGTGAGGGCCTCGCCGTGCCATTGTGTGGTCGGGTGCTGCCAACCCGGACCGCACAAGTCAGAAAGAAGGTTATTATTGGCGCTCCTTCCTTTTCCGTCCCAGGGGTCTTACAGGGCACATGGCGGCTGCAGTCGAGACCCGCCAGGGGCTCTTAGCGGAAAACCTTAAGGGGAAATGTGGGTCAGTTCCATTAGCCGCCACCCGCCCGCACGGTTTGTGCCTCAGTTTAGTGGGTTCTAGGCGTTCCAAACGCAACTCAAACTCGACCAGTCTCAAGTGGTGCCAGGGCCTCGCCTCGGAGGTTACAACACGGTCGCAACAGGGTTGAGGCCAGGCCGAGGCGAGGAGGCTTGTTGACAGGTAAAATCGATACTGATCTACAAAAGTAATAGAAAAACGACATGGAAAACTGGAAAAGGAAGGAACCTTTCCCACAGATTGAGGGCTACGATATTCCGAGGCGATTTGCAACTACCAATTTCCACGATGGACGTGGTTCGTTGGAGCCAGGCATGGAGCTCGGTAGCTTTCGTGCCTTGCATCTTCACCTGGTACCGACGTCGTAGTGTGAGGGTGCCTTCCAGAGGAGTTGACTTGAGGTCTGCTAGCACGGTGAGCCGTTGGCTCTGGCGTGGATCCTGGATCTTGGCCGTACGCTGCCAGAAGGAACGAATGCTGCTCCTCAGATTGTCTGTCGTTGTCGTAGCGTCTTCGTTGATGGCCTGTATTACCACGTCTGCCGACACAGGAGATAGACTCACTAGGCGTCACGCTGCCGTGGTCAGAATAATACGCGCTTTCGTCGTCAGCAGGTGAAGAAGACTGCCGAAGAGGAATATCTGACGAAGGGCGCCTGGAAGATGGCGGGTGGCTAGAAGTCATGCATGGTCTGCTGCTTTGGCTGGCGGGAGCCCTGTAGGGAGTGCTGCGAAAGGTGACTGCTGCCGCCGATCCAAAGCCAGACAGGGAACGACCAAACCGAGACTTGAGCGTCCTCATCTCTTCAGCTTCGTCCAGTCTTCTGTGCATCTCACGCTCTCTCTTGAAGCGTCTCGCCTGTATGTCGTATTCATCCCCAGGATATCGTTCCGACTGGGTATGAAATTGGTAATACGGGAGAGAAAGAGGCGTACTGCGCGGCATTTCTTCTGGACTTGCCTCCTCGAGACTTTAGGTGGAATACTGTCTTGCTAATGCGATAAGAATCCGATAGGCATGCAAACCTAGATCGTGCAGGTTTTATAAGTTTAAGTGCTAGATAGTTTTGTTCACAAAATGTGAACAAAGAGCCCGTGTCAACAAAACAAATGCTTTGTCTTCGCTATATACTCAGAGACAAAGGACACCAAAGCATTTGCAAAAAATTAATGATTATATACAATAGCAGAGAAACAGCCGCATGATGAATGCTGCCACAAGTAAAATATCTTTGGAATTCGCATCCGTAATTCTTAAAGGCGTCTAATTGCGTATTTGGAGGGTTCATTTTAATGGCTTGTCAAGTGCATTTCAAAGATATCTTTTTTCTTGCGATGTTTTGATTATCTTCTTGCTAACTGACGATATACCGCAGCGATATCAAATCGCTTATGCATGGGATGCAGCAGTCATTTGCATTGCCCCAGAGACCATTGTCAAGTGAAAACCGCAATAGTTGGAGCTCATAAGGTTGAATTTGCTAGGTTTGGACACGATTCTTTGACAAAGCGGTTTCTTTGTAGTGATTGTTAGTCGTGTTATATCGGCAGGAGTAAAGAGCCCAAGATAGTAAACTGAACCATTGAACAACACTTTCGCTGTTCAGCCTCGCTGTTCACTGAACAGAATCGTATGAGCCCGAGACCTCAAAGTATAAAAGACTGAACCGCATCCAAAGAGTTCACGCGATCGACTTGCAAGCCAAAAAACCCGCTAATTTTTTGAGTCTCTGACAGCACTGCATAATACCGACTACGCACTGACAGTCAGCGCCTCAAAGAATTGTATCAAGATCACATTCACAAGAGCCGCACCCCGTTTCAACAATCCTGCAAGCCGCAAACATGCTCCAGCATCTCATCACGTTTGTGTTTTGCGGCCTCTGCCTCTACATTATTCTGTGGTGGGTATGGATTCTGCTGTTTCTGGTCGTGCTTGCTACTCTTGTTGGTCTTGTCGTCCTTTTGATCATGATCCTGAATCCGTTCCTGCTTGTCGTTTTTCTTGCCCTCGTATTTGCCATTCTCTACCATCAGGCCCCCGTCTCAAGCGCCACGGACTGACGTTTAGCAAATGCTGCGTGGTAACAAGGACTGACCGCTGGCGGCAATAGCGTCTTGTAGATAGACTTATCATAATCAAAATACCAAAGAAATCTCTCAAAGCCTATTGTCTGTTGAATCAAAATCTCTTTGCCGCCCAATGCCCACGGCCCGAAGCCGCCTACTGAACAAGCCACGGAAGCGATCGCAAAAATGCATCGCCTTCGTAGCCCTGGCGCACCTTGGCCATGGGCGTGTCTGCTGAGCAGTAGCGTCTTGCATAGTTGTTTGCAACCCGCAGCCACTGTCTGCGCTCTTCGACGCTGGAACCGCTGCCTTCCCAGACCCAAATCTTGCGGCCGGCGTCGTCCCACACGAAAACGTCGTTGGTGTCGAAGCTTTGGAGGGTCACCTCGTTGGCCACGCCAGCAGGCGTAAAGGTCAGATCACCCGAAGCGTCACTGAGGCGGAACAGACGCTTGCTGCGCTCGTCGCCGGTAGCCTCCGCAAGAGCCACCGGCCGGGCAGAACGGTAGGAAGACGCCTCGCCGGCGCTCTCCTGGGCATCCGGAGTGTGAAGAGCGCCTGCAGACTCTTGAAGCAGACGCACAACGACGCCCGAGCGGCCCTCGTCCTGTGCCAGGACCTGCACGCCACTTGTGTGTGCCGGCGTCAGCAGGTCTTGCGCAACTTCGGCGGCTCTTGCCTTTTCCATCGGGCTGCAGTTCCGGCCCTGCCACACGTAGACAGCATCGCTGCCGGCCGCGTCCAGAACAAACACATCGCCGTCGTCTAGACTGCTCGGCACTGGCTCGACCTCGTGCACAACCACGCCCTGGTTCGCTTGCACACCGGGCTGCTTGAAGACGCGCAGCAGCATCGTCTTCTTGGCCGTTTTGGCGCGCTCCTCGACCGTCTCCTCGACGTGCGTAAAGCCCGTTGCCACGCCGCCGCGCCGGATCGTCAGGCGGTGCGGGAACAGCTCGAGGAAGGCGGGCGATGGGCTCGTCTGCAGCTCGCGGTGCTGCGTGGCCGTGCCCTGCAGAAACTCGTCGAGCTCGACTGTTTTGTATGCCGCCGTGCCGGCCTCGTCCTGGGAGGTATGCGCGCCGAGCCAGAAGAAAATGTCGTGCCGAAGCGGGGCGTCGTCTCTCTGGCCAAGCTTGAACGAGTGCAGCACAATGTAGCTGTCGCCATCGTAAAAGACACCGATGCTGGCCGGTGGCACGGGCACCACCTGGAAGTCTTGGATGCGCCACACAAACAGGCCCGGCTGAACGCCGACCACGCCGTTGTTCCAGGCAGGCTCCGTGGCGGCCGAGGCGTGCTTGACGCGGTGGTCAATGTCGGAGCCGATCAGCTCCACGTTGCTGTCCTTGATGTCGTACTCCGTCCCGTGCATGAGACCGTCGTGAGGCGCCATTGCGATATGGTTTGGGTGCGTTGAAGCTTTGGGTAATGATAAAAGCTCTACGGGTCCGAGCGGAGAGGAAGAATTGCCTCAATGCGATCATTCCATCCCCATGATGGCGTGAGGCTGAAATAGGGGAATTGTGAAACGGCCCGGCGCCAGTTCAGCTGTGGCGCAGTTAGCGGAAGTCTACGTCACGCGGACCCACCCACTTACAAGAACGAATACGGAAGGCACGACTTGTAATGCAATAGCAACGCACCATTTTTCGCGAAAGCAAGTTAGATTTGATAAGGTAGACTTGTAACCTGCCAACGAAAGAATAAAAACCTTTCTCATGAAAGTTATTCAGAGACAGGCACCTTCCCATACACAAGAAACTCTGTAAGCATGAACCGTAAAACGCAGATGCGTTTTGTAGAGGACCCTCACAGCCTGTTCATGGCTCAAATTTAGTGCCTTTTCTTGAATTATCTAAGAGATTTTTTCGCAGAGAAGATCCACACCGAGCTGGTGCAGACTATTAGTATTATTTTGAAGAACAATATTGTTGGCATGTGGCATAAAGCGAGAGCACAGCATTGAGGAACAGATGGCTTCAAAGTCGGAGCCGGAAGTAGGTGCAGTGGCAGTTTTTGGTTAAAGGTCAGTACTCATTGTTTTCTGTTTTATTTCATGGGGACACCCCATAAAATCGTCATATAAGAAGGTAAGATACTTACGAGCGCTACAGTCCAAACTCACAAGCCCAAGAACATTGACCGCGCAGCACTGCATACTGGGATATATAGTTCCAGGGCAGGCATTATAGTTTGTGTCAGATACGGAACCTTCACCGGTGCTTCTGCCAGAGTTCTCGGCGTATGGAACTGCTAGGGCCGTTGCAAAGAGTGCTGCAAGGGTCAGAGCTTGGAATTTCATCATGGTTGAAATGACGTGTTGACGGGTCTTGAAAATAGACGACTTCTGGTGTTGTGCTGGTGGTGGAAACTGTAGGTCGGTGGAGGACTGGATGCGATAAGGATGAGGAAAAAGAAGATTAAAGAACCGGAAAAACTTCTCTTATATACCCGAGGAAAGTCAAAAAGAAACTTAAAATATGTGTACCAGTGCCTTACACGTGCAAGTAAGAAGGTATAAAGAATTAGCTCTCAGTGCATCGGGCGCGAATTGCCTCTTGTGCAACCTAGCCGTTCTCTTTTGGCATCGTTTCCGCCCCATCCTACTTGCAAGGACGCATAAATTCGGCGCTTCTATTTTTTGTATTTGTTAACAATTGTTGAAGCCATTGTCTCAAAATTTGCAATACGTGGATGGGAACAGAAGCGAAAACAATATATCATCACTACGTAGACATTGATATCTCTAAACTGAGTGGTCTGAGCCTTGCTTCTCTCATCATTCGAACCAAGCTCTTGTTGCCAAGTGATTTAAATAAGAAACTGTGACTGTAAATCTGAAATTAAGTACGGATCAACGACAGTTATCGAAAGTTTTATTAGATATAGGTGTTTGTATGAAAGTGGTGTCTCCCGCAGATGTGCCTTAAAACTATGCACAAAATCAGGCACAATGAGAATATTAAAATGGACGGGACTTATTGC
Organism: Sporothrix cf. nigrograna; assembly: GCA_019925305.1. Lineage (NCBI taxonomy): Eukaryota > Fungi > Ascomycota > Sordariomycetes > Ophiostomatales > Ophiostomataceae > Sporothrix > Sporothrix cf. nigrograna. The sequence goes on along the minus strand of JADHKR010000016.1, from coordinate 308,306 downwards.
AGCTTTTTGCGTTATTTTTATATTAAAAATCTCAAATTTATTGCCGAAATCTCCATCTACAAAGTAAACAACCTCTTTTTGACCTCGGCTGTTTAGAATCCAAGGCCGCGGCGCTTGGTTGCAGTGCAACACCGGACAGACGCTCAAGACCGATATGTCTTCCCATGAAAAATTGTGCTCTAATGCGTGATTCTGAACAGAAACATATCGTACAACAATTCAGATGCTTGCAGCTTTTCCACGGAGATCGTGGGCCTTATGATTGGGCTATTCAGGCGCCGTTTGGTAACACTCGGGGTGTGCCCCAGCCCCTGACGAGCGCAAATGAGAGCATACAGCGACCTTGAGATATCTGGCGCTACTTGCCTTCTTATTGTCACTCCGACTGGTACTAATACAGCTGCTCTCGTTTCGTCATCTCTGTATACGCAGATATGCTCTCTTTCCTGACGTCAGATGGGATACGGGTCATTTGTGGCACCTTTCTTGAAACAATACACTATATATGACACAAAGACCCGCAATAGCGAACTTGTCAGACTTTCGGAGAAGAAACACATATGATGGAATGAATGAGTGAATGTTATCGAAACATCTCTAGGCCATTCAATCTCACCTTGGCGATACTTGTGGTCGTAACACCGGCGGAATCACCTTGCGGTATTATTTTAGATTTTCCAGTCAACCACCTTACATGCCTAGGTAATCAATCAGAGCTTTGAGCTCGACCCAACAAGACGCAAGCAGGCAGGGGATATGTCCTTGAGTGAGGCACAGCCTGCCAATCCCATGCAGAGCTTCAGCTCCTCGCGGAGAATTGTAAGCATCAACTCTACGCCCCGTTGTCCATCATACGCCAAACCCCATAATGCGGGACGGCCAACCCACACAAAGTCAGCGCCCAGGGCCAATGCGCGAAAAACATCCTCGCCGCGCCGCACACCACCATCAACATGAACGGGAATTCGGCCATCCACCGCGGTCACGATTTCGGGCAGGGCATCGAGGGCCGGCACGCAGAAGTCAAGTTGGCGACCGCCGTGGTTGCTCACCACAATCCCGTCGACGCCGTGGCGGACAGCGAGTGCAGCGTCTTCAGCAGTGCTGATGCCTTTCAGCCAGATCTGCATAGAGGTGTTGGCACGCAGCCAGGGGACGATTTCCTCCCAGACGAGAGTGTTGTCAATATGCAGGCTTCCGATGCGTTGTCCTTTCTCGCTCCTTGCCTCTGGGCTGCTATCGCCCACTAACAGCGTCCCAAAGTTGATGGTTGTGAGGAAGCTTGGAAGCTGTGGCCTGTTGCGGATCTCTGCGACGCGTTTTCCCACGTACGGTGTATCCACCGTCAGCAAGATGGCGCGATAGCCTGCATTCTCAACGCGACGAAGCACATCCGCCATCAATGTCCGGTCGTTGAACATGTACAGCTGAAAAAATGCTACCGAGCTGCCGCCGGCCTGTCGAACGTCCTCAGGAGAGCAGCAATCACGCGGTGCTTCGCCAATAATTGTGCCCATTGACACGCCCATGATGCTGTTCAGTGCTCGTGCAGCGGCAGCAGTGCCGGCCTCTCCATCGGCATGAGCCATCTTGTGCCAGCCCGAAGGTGCAATGCCTACAGGGAAGCTGGACACCAGCTGCGGCAATGAGGCTGTCGACCGCAGAACCGTCGCCGTCATATCGATTGTGCTGACGTCTCGTAAAACGCGCGGCCGCAGCCGGTACTGGTTGAAGGCAGAGGCATTCTCACGGACCGTGGTGTTCTCGCCTGCACCGTGGGCCCAGTAGTCGCGGGTGATTTTGTCGACGCGGGCGAGAGCAACACGCTCCAGGTCTGCCAATGTCTGGATTGGATTGGGGTCCATGAGGAGGAGGCAGAGTGGTCGGTGGAGAAAAAAACGTATGAAATAAAAACAACGAAGACCGGTGGAGGGGACGTGGTGGTGTTGTAAAGCTGGCATCTATTGGTGGCACTGCTTCATGGATACAACAAACTAAGCTAGACAAGCTGTGTAATTATATGAAAGCTGTCTTGAGTTGGAGCTGGAGAAACCGGCAAAAGGTCATGACGCATGATGTTAAGAGCGGAGTCGGCAACCGGGAGAAAGGGTTGGTGAAGCCCCAAACCAACCGGAGCGAGTTTCTGATTTAGGAAAGAAGGGTACTACAACATCTGCTACGTACTCGTATGTATGTACGTCGTACATATAGATGGCGAGGAGAATGCCAAGTCCACTGCAATTGGCGTCAATAGTGTATTACTCGAGGAGAAAGCGCTAGTGTATTATACCCCGCGATTTCTGTAAATGGCAGGCGTGTCCGCGGTCGTCGGCATGGGCCGCTTACCAGCATTCTGAAAGAGGAAGTAGCGAACGAGAGGGCAAAAATGGAGCTTCGGTAAAACGTGGAGGCGCCACAACCCCGGATTTGTTCTCTTGGAATCCGGGGTAGACATCTCCTTTCAACAGCCCCGTCTTTTCTCCATTCGCATTTCCCCTAATTGTCCCAATCCGGGGGCGAGCGCGGAGAACGACGCACGCATCACCGTGGGCTTTAGAGTTGCAGGAAAGAGTGGCCGGGTCAGCAGAAAGTGAAAGAAGCTTAAATAGACGTACAACGGTCCACCTCGAAGATCCGTTGTCGTCGTCCGCAGCTTCATGATCCACAAGAATCCTTCCTTTTTCATTTCTTTTTTTTTGCAACAGGACCTCTCGACGAATCTCTTTTGCAGTACCTTGCCTTGCTCTCTCTTCAGAGGCGACATCCACCGCCATGGCAGACTCTGTTCACACTGTGCCGGTCGACCTCGACAAGACCGAGACTGGCCGTGCCGATGTGATCGACATTAAGCACTATGAGAATGCCGCCAACGAGGCGACGGAGATGGAGCACAAGATGACGGTCCTCGAGGCCTTCAAGACGCACCCCATGGCAGTTGTCTGGTCCGTTCTCTTCTGCGTCTGTATCATTATGGACGGCTACGACTCGGACCTCATCACCAATCTCTATGGCCTGCCGTCCTTCAAGCGCAAGTACGGCGTCTTGTTCCGGGGAGAGTACGTTGTGTCCGCCCCCTGGCAGACAGCCTTTGCCATGAGCTCGCCCGTGGGCCGTGTTCTTGGCGGTGGCATCCAGGGCCATGTGGCTGAGGCTATCGGCCGCAAGATGACGCTGATTGCGTGCCTCTTGCTGCTCACTGGCTTCGTTTTCATCACCTTCTTTGCGCCAAACAACATTGTTCTCTTTGTGGGCGAAATGCTGTGTGGCATCATCTGGGGCATTCTCACGTCCCTCGCGCCCACCTATGCCTCGGAGATCTGTCCGCTACGTCTGCGCGACATCTTGACCGCCTATGTCAACCTCTGCTGGTCCATCGGCCAGCTTCTGGCGTCAGGCGTGCTCGCAGGCTACGACACCAACACAACCCAGTGGGCTTACCGCATCCCCTTTGCCCTGCAGTGGATCTGGCCCGCCCTGATCCTCAGCTTCATTCCCTGGGCACCCGAGTCACCCTACTGGCTCGTCCGCAAGGGTAAGCTCGACCAGGCCGACCAGGCCCTACGCAGACTGGCCAGTGGCGTGGCCAACCCGGAAGAGGATGCCCACAGGATGCTGGCCCTCATCCAGCGCACAAACGAGCGCGAGCTCGAGTACCAGGCGTCATCCAGCTACTTTGAGTGTTTCAAGGGAACCAACCTGCGCCGCACAGAGATTTCGGCAATGGCCTGGGCCATCCAGATCCTCTGTGGCCTGTCTCTCCCATTCTATGCGGTCGTCTTCTTTGAGCAGGCCGGCTTCCCTACGGAGCAGGCTTTCAACATGAATGTGGGCATGACGGCCCTCGGCTTTGTCGGCACCTGCACGTCCTTCTACCTCATTACCCGCTTCGGCCGCCGCACGCTGTACTTCAACGGCCTTGTCTTTTTGACGGGCCTCATGCTTCTCATCGGCTTCCTGGGCATCCCCACCAATAACAAGTCTGTCACCAACGCCGTTGCCGGCCTTTTGCTTCTTTGGTTCTTTGTCTATTTTTTAACGGTTGGACCTGTTGCCTACGTCATCTTCACCGAAACCTCGGCGACACGTCTTCGTGGCCACACCGTTGCCATTGCCCTTATTGCGTACTCCACGCTCGGCATTGTCTACAACGTGGCTTCGCCATACCTTATCAACGCCAGCGAGGCCAACCTGGGCCCCAAGACCGGTCTCGTGTACGGCAGCATCTCGCTGCTCTGCTGCTTTTGGTGCTATTTCCGCCTTCCCGAGTGCAAGAACCGCACTTTTGAAGAGCTCGATATCATGTTTGAGCGCAAGGTTCCGACACGCCAGTTCAAGGATTATGTGATTGAGCAGTAAAGTGGAATAGTTTGTTATGGAGGCCTGGAAATAAAAGGTAGCCTTGCAGTAAATTTATTTGTATGGTCTTGGATAACTCTGGTACAACTCATCCTTTCCAATTCGTAGTAACACATTTGTTTTGAACGAGCTCCTCAACGACAAAGATTCCAGACCCCTTACCCCCCTCCCCCTTAAAAGCTCCACGAGGATTTTGTTTCAAATTGCAAACCCGCCCACGGTTTCCAATGCATCAAAAACTGGTTGTGGATTTATTTCCCCGCCGCTATGGTTTGTCTGTCTTCCTTGACTGCCTTTTTGAAATTGTCGCCGTTCACGTCTTTCCTGCGCGGGGTCAACGCTGAGGCCGAAGCGAACGCCACGGCTTCACAGCGTTCTAGACTTAACAAAGACTAGTTTCTTAAATAACATTGTCAGCTCGCTTGTCTTGTGATGGGGTCCCAACCGATCAACCGATCCCGGACTTTATTTCCCCACGCTGTTCTCGCCCTGTCTTCCCCACAGTCTTCCCCAGCTTCCCTGATGTGGTATATCACCCCGACTGGGTCCCTTTTCGCCTGCCTCTGGGATATTTCCTGCACAAGGACGACGGAGAGCGTGAAATGAGAAAAAGCAGCAAACGACAGAAACTCGCCAAAAGGGGAGAAAGAACCGCGAAATATCAAGCTAGAAGCAATGACACTGGCCCAATGACCAATCGATCACAGCGGCGAAAATTACAGAGCTGGTGGGTGAATCCCGTCAAGAAATCAGATGTTGTCCCATGAACGAGCGGCTGACTGGTCATATCAATAGCGAGGGATGCCGGACGGCCCACGCACGATGTAAGTCGCCTGGGGATGGGATGGCGGAACAAACAGGGCGAGAAAGAAAATCCTGAATAGGAAATTCTTTCTATGAAACGGAAATAACTGACATACCCCAGGTGACGCTCAATTTCCTACTTGTGGTCGCTGCGAACTTCTGGGGAGCGCCTGCGTCCGTGGCAAGCCCCTGCCGTTCCGATACAGCAACAGTCTTGTCCAAGAAGGCAGATGTGGAAACAATGTATCAACTCGTCTGACCCGGAGCACGGCCAGGGGCTCCAGACGACGCGACGCCAGCAAAGCCGAGTTTGAGTTCTCCGACGACCAAGTCTGGGTAACGACCCAAGGAGATGGTAAGCCTCAGGTTCATGGGCGTTGCTGTGAATTGTCTTTTTTTAATTTTTTTTTTTAATTTTTAATTTTCTACTGACTGTATAGTGGAGTTTGTTTTCGAGTATGTGCCAGGGCTGTCTGCCTCGTACAAAGGCTCGGACGATGAGGATGAGTCTGAGGTGTCTGACGCGTGCACTCCGCCGCCATTAGGCGTGGCCTCCCTTCCATCCCATCTGCCACACTCGCCTACGGAGGTGGTATTCGAAGACGTTCCTGCATCAGCAGCAGCGGTCGCCTCTACCGTACAATTACACGACCTTCCTGTCCACCAAAGCACAGGGGATGGCTTTGACGCTACAGGGGATAGTCTGTGGCTGCCAGAACACGACCACAATGGACCTTCACCTGGAGGGACTGGAAGCAGTGCAGCGGACTACTCGTCCTGCAGCGTGTCCTTTATTCTAACACCTACAACCACGTCTGCCCACCTAGCATCACCACACCACTTGCTAAGAAGGCACTGGCCGCTTGAAAGCGAGCATGAGGCCACCCTGCTCCGGCATTTTGTCACGGATCTCTCTTCCTGGGTGAGAAAGGCACTGTTCATCTCTTAAAAAAGTAAAAAAAAGACTGACATTCTCCTAGTTCGACTATGGTGACCCCCAAAACACGTTTTCTACAAGCGTCGTTCAATGCGCAGCGTCGTCGCCGCCCTTGCTTAACGCAATATTTGCCGTTTCGTCCCGGCATCTCAGCCTGAAAAAGGGCGACAACTCGTCCGACCTGGCCGATAGCTACCACAGAACGTGCCTCAAGCTTCTGATCCCATTGCTCAACGATACCAACGCTGCCCTGGACGAGAGCCTGTATGCGGCTACAGTCATTCTTCGCCTCTATGAAGAGATCATGGGTATTTGAATTCTACTCTCTGCTGTCGGGTCGATTTTGTGTTGACGCCTACTAGGGCAGGATATGGAGAACCACTTGATGGGAACGCATACCTTTGTGCGGCTGCAAGAATACGCACAATCGTCTCCCATCAGACAGGCCGTGTTCCGCGTGGCTTTGCGCCAGGAGATTGTCATCTCCTTTCGGACACAGCGGCCTGTCCAGCTACTGCGCGAGTATGTCCGGGCAGACCATTCGTTGTCAGCTGGCCCGTACGGCTCGGCGTCCGGAGCTGGCGAGGATGACTGGTCGCTGGCCTTTCACATGTTTGTTCTCTGCGCCGAAGTTCTCACATTTTGTTATGGAGAAGAAACGGACTCCCACAAACTTGGCACGCCATTGGGCAATAAGCCGCCAACACGGCCGCAATCCTGGGACGACTTGGCCTGGCGTGCGCAGCAGTGGATAGACACAATCCCTCTGTCATATGAGCCTCTTCTCTATCGCCCATCAGGGCCAGGACGTGTGTTTCCAACCTTTATGTTATTAAACGACTGCCACGGTACGTTTTTGTTTCTGACGTTTCATTGACTTTGGCTAATGCGCATCTAGTGGCTGCTCGGCAACACTACCTTTTGGCACAGATACTGCTTGCTGCTCATGATCCCAAACGGCCTCATCTTGGACCTCGTGCAGCAGAGTCGACCAAGGCAACGAATGTAGGTTGTGCAAGCTGCGAGTTTACAAGTTGTGTCCGATCTGCCTTGGTTATGTAAACTGACGGAAGTGCAGGCTACTATCAAAGAACACGTTCGAGATCTCTGTGGAATTACACTCTCCAACACCCACTGCGTCCCTTCCATGTTTACTGCGTGTATTGCTATCGCCATCTGCGGCGACTTGTTTACGGAGCCGGAAGAGCAGAAGGAATTGTTTTCTATTCTCGTACAAACAGACCGCGAGTTAGCCTGGCCGACTGCCGCCATCCAAGCCCAGCTTCGAGAAAGGTGGGGGTGGGGATGAGGTTTTCTACGAGTATTTCTTTTCTTAATGTATATATATATATATCACGGAAGCTCATGAATTGTATCCATACTGGGTCCTTACTCTGCAGTTGATGATACAGCCACGGGTCGTAATGGGTTTTATTGTACATAGAATTATTTTTGATTATGGTTTTACGACCTTTGCTCTGTTTTACAATCTGCCAGTTCTATTGTTGCATCTCCTATTTATCTATCTCGGCACAACCTCGCGCAAGTCAGACACCGTCTCCAAGACGAAACTGCTGGCCCCATCGCTGCTACTGTTAGCAAGACATTTTCGTGAATGGAGCATACACAGAAAGAGGCTCACCTCGTCCCAAGGCCGTGACGAGTCAACAAACCGCAGGTCCGTAGCCAGCCGAATAGCATTGTTCTTATCGTGGTTGACCGTGGACGCGTGGACCATGTACGTCGTGTGCAGCACCACGTCGCCAGCTTCGTAGTCGGTCACAAGCCATCGCCGTTTGTACTGCCGGCCAAATGCCGCCGGACCTTCCGTCAATACGCCGCTCGCGAGCATGTTGCGGTTGAATGCAGACTTGGCCTCTTCGTCGCTGAGCCCGTTGGCCTTTGCCTTGGCCGTGAACTCGTCCTCAAACTGCTTTCCCAGAACATGGCCTCTCTCGAGATAGATGAGGCCGCCCCCGCACAAGCTAACGTCCCCCATGGGCACCCACACGGTAACACTTGTGGGCTCGCCGTACCGCAGGAAGATCTGGTCGTAGTGCACGCCAATGGCCTTGGCATTTGGGATGTTGTTGCGCAAAAGTGTGCGCTCAAGTGGCAGCGTGTGGTCGGTGCCCCAGCCAGTGAACTTTGCCATAAATTCGAGCAGAGCGGGATGCTTGCACAAATCTTGGGCGTACCAAGGCTGGCCGTGTGCACTGAGAGCGCGTGAGACAAACTCTTTTGCTTGTGGGGCCATGTCCTCCAGACGCCCAACACCAATTCCAGGAAACTCAGCGACGTCTTTGCTCGAGTCAAAAATTCCGTCAATGGGGTCTGAGCCCGGCTTCAGCACACCGCTTGGTTCGAGATAGCTGAAGTAGGCACGCCGGGACTCCAGCACATCTTTGCGTGGCAAAAGGCCCTTGAGAAACAGATAGCCGTCGTCTTTGAGGCGGCGACGCAGCTCCTCCATCGGCACAGTAGCCGGGTCTGATGATATCAGCGGTGCATACTCCGACGGTTCAAGGGGCCCGTCGTTGACGTAGATTGGTTGGTCGATGTTGATGGTCATTGCAGGAGGCTTTAGAGGAAGAGGTCCGCGGGAGCTGGCGAGTCAGGAATGCCCTGCAGAGCCAAAACAAACCAAAGACTGTCGACTTATAACACGCTCTTAAATCTCAAAGAGGCGTCGTAGTGATATAACTACCTCTTATTAAAAAAGGAAGGTCCTCGCAATGTCGTCCAGTCGTATGATGGTGGCTATGATCAGCGGACCAGGGAGAATATTGTGCCGCCGGGTGATCACTTCTATTTGAATCTAAAGGTTCCCCGAGAGCAATTTCACAAAGATTCTGTGAAATCCCGAGTAAAAACTACCACAGATTTCTATGTATTGATGACCCCGAGGACCCGAAACGCAAGGCTGGACGCGACTGCCAGTTCTGGACCGGGGGGTATTGCCGTTTTGGGAAAGAAGCTATTAATAATAGCAGACTAATACCGGCTTACAGGCCCCGCTCCCGGTCGTCGTGTTTGTCAGTCGCGGGGAAGGAATGGCCGGCGAAGGCGGAGGTTCCCTTTTGGGTGTTGAAAAGGCGAAAGTAAAGACGTATATCTTTTTGTGAGACCGTTGATACATCAAAAGTTACTCTGCAACACTTTTGAGCGCGGCCGATCTTGCCACAGGGCCAATCATGACAGACCAGGCCTCCCCCCACGAGGTCCTCCTCATCACCATTCCCTTTGATGCCTTTCCTGCCAGCTATGCTCGCCTCAAGGAGCTGCAGCCAACGCTCGAGATAATTCACTACAATGCCAGTGCCGGCGACGAGGACAAGATTCCGGCCACGGACTGGGCCCGCACTACCATCCATCTGACGCACTCGCTTTTCGCCACGAGCCGGAAGCAGTGCCCGCGTCTCAAGTGGGTGTACCTCTACAGCGGAGGCATCAATCAGGCCCTCCACGCTCCTCTGCTGTACGACCGCGAAGTGCACTGGACGCGCAACAGCGGCGTGCATGCGCCGCAGATTGCCGAATGGGCGGTGGGCATGCTCCTCGCACATTTCCGACAGCTGCCGCGTCTGCTCCAGTGGCAGCAAGAGGGCGTCTGGCACGCAGCTGATTATCACACCCGCGGTGATCTGCTGGGCAAGACAGTGGCATTTCTTGGGTACGGGGCTATTGCACGACACACGGCACGCATTGTCAAGGCTTGCGGTATGCGTGTGATTGCGTACACGCTGCACGAAAAGTCAACGGCAGCACAGCGTATGAGCACAGCCTTTACGCCGGCCAACACCGGCGACCCAACCGGTGAGATCCCTGAAGCGTGGTACCATGGAGACCTCGATGCGTTTCTGGGGGCCGTTGAGAACAAAGTGGATGTCCTTGTCATTGCGCTGCCGTCAACAGACAAGACACGGGGGTCCATTGGGCGAGCACAGCTTGATAAGCTCAAAGGCTGCTACCTGATCAACGTCGCTCGAGGCGACATTGTGAAGACAGACGAGCTGGTGAACGCTCTCAACGATGGCACGCTCTTGGGCGCAGCACTTGACGTGACCGACCCAGAGCCGCTGCCAAAAGGACACCCTCTGTGGACAGCGCGCAATACCATTGTCACGCCGCACATCTCGGGCGTTTCTGACGAGTACATGCCGCGGACCGTTGAGATTCTGGACGAAAACCTCAGGAAGCTACACTTGGGACAGCCAATGATCAACCAGATACAGAGAGAAGACGGTTATTGAAGCAGTAGCTAATCTGGTAGACGATTCGATATAGACAAACTCACTCTAACTGTGTTTCCCCATCCGTAACACGTATTAGCTGCCATACGCCACGAAGTTTTATTCTCCCAGCTCGGTTTGAATTTCAGGGAGCTGGCAGGCCAGGTTTTCCTTCAACTCGCCAAATATATCGTAGTACGGCTTGAGCAGGTGCCGCGCCGAGACCAGCTTGACGTGGGGACTGACCTCGAGCCCGAAGCCCGGCTTATCAAAGGCACTGGCTGCCACTTTCCCGTCTGTTGGCAACGGCTCCTGCACGAAAAAGTCGCCGTGCACCGGCGCTACTGACCTGCCGTCCGGCGCATACGCCACGTACTCGATCAAGGACGAGTTGGGCGTCGCCATGCAAAAGTGCACCGTGTAGTGGCTCGTGCCATGAGGCACAACATCCGTGCCGTAGGCCGCTGCATGAGCGGCGATTCGCACCAGCTCCGTGAGGCCACCACACCACATAATGTCAGGCTGCAGCACGTCAAAGAATCTCGACTCGACCAGCCGCCGATAGCCGTAGCGGGTGTACTCGTGCTCGCCCGTGGCCCACTTGATATGTGGAAGGGCTTGCCGGAGCAGAGCGTAGCCCTCGGTGTCGTCGGGGCTCAGGACCTCCTCCCACCACTCAATGTCGAGGTCTGCACAGCGCCGAATCAGCTTGACGGCGTAGTGAATGTTGAGCGACATGTAGCAGTCCACCGTCAGGGGGAAGCCAGGCCCGGCGCTCTGGCGATGTGCCGCCAGGGCTTTGTAGTTGAGCTCCAGACTGTCGGGCTCGCTCGGGCTGTACGGCAGGGGCACCTTGCTGCCGGCGAATCCTTGCTCGCGCGCTATAGCCGGGTATGGCCCCGTGCAGTACGCCGTAAGGTAGTCTTTGGTGGCGCCGCCAATCAGCTTGTATACGGGCTCGCCTCGCAGCTTTCCCAGCAGGTCCCAGAGGGCGAGGTCGATGACGCTGACGACCATCATGGTAATGCCGCGACGGCCGTAGTGCTGGGAGCCGCAGTACATCTGGTCCCAGATGCGGTGGATGTCTCGAGGGTCTGCTCCGACCAAGAACCGCTTGAAATGCTCCTCCGTCAAGAAGCAGCCAACAAAGCCGCCGTGCCCAATGGCAAAGCCTTTGGTCGCAGTCTGCCCACCGCCCGCTGTGGCTTCGATCTCCACACAGAAGTTGCGCAGCACATCAATGCCCCAGCTCTCGCGCTCGTCGCGATACTTGGGATACTTGGACATGGGGTTGGCAATGCGCTGGTCGTACAGCCATTGCCCGGGCTTGGGTGCATCAGGGTTGCGCTTGTCCGGGGCCACAAGGAACGTCCGTACGGCGGTGATCCGGGGAGCGGAGGCCATTGCAATGCAATCTCAACGTTTCATGCGGAAGCCGTCAAAACGTAGGCGAATGCGTTGTAGCGCTCAAGATGTCGCAAGAGTTCAGATCAGGAGAGAAATCTTCTCGGTGGTTTGGTATGGGGAGCTTGTTTGCCATGTTTGCCAAATTCAGAAGAGAAATAAGGGCTCGGAACGATCCTTGCCTTTCTTCCTATTCATGGGCTGCCTTTGGGGTAGCGGTGACTTCGGTCCGGCTGCGGCATCCGTTTCTCGTCCGGTGCGGAGCTGTGCGGGGGAGGTTGGCGCCGGGCGTTCTTGCCTTGTCTGGACGTGGTTTCCTTTCTGGGCCAGGCCTGCCCTTGAATTGTTCCCGTGGCCAGGCCAAGCTAACGGAAGCCAATATGAGAAATGGCAAGCACGAGGCTCAAGCCTTCCACGGTTAAAATTACTACGCTGTCACTCGTTGGTGTGATCATAAGGAGGCAGATGAGGAGAAAGGTGCAACGGACAGCTCATGACGAGGGACCGAGCTCGCTCCTCTGTCAATCACAGAACATTGCTTTGTCCTGAGTCTCGGCTACACCCACATATCGTATGCCTTCCCGACATTAAGCCGCAGCGTCGGAGAAGGCTCGCCAATCTGCCAGATATTACCCAGTATCTCGCTGGTGCCTTAAACCCTCGACATCCGCCCGTTTGTCGAGCAATTCTGTCCTGTCGGCTGCTCACTCTACAACGATCTGCAACATGGCTAGGCAGATGACTATAGAGGTGCACGCAGAGTCGTCGGCACCGTCCCCGACAGCTTCCTACCCCTCGCCGGCAGCCATTGCTTTTTCTCAGTCTCTTCCTTGTCTCGTCCTTGGCGGCGCCGGCTTCAGCTACCAGACGCACCCAGAACCAAAGTCGCTGCCTATGGCCAGCATCGTCCGGAGTGCCTTTGATCATGGCCTCCGTGTTATCGACACCTCTCCATTATACGAGCCATCGGAACAGCTACTTGGCAAGGCCCTGGTCGACCCGGCCATAACCGGCCGCTATGCTCGCGCCGACTACGTGCTCATGACCAAGGTTGGCCGTACCGGCCCCCAGACGTACGACTACTCTCCCAGTTGGGTAGACACGTCGGTACGGCGGTCTCTGGCGCGCCTCAACACGGCCTTTCTCGACGTTGTCTTTTGTCATGACATGGAAGCCGTCACGGATGAAGACGTCTTGGCAGCTGTGGGCGCGCTTCGAAAGCTGGTTGGCGAAGGTGTCGTGCGCCACATTGGCCTCTCGAGCTACCGCCTCGATCTGCTGAGCCGGCGGACGCAGCTCGTCTTGGATCATTTCGCATCTGAGCCAGGGCCGGTCGTGGATGTCGTGCAGACATGGGGCCAGCTGACACTGCAGAATGGGCGACTGGAGACGCAAGCCGAGGGCCTTGCTGGCCTCCGTGCTGCCGGCGTTGCCCACGTCTTCAGCTCCAGCCCCCTCGGCATTGGCCTCCTGCGAAAAGAGGGTGTGCCTCTGGGCAAGCTGGGCGACTTCCATCCTGCACCGCCCGGCCTTCGCCAGGTATCTCGAGAACTGGCCGAGTACATGGCCTCTCAGGGCGAGAACCTAGCGGCTGTGGCCCTTCGCTACTCGCTGTGGAGGGCACATGCAGCCGGAGAGGCGCATGGTTTGCGTATATCAACCATCACGGGTATCAGCTCCCATGCCGAACTCGCTGAAAATGCGGCTGCGTTGCGGCAGATTATAAAGGGTGATCTGGAGAGCCCAGAGCTCGACGATGCACGTGTAGAGAAGGACAAGCCTCTGTATGAAAAGGCACACGAGATACTCGGGGACTGGGTCGACTGGACATACACAATACCGACAGAAGGATGGGACCAAGAAAAGAAATGCATGGTGAAGCATTAGATTGTAATTGGGTCGTTTTCAAAACGGTGATTCAATAACGTTGATAGATACAGTGAACAGGGAGAAAGAAAACATAAGTAAAAAAAAAAAAAGATAACTTTGAGTGCCTGGCACTCTCTAAAGTAAAATAAGCTCTGCCCAGACGCGGGATCGAACCGCGGACCTCCTGCTTACTAGGCAGGCGCAGCTACCACTGTGCTACCCGGGCGAGAAGTGAATGAAGTGGAATACGCTCTAGTGCCTCCCAAATAGAGGAGTTAACTGAAAACTGGACGGCCAGTTCAAGACAAGGCACACCTCTGTTGAAAAGAATTGAAACGCATCAGTACAAACTTTGATGCATAGGACAACGGAAAAGCGAGACTATCTCGCTCTACTTAATACCGTAATGTACCCGTAAATAAAATACTTGTTGACACTGGCTTACTGAGAAGTTTTTGATGAGTTAAGTAGACGCCGCTCCTCCCGTCACCGCAGACGAATGAACTGAAAGTTTGATAAAAACAATCTATGGAGTCTAGTATATGTTGTCAGGGCCTGAAGCACCTGGTCTTTCTTAACAAAAAATCAATGAAAACTGCTTGCATGAAGGATCGTTAAAACTATATATGGAAAGCAAGGCCATGCGTATTTTCGAGCAGTAGACGCCGTCTAGTAGTTGTGGCCAGGGCCAAACTTCTCCTCGTGCTTCTTCTTGAGGCTCTCAAACTCCTCGTCGTAAGGCCTGGACTTGCGCTTCGCCCGCCAAGTCACACGGCGACGTAACATGATGATGCCGATGCCAATCAGGGCCACAGCTACGATGGGTGCGGTTATGGCAACGGCCAAGACTGACTTGTTCATGTTTCCCGAGTTGGAGCTGGTGCTGGCAGACGACAGGGTGAGCGAGGGTGTCGCCGACGCCGCAATAGCAGACTGGGCCACCTCGCTGGGTGTGGTGGTCGTCGTGGCGACAGTCATAGTGGTGGTACCATCACTGCTACTAGCCGAGACAATTGTGGTGACGACGGCATCGCTTGTGACAAACGACGTCGTGGTTGAGGTGGGAGTGGCAGAAGCCGAGACGCTGCAGCTGTTAGTGAAAAACCCTGGACCGACTTCTGCATCTCATAGCTTCCTGAATCCTCTCACCTTGAAGCGGATGTCACGGCGACCGAACTGTCGTCGGCCGTGGATGTTTGCAGAGTGGACGTTGTCGAGGTGGCAGTAGTTGGCACCGTGGCAGCGGCCGCAGCCGTGGTCGATGTCGTCGTATCTCCGCCCTTGCTTCCGCCATTACCCTTTCCTTGGTTGTCGTTGTCGCCGCTGCCATTGTTGTTTGCCTTGGAGCCGTTGCTGTCAGAGCTGCCACTGTCGGCCAAGTTGCCCGTGATGGAAGTGTCCGTGCCCGAGGCGTCAGTGGCAGTTGAAGTGGCCGTGACTGATACGACGTTGGCCGTCGTCTCTTGTGTCGCTGTCGTCACGTTTGTCGTCGCAGCCGTTGTTGTCACAGCCACTGTCACTCCTGTCGCTCCAGTCGATGTGCTTGTTGATGAGTCGGCCAGCCCAGGAAGAATGCCCGATACAACGGAATTGACGCCTGCCCCCAGGTCACCCCCCAAGTCACCGAGGTCAGTGACCACGCTGCCGAGAAGGCCGCGTCTAGCAAACATTATGAGCCGCAACTGAGGTGTCGGACGTTGAAATGGAGGGAAGGTATGGGGAGACGGAAAGAATAGGAAAAGAAATGGAAAGGGCGGACGAAAGATTAAACAAGGACGTCAGATAAAAAGTCTACCAGAGACGGAAAAAGAAAGAGAAATTGTTGGCCGGCAACCTGTATCAAAGTGCGGTTCGTCCTGATATCATTTCGGCGGGTTGAGAGACTCAACTGACGAAAAGAGACGGGGAGGAAAGAAGAAAGAGCGAGGAAAGGATGAGACGGATGTGCTGGGCAATGCAACCGCGAGCACTATTTCAATAAAGTCACAGATGGAGTGCAGACAACAACGAGCTACATTTTGTATTACTCAGTATGGGTACTGCCATTCAAGGCGCACGTACGGGGCCGCCGCTCATACAAACCACACCCTGTCTGGCTTTCTCCGTGCTCCTCGAAACGGGCCAGGGCTGGCACCAGGTTCGCTCACAGCCTTGGGGCCGGATATTGCAAGCCCAAGCAGCTGCCTCTGTCAAAACCAGTTTTTGTCGACACTTCGACGCCGGACACCCTCTTGCTTGTTGCGTTTCGCAGCACCGTGAGACCCGTTGGGGCAAAAGGTGCAGGAACCAGGCACGACGCCCACAATTGCATGCCAAACTTGGTGCCAGTATGAGCAATGCCTTGACGCTTTGGACCGGGTCTCGAGTAGCTTGGCCGGAGCGTGTTTGATCGACTATGTACCAATGCAAGGGTCGATAGAAAAACAGAAAAACGAGGTGGAAAATACGGGCCTCTTGTCCATGCACCCTTGCTCGCCTAGCAAAGATCCAGAAAGCAAGCCTTCGGATGTTGGGCTTGTCTCTTTTCCTAGTTCTGCCGTGGCCAGTTTCTTGTGCATTTGAAACGGCTTGAAACCCCAACGACGATCCCAGGTAGACCCCTGTCTTTGAGATCGGCGCTGGGTGACAGTGAGAGACGGGCAGACAAAGCATCCGAAGGAACGAGAAAGAAAGACACGCAGAACCTCAGCACAGTGTTGTACGAAATAGAACTGTTGGCCTGCTTTTATTTTGTTTTATGTCGTCGTCCGTGATAAACGATGCAAAGTGCACCTCTTCTCCATCTTTCCTTACCTCGCCAATTGACGCCGCCAATAAGTGCATCGGCACTTACTACTAAGCTCAAAACCTTAATTGCGGTGTGCAAGTTCGTTGGCAAATTACCAGTCACCATGCCCTGAGTCTTTTCTGCCCGAATCCCTTTGTGGCAACCGTCATGTGTTACATACGAGTATGCGTCCTCAACACAGTGCTGTAAGTACCGTATTTCCGTCAAAGGCGAAAAAGCAAACGTGTCTCGTACGGCTGTCCGGCCGGGCCCCTGCCCATCATGCCCGTACTGTACCAACAAGAACAAGTCACGGTTTATGCAGTTTTGGGTGGACTTATGCACTCCACATTACGCGGGCGGTCTTCAGAGGCTCTGTGACAGCCTTCTTAAAAAAGAACTCGTCGTCAGCGAGTATCACAAAAACCGCGGCACTCGCGGCGTTTGTTTCGAGCTTTCTGGCGTGCATGCGCGTATGGTTGGCCAACACAATGCTGTCGTGTTGAAACTCATAAAGTGTGTTTTTTGTAAAGAGAGTTGTATTGTGGAGGTCGTATTTTGACAGGAAGCTTATATTTTGTTTTAATACTCGTATTTGTTTATTTTATTTTGAATACTATCCTACAAAAAGAAATCAACCATCACTTTCCGTTGAATTCCCAATCGTCCAGTTTCCGCATCACAATATTGTCTATTATTGTATATGACAAAATCAAATCATACTTGAAAATCATTTTTACCATCCTAATTACTACAGTGGGGGTCCAAAAATATCGCAAATTAAATTAAAACGCGACGCGAACGCGTTTACCTTCATACCATCACCAAACTTCAAAATCAAAAAAGTCGACGACATGGCCATCGAATTGGACGAAATCGGCACCGTTATGACGGCCGAAAAAGCAGCTAACGGCGAGTTGTCTCCGTATGCTCGTGCGGTGATTTGCGGCGCCGTGGCGGCCGGTCAAACGCAAGTCGCCGTAGCAAAGGCTTTTCGCGTCAATCTGTCACGGCGGGCGGGCGGGAGACTGGTAGGCGGGGACGAGCCTGGCAGGCGATGGTAGTATTCTGGCTAGGCGAATGCAGGTAGGGTACAGGGTGAAGACGAAGACGTAGCTCGAGGAGCTACAATACAGGATGCAGGCGGAAGTCAGACTAAATACAGGGTTCAGGGGCTAGGCGGTGTACGGCGGCAGTATACCTGCCGGGCTGGTCTGTGACACAATCCCTCGACCATCCACCGGATTATAAAACGCTGGCAACAAACGCACACATTTGAAGACAAAGCAGGCCGTGGCAGGCCCTCTATTCTTAATAAACGGGACCGTCGTTTTCTTTTTCAACGGGCGCGCCGAGAGCCCCGGATCAGCTATAACGAGCTGGCAAAGAGGCTCCCTTTTAAGCCATCGCGATCAACGGTGCGCCGCGCATTTCGCGAGCACAGGCTACGTAAATGGAGGGCTATGGAGAGAATACCTCTCTCACGGGAAGCAGCAGGCGAACGGCTTGATTTTGCAAGAAATTAGGTAGGAAAAGACGAGGAATTAACGGAGGTACGTTGTCTTTTATCAGTGTGGTTTTTGAGTGTTGACTTTTTTAAATTATCTTCTCGGACGAAAGCAGCTGTTAAAACACACCAAATAACGGGATTGTCACGATTTTTCGAGCTCCGACGCAGAAATACCACCCCGACTTCGTTAACTTAAAATCTTACGGAAAAACCGCGATTTTTTACGGCGGGCAGGCGGGTGACTGGTAGGCGGGGGCAATGGTAATATTCTGACTAAATAGGCACAAGTAGGGGACAGGGTGAAGACGAAGACGTAGCTCGAGGAGCTATAATACAGGATGTAGGCGGATGTCAGACTAAATACAGGGTTCAGGGGCCAGGCGGTGTACGGCGGCAGAAGGGTCGCCGCCAGGCGGTGTGCAGCGGCAGGATACTTGCCGGGCTGGTCTGTGACACGATTTCTCTTATGTTTTGGGGCGCGATTTGAAAGGGGGGGAGGTTAGAGTTGATTCTTATAAAAAGAGACCCCCAACCACACCCACGAACTGGCCAAAAGCAAGGATATACAGCCTGGAGTTATCAAGAAGTGCTTCGAGAAGGCTTATTACCAGTTTACGACAGTACCAGGCAATTCTAACAAGACAACGCGAGGATTTATGTAGCTTCAGAAAGCTGGTTTTTAAACCATCGAGTGGCTTTAATCGACTGGCCTCCACACTCGCCGGATTTAAACCTAATCGAGCATGTTTGGGCTTGTTTAAAAGCTATTCTTAAGGCTCGATACCCTGACATATGGCAATTGAAAAATCAGGTGGATGTGGCCGAATTCGAGCGCGCAATTCGAGAGTGTTGGTGGGCGGTGCCACAGGCTGTAATCGATAGCCTGATTGATTCTTTGCCCCGTAGGCTGGCGGCGGTGCGGAAGGCACGTGGTTGGTACACTAAATATTGACATTTAAGTACCGCTCTTTTTGAATATGTACTTTTTTTCTAAAGAAAATTACGTTAAGTGGCTGTATTTTTGCTTTCAAGAATGTAGATTTTTGTACCTTTGGACACAAAAATCGGGTGGCGGGGTAATTTTGCGATATTTTTGGACTACTACGGTATGTACACGCAGTAAATTGACGTGGCAGGGGGTGAGATTGGCGCTTAGGTCAGGTGATTAGTAGACGACGATGTGACGTCTTCAGGGGAAATTGGATTGCGAGAATATCGTGAGGTCAACATTGTTGCCGCTGTTTGAAATGATTGCGCCTTAGAGAGTGTATTGACTCGTCCATCGCATTGGCAGCTTGGGCAATGGCCTTGACGTCGTTTGTCTTGCTATCAGGCCTGCTGGCAGCAGGGTCCATCGCTGCCTCGACCTCGCCCGCCTCCGCCGCCTCCTCCACGGCGTTCCTTGCCGTGGCCCCGACCGTGTACGCCGGCGCGCCAAGCACGGCCACGATTGCAGCCGGCACAGTCTACGGCTCCGGCGACACAAGTGCCGTGCGGGCCATAGAGCTGTTTCTGGCCATCGGAGACGTCGACGCGGTCAAGCTTTCGTCGAATGCAACTGTATCGGAGTGTGCGTGTCCCGCCCCTTTTCTCTCCCTCCTCCATGCTGACCGCCGCCAGGCTATCTCATCCAGGACACGCCTCTCTGTGAAATTGCTGGCATAACCGTCTACAGCGACCGCGTTGCCTTTTCCAACGTTCTGCTTCCATTCTCCATACCCCCGTCCGTTGGCGGCGAAGGCCTGTGGTACGCGCTGCGCGTCCAGGTCCTGCAGGACGACGGGACCGTGTTTGCTGGCGACGCATCGTCAGACCTGTCATCGACGACGCTTCCGCCTTCCAATGCCTTTTATTTGGCCAACGCGACCGGCCGTGCCAGGCTGTTCGAGACGGTGTACGCCCCGGCCGGCTATGTGTCCTGCAGCAGCCTGTCCTGCGTCAACGACTGTTTTGCGTCTTTGTTTGGCGAGACGCTGAACCAGACGAGCGAGAGCAATGTCACGGCCGCGTGTGCAAACAACTGCTCGAGCATCGGAACCAGTGTGCCGCCGGACTGGCTCGAGCGGGCGTCGTCGTCGCTGCCGGCCTTGAGCACGGTACCGGCGGGCACGGCAACTGGTTGCTTTGCCGGCGGAGCCGGGCCGGAAACGGCCACAGAAACAGCGACAGCGACAGGGGCCTCCAAAAACGGCGCACAGAGCACTCGAAGCTCACTGTCCCGCTTGTGCATAGTGGCCATGGCTGGCGGCACAGGCCTAGTACTGGCTTTCTGAGGTGGCTTGATGGAATGCTTCGTGTTTAGTCTATACGAGTATGGTCCTCTGCTGCTTTTCTATGCACTGGCTACTATCATATCAGGTTCTTGAGTGACTGGCTGGCCAGGAACCGCCGCAGGTTCTCGGCAATCAGCGCCTCGGCGCCCTGCGGCCGGCCGCCTGCGGCATGCGGCGACACGACCAGGTTCTTGGTCGTCCACAGCTCGCTGCTCGCCGGCAGCGGCTCCGTCGCAAACACGTCCAGCGCGGCTCCGCCGAGCCGGTCCTCGTTGAGCGCGGCAGCTAGCGCCGCCTCGTCGACGCTCATGCCGCGGCCGACGTTGACGACCCAGGCGTGCGCTGGCAGCTGCTTGATGCGCTCGGCATTGAGCGCGTTGCGCGTGGATTCGGAGCCGGGCAGGATCATGACGAGGGCGTCCGTCTTGGGCAGCAGCGCGGGCAGCTGGTCCTCGCCGACGACCTCGATGCCGTCCCGCACGCCGGCGTGCCGGGCCACGCCCTTGACCTTGGCGCCGAGCGCCACCAGGGACGGCGTCAGCCTCTTGGCAATGTTGCCAAAGCCCCAGATGAGCACGTTGGCGTCGCGCAGCGTCGTGAACTTGCCCTCGGGGCGGTCCGGCTGCGGGCCGCCGAGGTGGCCGGGCCACTTGCCCTGCAGCTGGTAGTCCCGCATCTCGTAGAAACGGCGCGCCGCCACAAGCAGCAGGCCCAGCGTGTGCTCGGCCACAGTGTGGTCGTGCAGGCCCGAGCCCGTGGTGATGGCAATCTTGGAGGCGTCGAAGCCGGCGTTGAGCACGTCGTTGGGGCCCGCGGCCAGCGACTGGATCCAGCGCACCTTGGTCAGCCGCTTGGCGCCGTCCTTGAGGTTGTCGGCCGAGTTGGCCCACGTCACAAGCGCCTCCGCATCGAGGTGCTCGTCAGGGAACGGCTGCGCCACATCGTAGGGGAGCAGCTGCACGGAGAAGCCCTCGATGCTCGTGACATTGAGCTTGAGGGACGTGGGGTAGAGGAGCTTCATGGCGGCGGCGGACGCGGCGGTGGCCGGAGACGACGACGATGCCAAAGGTAATGAGCAAAAAGGACGACGGAACAGCGCTGACGAAGCTGGCGATGCCGGGATCGGCGGGATGGCGCGGAGAAGGTTCGGGCGGCAAGAAACGCGGCGGAACAAGTTCATAGAGGCACACGCCGGATGACAGGGACAAGGCAGCAGGAGAAGAAAGCAAGGCGACAAGACGAGAGCAAAAAGAGGGAGGGATGCAGATTATGAGAAATTCCTGTTCTGGGTAATAATAAGGCCCGTCCAGTACCGGGTTGCGCCTTCCGACGGGGCATGTCCGCCATCGCAGGCCGCAAAAAGCGGGGTAGTTGAATTGGCGTTTGTCGCATCTCTGGGCTGTTTTCGCGGCAGGTACGACCAGGCACGAGTCGTGGCGGCTGCGGTTTCGGGCGATTAGCGCCCGACTGGCCGCGTGTTGCCGTATCGAGTCCCTGGCCGATCGGGACGACCGTGTAATACGTCGTAGCTGGCCAATAAGCCTTGCCAGTATTAATTTTGTTGCCTATTCTGGAAGTTCCATAACATTGCGTCTTTTTGGAAGACAAAACAGAATCCTATATTAACATTGTTCCTGTGTGTCGTTGGAGCCCATGAGCATGTTCAGTTGCCGTTCGCAGCTATGGCCAGCTTCGAAGAGCATATTAACGGCGTAATTTACTGGAACTTGGCGATTTAGGCGGAGATTTAGCGCTTTTCGGTCTTGTCTTGCCTTGAATTTCCACTTATGAGGGGTTGCCGCTTGTCTTGGATCGGCTATTGCGAGAGCTTTCAGTTGCCGTCGCCATCGCCGACGGCTTTTGAAGATCTTAAACCCCTCCACGACCGTATTTACCGTCGTCCTCTGGTTGTATGTTGTGCCCCCCACATGCCACAAGGCTGCAAGACAAATCTTACGAGTATGCAGCTGGCACAGACAAGTGCCGGCATAAACTCTGAAAAGCAATCGGCGAGCGTGTCCTCAGCCTCGTCTAACTTGTTTGACGCATATGTCTGTAGGTACAAACGGGGACCAAAGGTTTCGCAGCGCCTCCCAAACCTATTAGATCTTGGACCGTGCCAGGTAGCCGTGGACCTTTTTCAGGATGTTGTGCTTCAAGCCGGAGCGCCACTCTTTGGTGCTGGCCACATTGTCCTGCACTGCCTGGCTCTTGGCGTGCACCTCCCACAGGTAGTCCTTGTCCGTGTACGCCTCGAGCGAGTAGATCTTGGTCTTGTCCGACGCCGGGCGTGTCAGCGCATAGACCAGCGAGCCCGGCTCGTTCTCCTTGGTCGTCTTGACAATCTTGGCCCAGTGCTCCAGGGACTTCTCCACAAGCTCGCCGTTCTTGAACGAGACCTCGCCGACAACAATGTAGGGGTCCGCAGCCTCGTCAATGGCCTCGGGCCGCGTAAAGAGGCCAAAGTCTTCAATGACATCCAGCTCGAGCACCGTGGGCGCCCCATCGAACACTGTGTTGGAGCCCATCCACTTGATGAGTTCTGTGACGTTGTCAATCTTCATGTGGGCGTCAAAGGCGGCCTGGTCCTCGTAGACCTCAATCATGTAGACAGTCTTGTCGTCTGCCTCGTCGCGGGGCAGGCAGACGGCGTACGTGAGCACTCCGGGCTCGTTGGCCTTGGAGTAAGCCGACGTAGCCGCAAGCTTGGCAATGTACTGACAGTGTCAATGGGATACGATAAAAAATGGAGGAGATGAGATACATAAAGCCTTTCACATACCTCATCGCGGGTCTTGCCGCCCACAGTGGGCAGGACAGCAAACACAAGCTTTGGCATGACGACAGCGAACCAGACAGACGTGAAGTTGTGAGAGATGCGTGAGTCGAATAGACAACAGCAAAGGAGTCGAGGATCGAAAAGAGCAGAAGAAGCAACACAAGCAGGAACAAAACCAAGCTGCCAGACGCCGCTATTTTGTATAAGAAGTGACAGCCAGCTGCCCACAACCGTCAGCACCGGGCTCCCAAAGGCGGGGGCGGTGGCCTGGGACTGCTAAACCATGCCCGAGGAACTCGGGCATGTTTTGCCGCAGGCGGTTTCTGTGTCATGTTCTGACCCGGGAGAATTGGAGAATTTGTGGGGAGTCCTTAGGCCGAGCCGTGCGAGGCACGCAGAGTAGGTGCTTTTGAACCAAGAGCGACAATAAATAAAAAGAGTTGAATATATACCATGCTCGGAAATTAACGAGACAATGAGAATCTAGAAATCTATAACCATGTACAGTGTCCCAAGGCATGATAAATAAGAGATGAAGACAGACATCTATACATTGCACTTCACGCACACATTACAGCTTCGACTGCGGCTTGTCTAGCGAGGACGGGCCGTCCCGCATCTCCGACATCTGCTTGCGCAGAATCTTGCCCGTCGGGTTCTTGGGCAGGGCCGGAATGTGCCACACGCCGCCGCGCAGCTTCTTGTAGCCGCTGACCTGGCTGTCGATGCTCGCGTGGATGTCCCTGAGCGCTGTCCTGGTCGTTGCTGGCGACTTGGTTGCCTCGTCCTTGAGCACCACCCAGGCCGTCGGTAGTTCCGTCAGCTGGCTCTCGTCCCACGTCGCCGCGACGCCGCTCTCGGACACGGCTGGGTGCGAGTTGATGTACGACTCCAGCTCCGCTGGCGACACCTGGAAGCCCTTGTACTTGATCAGCTCCTTGGTCCGGCCCACAATGCTGATGCGGCCGAGCTTGTCAATCTTGCACACATCGCCCGTATTGTACCAGCCCGGCTCCGGGAACGCTGACCGGGTGGCGTCCGAGTTGAACAGGTAGCCGCTCGTAATGTTGGGCCCGCGCAGCCACAGCTCGCCGGCAGCGCCCTCGGGCACGTCCTCGCCGGTGCCCTCTTTCTTCAGGCACGCCTCGATGCCCGGCAGGAGGTGGCCGACGACGCCCTCGGGCAGGTCCTCGCGCAGCTTTTGAAAGGCCACATAGCCCGCAGCCTCGGTCATGCCGTACACCTGCACCAGCTTCCACGGCGCCTTCTTGAGGAGAGGCTCCAGGACGTCGGGCTTGAAGTTGGCGCCGCCGACGGTAATGGTCTCGGCAAATGAGAAATCGTGGTGCTCCGTCATGTCGGAGCGCGCCATCTGGAGAACGACGCTGGGCGGGCCCTGGAAGGTTGTGGCCTTGCACGAGCCCGCAATCTCGGCAAACTCGTCAAAGTTGTACTGCGGCATCGCGTGGTGGCACATGCCCATGTACGGTCCATTGAAGAGCGGCATCGTGGTCATGCCAATGTGCGCCCACGGTGTAATGGTCACGGTGCGCACACCGGCATGGAACTGCTCCGGATCGTGCTTGAACAGCTGCAGCACGTTGGCCACGTAGTTGCGGTGTGTTAGCTTGACACCCTTGGGCTTGCCGGTCGTGCCCGAGGACAAGTGGATGGTGGCCAGGCGCTTGGACGTGTCGGCGTAGTGCGGGATCGGCAGGCTGTGGCCGACGGGTGCCAGGAAATCGCGGTCGATGTGCATCAGGCCCGGCCGGGGCGTCACAATCGTGATCACAATGGGCCGCGTCTCCCAGGGCGTGCCGGCCTCCTCGAGCTCGCGCTCGGCCACGCGAATGGCCCGGTTGACTGTGTCCAGGATGGCGCCGTACGCAATGACATACTCGGGTCGGCTGACAGCGAGGCCGTGGCCGATCTCCGTGTCCTTGAGGGCCCAGTTGATGGGGGCCACGACGCCGCCGGTCCACAGGATGGCATGGAAGATTTCGAGAAAGTCGACGCTGCTCGGCAGAATCAGCGCCCAGCGCGCCTGGTCTGCGGGCAAGAGCTTGTCGTGCAGGCCCCGGGCCAAGCGGCCGGCTCGGCTCCGCAGCTCGCCGAGCGTGATGCTGCGGTTCGTCAGGCTGTCCTTGGCAATCAGATGCGACTCGGGCAAGGGGCGTCCGGTTTTATGCAGGAGCTCCGTGAGGTTGACATCATAGGGAATGTCAATCGGCCCCGAAGAGTAGATACGCATCGTGACGGTGGTCAGGGCGGTGGCGGATGCTGGGTAGGGGGACACGGGGAAAAGGGAAATGGGACGCCAGAAGAAACGGTAGAAAGACAAGATGCAAGAAAGCCGTCAACGCTCAACCATGAAAATGCGATTGAAACTGCTATGGTTTGAAAGTCCCACGACAAGACCATCCAGAGCCTTTTTCTCCAAAAGCCAAAACGGAAAGAAACGTTCGGGAAAAAGATGTTTCCAAAAGAAAAGAGCTCGGAGTGTAACGGTAAGTTCCCAAAGAATAGTCCGATGACGAGCTGCAAGCCGGATTCGTCCCAAGTCTCGATTGGCTCGACCGTGTATGGGCGTTTGCAGACGAGATATGAAAAAAATGGGCACATTAAATACGGGCAAATGCCCGCGGTGTCCCCTCATGAACCCACACAGACATGTTCCGTGGCGAGCGAGATACCGTCGGAGGTACGAGTAATACAGTACAGCGGACAGCCAGAGAATGAGCAGCAACTTGCAGAAAACCAAGCCCGGGCTAATCTAGAAGCTGCGACCCTAACAACAAGAAAAACGACAAAGTGGCACTATTAAACGAGCTGGGGGAGGAGAAGGAAAAAAAAAGGGGGGGGGCGGTCTTGGTCCATCGCAGACTTGTTGGCGTGCGGAAGAAGACCTGCCCGTCAGTCATCCGCAAGAGCAAAATCATGGGGATGAGTTGGGATTGGGGTGCGAGATATGCGAGGTTGAGCATCGTAAGAAGGCAGAATGGGACACGAGAACGTTGAACGCAAGCGCGGGTGAATGAAACCTCAGCCCGATGCCACTAAGACCATGATAGAAGATGGGGAAGGCGCGGCCGCCGCAAGACTTGCCCGTTTCTGCACAGCGTGCGAGGGAAGGCGCGGCCGGCTCCTGCGGCAGCAGTGGTTAGCGTGGAGAATGTAGAAAAAGTACGAGTACAAGAAGATGAGGAAATTGACTAAGGACGAGGCTCGCTATCGTTCGTCGTGCGTTTTTACCACCTGTCACAATCCCCAGTGAGCCTGATCTTTTTTTGTAAAGAAAAGCCCGTACTGTCCTCTGCAATGCATAAAACAAGACAGGTAAATAAATGAGAGCACTAACAAAGCAGGTGCGTGGCGATATCGCATGGCATCAGAAGACAAGGAAGACGGGCCTACTCGTAAAGCGTGACAGGCTAATAATAGTGGAGGGGCGGATAAGCTTTTTCCTTGCGCTGATTCGATTTTGCGGCGCCGCCGCTAGGAAAGCCGTTTGTTTCTGGCCTGCCCCGGAAATTCCCCAGGAAGATTTCTCGAGAGCTAAAAGCGGACGACTATCGCGAGAGGCCTGACGTTTGTTGGGGTCAAAAGACGCAGATGTCTTGCCACGCCGCAACTGTGTCCCCTTCCACGTTGCAGGCAGCCGGTATTTCCGGTCGAGCGGTTCTGGGTCTCCAGAGCTGACGCAGCCACGCTGACGCGCTGCCTTGCGAGGACCATCTTGGCGTGCAAGTCATTGCTGACACCATCGTGCTCGCCTGAGCTGAGCAGCGGCCGGAGGATGATGGCTCTTCGCCGGTTGTAATGGGCTCAGGGCGAGGACCGTCTTGAAATCTAAAGACTTATTTAGAAGAATGTTTTGAATTCAACCCAGCGTTGATTAAACCGAACAGACCAAACCAGCCAGGCGTGCTGTTCACGGAGCCAAGGTAAATACTCGTAAAGAGGGAAACTATCGACGTAATTTCACTGTTTGCAACCCGAATTAAAGGGCCCGTGTTTTAACGCTAACCCCTAATAAACGTGCCGTATTACAGAAACCCATATGCGATTCACTCGAAATCTGGCTTGCCTCGGTCGTTCCCGAACAGCTCCACAACCATCGGGCAAGGTAAACGCAAGCTTGGTCCTGACGCCGACTCTGATGGCACCGGCTCTTTTCTTGCCTGTATCCTGCTGTCTGTCTGTCCAACTCTCAACACCACAAAGCTTGAATCTCTGCGTGTGTGACCGTTCGCGTCGTCGTTTTGTCCCATTTCCCCGAATCAGCTCTGTTTTCTCCCGTCTCTCCATATCACCGCTTTTCTTCCTCAAGCAACCCTCAAGCAACCTCCGTTCTCGTCTTTGCGCTTCCCCCGCAATGGCCAGCGACAGACCCGTGAAAAACGCCTCTGGCAGATACGACAATGTCGACTTCCGCAAGGCAGCGGGCTACGAGTATCCCGTGATCAAGTGCAGCTACAACCGCCGCGATGTGCTGCTGTTTGCCAACGCCATCGGTGTCAAGGCCGACGAGCTGCACTTTCTGTACGAGCTGCACCCCAAGTTCGCCGTGTTTCCCACGTTCCCCATCAACCTGGGCTTCAAGCAGACCGACCAGGACGTCTACGACTTTGCCAAGAAGATGATCTCGGGCGACGTGCCGGGCACGCCGCCCTTTGACATGCAGAACTCGGTCGACGGCGAGCGCGGCATCGAGATTGTCAACCAGCTGCCCGTCAGCTCGGACGGCCTCGACCTCGAGATCCACAACAAGGTCATTGGCGTGTACGACAAGGGCGGCAACATGATCCTCGAGGCGCAGCAGCAGCTGCTGGACGCCAAGACGGGCAAGGTCTACGTCAACATGAGCTCGATGGCCTTTGGCATCAAGCAAGGCGGCTACGGCGGCCCCCGTGGCCCGACCAGGACCCCCGTGCAGATGCCCAAGGACCGCAAGCCCGACGCGGTGGCGCGGTTCCAGACTACAACGGAGACGGCGCTGCTGTACCGCCTTTGCGGCGACTACAACCCGCTGCATGCAGACGACGCGTACGGCCGCGGCGGCGGCTTCAAGGGCGCCATCATGCAGGGCCTGGGCACGTGGAACTTTGCGGCGCACGCCGTACTGCGGCACTTGGGCAACTCGGACCCGGCGCGCTTCAAGTCTTTTGGCGCCCGCTTCAAGAGCGTTGTATACCCCGGCGACGAGCTGGAGACGCGCATGTGGGTTGTGGGCTCCGAGGGCGGCTACGACAACATTGCCTTTGAGACGGTTGTGGTGGGCGATGGCCGGGTGGCTCTGTCCAACGGCTATGCCAAGATCAAGCAGGAAAAGAGCCGTCTGTAGGCGGCTGAGCGAAGAGGGGGAAAATGTGAACAAAATACTGCTACGACTAGTGTACTGCCAACTGTAAATACTATTAGAGTACAGCGTCTTGAACCAAACGAAAAGAACGTAAGGACTGACAGCGTCAGTGACAGGTGGCGGCATCAATATGATTTTGGATAAGAGATAACGCAACACTTGCCGTTTTAGGTAATTAGCTGTCTGTCGTATATGTACATTGTACGCCAAGTCGGCATCCGGACCTGGCATGAGCTTCACCAGCGGCATGATCTCCCTGGCCACATCGCCGGGAACGGCCTCGGCATCAATGCTCGACCTGTACCGTATGAGGTCTACATACAGTCCAGGGATTGTGCGGCCGTGGGGGTTGCGAATAAAAAAGAATGCAGGCTGCTCACTACCAAGCTTTCGCCACTCGTACGGAGTACGTTTGCTTTACTTGAATAATGCCACGCAAAGCAGGAAGCTCAAATGACCTACTTGGTATCGTAGGGTCGGGCTTAGTACATTACTGGCCAGCTTGTGTTCTGCCGAAGACGAAGCGGCAACAGCAGGCCGTTTCGCCCACGAGGCTACCACAGCTTTCTCGTACCCCCCACAGGCGTCATCGAAGCGCGTGGAGTTCACGTTTTTTTTTTTACCAAAAAAAGTCCCAGGAAAACAATGAAATGATTCATTGCGTGCGTAAATCGATTTCCGCGCCTGCCAAAAACTAATAGCGGGACCGGCACGCTACGGGCTACTTTATAGCGTCCCGTCGCCCCTCTTCAAGAGCTAAAGAGCTAGCCTAGTCCGCCCTAGGGAGTTGGGGTTCTGGGGGCCTCAACGGCACCTTGCTGTTCTAGGTATCCTGTTCATCGTTTCCGAGTCCCTGGACACAGCCGACTGCGCACTGCAATTGCGTTGTCACAAGCCGAGCTTCCTATCTTACATCACCAACCGGCTTGTCAAAGCTCTCTTCGGCTCCGTGGCGCTGTCCCACCCTAGCTTCTGCCGTCGACCTCAAACCTCGTGAACTTTTGCAGTCTTCTTTTTTCCCTCCTTCTCCTCAGCCTTTCCTTTCGGTTTCTTCTCGCCCCTCGCTCCTCTCTTCCACGCCTTTTGTCGTATCACCACTTCCTACATCTTGCAGCTTTGCCTGCTTCCGCTCTCCACCCCCACAGCCTCGTCATCACGGCCGCCAACCACTTCAATACACCCTACGCCCTCCTACTCTCACACAGATACGATGGCGTCCTACCCGACAACGACGCCGCCGCCAGCAACGCCAGTCTTCCTCAAGCTGTCTTTTCCGGCGCCCCGTGTTCTGCTCGTCCGCATGGACCGTCCGCGCGACCTCAATGCCATGCCCACCGTTGGCCAGGTTGAGATGAACGAGGTCTGGAAGTGGTTCGACGACGAGCCGAACCTGTCTGTGGCCATCATCACAGGTACCGGCCGCGCCTTCTCGGCCGGTGCCGATCTCAAGGAGTGGGACCGCTCCATGGCTGCCGACGCAGACCCCAACAAGCGCATGGGCAACGCACCGGCCTTCAAGCCGCTCAGTCGTCGCCTCGGCAAGAAGCCCGTCATTGCCGCCGTCAACGGCCTGGCCATGGGCGGTGGCTGCGAGTTTGTTGTCAACTGTGATCTTGTCGTGGCGGCCGACGACGCCTACTTTGCCCTGCCCGAGGTGAAGCGTGGCATCGCCGCGATTGGCGGCGCCCTGCCGCGTCTGATCCGCACAGTTGGCCTACAGCGCGCCACCGAGATGGCCCTGACGGGCCGCAACGTCACCGCCCAGGAGATGAAGGAGTGGGGCGTTGTCAACAGCATCGTGCCCAAGGACCAGGTCGTCGCCGAGGCCGTGCGCTATGCCGAGGCCATTGCCCAGCATAGCCCCGACGCCATCATCTGCTCCCGTGCCGGTATCCGCCAGGGATGGGAGACTGCGCCCGTCGAGCGCGCCGTCGAGATCACACTGGAGCGCGAGTTTGCCGAGCTACAAAAGGGCGAGAACATTCTCGAGGGCCTCAAGGCCTTTACCGAGAAGCGGCCGCCTCAGTGGCGCGCGAGTCGTCTGTAAGGGGCGTGGGGGTGTCGCAGCCCCCTTTAAAGACAGTCTCGGTACTCAGCCGACCTCTTGATATCGTTCCGTTGTACAAAAGCTTCATTTCTCGCGTCTTTTTCCTTCCATCTTTTCTCATCATTGCATCATGCCCAGCATTGAGCCACGGCGGGAGGTTTCAATATGTACATCTGCACACCGCAACCGTACATAGTCAAATAGAATATTATCAGATCATCCTGCATGCGGCAGACAAAAAAGGCGTGTCGTCGACAGGCGCAGCGATCTGAATGGCTGATCTGGGCCGTGCGGCAACTTGCCATAGTCCCTTGCGATTCTCCAACTGAGCTGCCACAGGCAGTCCAGCCCTGGCCGTTGCTAGGGCGAGTTCCCCAACGCCCGTGTCTTCCATATTCATGCTCACGCAGAGGTTGATTCCGGGCTGCGTCTGGTTACCAGCAATGAATCAGTAGTATGCGTGCATTTGGAGACGATCAAGCAGATGCCCATTGAAGTGACGGGCGACGGAGGGCGAGCCCGGGTTTTGAAAAAGCACATTATCTAGGTAATATGACGCTCTGGAGCCTTACATGTTCATAAAAGCAACAGTCATTGTCACATAAGACTACCGTAGATCGTTCTGCCGGATGCGGAGATCTGGGAGGAGCACTCGAAGCTGGCTTGCGCAATGCGGGGAGGATTTTGCGGAGAAATTGTATGACAACAATGATGGAAAGTCCATGCCCTCAATAATTGTACTGGAAACGGTGACCTGACTCTTGACACTGGCACAATGGAAAGTTTGACAGGGTACACGTGGCCTGGCTATCTTCGATATCAAAAACCCATTGAAAGCACGTGTCTGTAATACGAGATAGATCAATCTGATCACCTTCTCAAAAACCTCTATCTGTACACGACACCATGACTCCTGCCCAATAGACCTATGCAAGAGTGATGCCATCCCGTTCTTCCTGTAAGTGCGTTGGCTGCTATGGTCTTTATCTCATCCAAGCTGTCGATGTTCTATGCGTAGAAAGATGCTAGTGAGATATGCACGAGACAGCATTTTATGCAGTGCACCTAGCCCTCGCCTTCCCGAAGCTGAAAAGCTTTTCCTTCAAACATATCATGTGTCTGTTCCCTTCCGTGGCTTCGTGCTTGGAACCTCAATGGGGCAGCCCCGATTGGCTTGCGGTAGTTTAGGCGGCCTTCTCCTCCCCGCAGCCAAGCGTACGAGTTTTACACGGCTGAGCTTGCTCCCCGCATTCTTACCCCGATCGGAGCCACTCAGTGGTTTGCTCTTCTTTTTCCCCGGCTACTTCTCCATCTTGCGACAGGTCTACCCCGCCGAGCTCGTATTTACTGCTATTAAACGCTAGACTAGTCCCGGACAGCGGCTGTAGAAAAACAACAGTTTGTAGGCGGCTGTGAAGTAAGTGAAGCTTTACAGACGGAAGGCACGATCCGGGTAAGAAAATCCAAAAGCCATCACGGTGAAAAATAATGTTAAAAAATATTTTGTGGCAAAAAAAGAGGGTGCTCACGGGCCCGTGCTCGTTCTTTCTCTCTTACTTCTTTTCGAAGTTCAACCCTCCGGTTGCTTCTTCTTCCCCTTACACCTACTCAAAAGCAGACGCTACAACTAAACCGCCCAGGCTTACCATATTACATCAGGGCCACTGCATTTACTGAAAAAAAAAGCATCTATTGACTTGTTCCACGCCGTAGATCCCAGACCGTTTGCTGCACCAGCCACGGGTTTGTTGCTTGGGCCGGCCCAGACTGGCGGCCTCGCACCTGCCCTCCTTCAAACTGGACAGCGTCTTTCGGGGCAGGCTCAACCCCCCCTGAGAGGAAGGAGCGACCCCAAGCCACCCACGCAAGTGCACCGCTTCGTATCACCTTTTGTTTTCGTCGTACAGCTCGGCTTTCGTTTGCTGGCCGGACCCGACCATTCAGAAGCTGTGTTTCATGCCTGGATCAAATGGCTTCCCTAACTTGCGGGCGGAGAATCGCTGCGACAAAGCAGTCCAAAAAAATACTCTCGGAGGGCAGTGCCACGGACACCTCTTTCATCTTTCTCCTCATCTCCTCGATGCGGCGTCTATCTACAAACTCCCCATAGTCTTCTCTTTCGCTCTTTCCCGTTCTATCATCGCTCTTTCCACTTTCAGCTCCACGGTTTCCCACTTCCGACCGCCTACTGATTCACCTTCCACGTGCCCGATCTTCAACATCCATTCTCGACCACTTGACATCAACAACACGTCGACCATCTCAAACAGCTTCGTGTCAGCCTTACTGTAACAGCGTCGCCCGTGCCGTGGTCATCATCAGGGGTGATGCATCGAGGCCGCTTGACTGGCACACCAGCCTATCCTGCCAAATCTCTCTCCTTGTGTTGTTTGGTCCCTTACTTTTGGCTCCCTTGTTTCGCGACCGGGCCAGGCGTCTGGCTCGACTCCCGTTGCACAGCTGAATCATTGCAATACTGTTTTTCAACCTTTCCACTGATACAACGCTTTCGAGATCAGAGCACGTCAAGGCACAGGGGCTGACTGGCTCGGCAGCCTGCATTTCCTTCATCCCCTGCCACTCTCTTGCATTTGTCTGTTCACGCACGCCCCGAGCAGGTGTTGCCTGGCCTTGGGGTGCCTTTTGAACCATGGCCACGTCTTTTGCTGGCGCCACCAACTCGCTCGTGGTCAGCTCCATGCCGCCCCCAGTGCCAGGTGCAGGGGCGGCATCCTCACCTCCCAACTTTGGGGGAACCGGGGGGCCGTCTAGTGTCTCGTCCGTGGCCGCAACCTCGCCCGGCTCCGTGACCTCCACTACGTCACCAGCCTCGGTCACCTCTCTGCTTGACTCAGCAGCGCCATATTCTGCAGGCGGCAACGGTGGCAGTGCCGGAAGCGACGGTACACGGACAGCGCCGACGGGGCCCAGCCCTGCGGCCACGACACCGGGCGGGTCGACGCTCTCGGCCAAGGAGCTGGAGCTGCAGCGCAAGCGGGCACGAGACCGAAAGTCGCAGCAGGCGATGCGCGATCGCACGAAATGGACCATCTCCAACCTCAACGAGCAGGTCGCGTTCCTGACGCAGATGCTCAACGACCGCGCGCGCGACGTCAGCCTGCTCAACTCACGGATGCGGATGCTGGAGACTGAGAACGCCCAGCTGCGAGCACAAAATGCAGCCCTTCAGCTGAGCTTGATGGAGTCGCAGCCGCGGGTGGACCTGTCCAATGACCCGGCGGCTTCGGGCCTGGCCGCTGGAACCCTGGAAACATGTGGTCCTCTCGGTGCTGTGCCTCTGGGAGAATGTCGAGGCAGGCCCGCTGTAGTCAAGCCGGAAACCATCAAGAAACCATGGGAGATCCCACCCGCGGATGGCCCACCCACTTGCCTGAGCGATCAAATTCTCCAGAGGTTTATCACGTCCAAGGTGCACCAGCGGTCGGTGGACGGGGCCCTGGCCTTTAGCTTCAAGCCCAATTTGTGTTCTTTGCTCGAGAAGGACCGACAAACCTCGGATGCGATCAGCGACATTGTCGGCGACATTGTTCGCAGCTACTTTGAGATTGACACGTTGCCAAAGCAGGTGGCCGTGTTCTACATCATGTGCTCGCTTCTCAAGTGGATGGTGCTCTTGGACAAGCCGAGCTGGGACCTCATGCCGGCGTGGCTGCGGCCAACACGGTCACAAGTCACCACGCCGCATGCTGCGTGGATTGACCGAATTCCATGGTATGGTCTCCTTCGTCTCTTCCCATTTCTGTCAATCTTTTTAGGCGTGGCGCAATTTTCTGACTCCGAAAGGCCAAATGTACGCAATTATCTGATTGCCCGTCCCAACATAACGCTGGACCATTTTGCAGCGGTGTACAGCACCAGTTTCAGCATCCGCTGGCCATACGATCCCACACACGTTCTCCTCAAGGCGGTGGCGCCCGGTGAAGAGATCACGATCAACCCGGTCTACGAAGAGCACATCCGACAACTAAGCAACTGGGAGGTTGGAAGAGCCTTCCGGGACCGATATCCGGACATTGGCGAGATTGTCGACCGCGATGCTCAGACGCAAACCGAGACACTGTCAATTTGAGGGGACCTGAACGCAGCCACCTTTTAAAACGCACTACAATACGGACCGCCTACTCCGTACTCCGCACCGATGTTGGAGTACGCGAATGCTTCCCAACAATCTCTTGGCCAGCATGACCGACCCCTCTCCTTGCCGCGGCCACTCCCTGCTTGCGCCTCGCCACGAGGACTGTGCCGTCATCAAGACTTTGCCGCGGCGCCGCACCCGGGGCCTGGAGCGGGGTCACGGCTCAAGACGAAGGGAATGGGGCACGTGGCGGACTTGTTTCTCCGGGGTCCTACTGATTCATCGGCTGGGTCCTGCGCTGCAACTCCACTTGTTGCTGCCAGACTGTGCCCACAAAGCTCACGCGGCAACAGTCCGTGATTGTCGAAACAATGCCAGTCCCGTTGCTGGATGGGACGATGCCGTCGCCTCGTGCGCTGAAAGAGACTCGAAACACGGAAACTTGGGGACAGGCGCACTTGGCCCGACTGTTTGGTGCAGCTACTACAATCTATGCTTGAGATTGAGAAATTTTAACGCAAGAGACGAAACAAGATGGATAAAGATACAACGGCCAGAAACAATATGAGTACTTTTAATATTGGTATCGATCAAAGACGCAAAAAACAGAGCTAGACAGAACACACATGGCCACACTTTTGAAGCCGAAACGGCCCGTCCGCATCGGCGGCGCGTCCGGCGGCTTTACGGACCGCGTGACTGCCATTGGCCGTCTTGCCAGGGACCCGGAGGTCGATGCCGTGGTCGGCGACTGACTTTCTGAGAACGTCATGACCGGATACGGCGCCGGCAAGGCCCGCCAAAAGACGGCGGCCGGCCAGGAGAAGCTGCCTCTGGAAGAGCGCAGGAAGACGGCGCAGTATGCCGGCACATTCCTGCAGTGCTTTGAGCCGGCGATCCAGGACCTGGCCCGCAACGGCACCCGGCTTGCCGTGAACGCCGGCGCCAGCGACACGGAGCTGCTGGCGGAGGTGGTCGTCGACATGGTCCAGAAAGAAGGCCTGGACCTGCGGGTGGCGTGGGTCGAGGGCGACGATGTGCCGACGGCGTTCCTGGAGATGGCCCACGACAACCAGAGCGAGTTCACGAGCCTGACAGACGGCCAGGCGCTGGCCGAGTGGGGATTTGAGCCGATCTGTGCACAGGCCTATCTGGGCAGCTTGGGCATTGCAGAGGCCCCGCGCCGGGGCGCGGACACTGTCGTCTGTGGGAGGTGGGTGGCCCGTTTTTTTCTCCTCTGACAAACAGAGTCTCAGACGCCGCGCCGACGATTGGCGTGTCGGCGTGGTGGCACGGGTGGTCGGCCAGCGACCTGGATCAGCTGGCGGGCGCTCTGATCGCCGGCCACATCATCGAGTGCTCGGCCTTTGCGACGGGCGGCTACTACAGCCGCTTCAAGGACCTGATGGCCGCCAGGAAGCACCTGAACCTGGGCTTCCCGATCGCCAGCGTGTATGCCAATGGCGAGTTTGACATTGGCAAGGAAAAGGACACGGGCGGCGTGGTCAACACGGAGACGGTGACCGCGCAGCTCGTCTACGAGATCGCTGGCCCGCTCTACTTCAACTCGGACGTGGTTGCGGACCTGCACCACATCCGGCTGGCACAGACCGCACCGGACCTCGTGCACGTCAGCGGCGTGACGGGGCGGCCGCCGCCGCCGACAACCCGCTGCGGCGTCACCGCTCACGGCGGCTACCAGGCCGAGTGGCACTTTTACCTTGTCGGCCTCGACATCGAGCACAAGTGCCGGTGGATGGAGGAGCAGGCCCGCCACGCCATTGGCGAGCAGCTCGTCAGCCAGTTCTCGCTGC
Organism: Sporothrix cf. nigrograna; assembly: GCA_019925305.1. NCBI lineage: Eukaryota > Fungi > Ascomycota > Sordariomycetes > Ophiostomatales > Ophiostomataceae > Sporothrix > Sporothrix cf. nigrograna. Next base: position 272,056 of record JADHKR010000016.1, on the reverse strand, counting down.
TCAAGTTCCATGTCCACGGCACGTCCCAGGCCAATCCCGCCAACCAGGAAATTGCCACGGTGGACTTTCGGATCTTCGCCCAGGCCAAAGACGCAGCGCTCTTCGGCCCCGGCCTCCCGGACGGCTTCTCCCGAAAGCTGTACGAGACCGTGCTGCAGTCGTGCCCCGTAAGCCCCTCCCCCTCCCCTGCCGTTCGCATGATGGGCCTCTTGCTGACCTGCCAGGGCGTCTCGCGGCCCAACGATTTGCGCCAGTCAACGGCAAAGAGCTACTTTGAATATTTTGTGACGCTTATCCCGCAGGCGGCGTGCCGCTACCGCGTCCACCTGCTCGTTGGCGACGAGGCCGCCCGCAACACGCCCATCGACATTGCCCTGCCGTCAGAGACGCGGACGTACGACGCCCAGGAGTCGTACGACACGCAGGACTCCGTGGATCTTGCCAGCTTTGGCGAGACGGTCGAGGCGCCTCTGGGCTGGGTGGCCCTGGGCCGGTCCGGCGACAAGGCCTCGGACGCCAACGTCGGCTTTTATGTGCCTGACCAGGAGCAGTGGGACTGGCTGCGGACGTTCCTGGCCAGGGACAAGGTCAGGGAGCTGCTGGGCCCGCAGGAGTACGGCGGCGGACGCATCGACCGGTTCGAGATGGGCAACATCCGGGCAGTGCACTTTCTGCTCAAGGACCACCTGGACCGGGGCTACAACGCGGGCTCCGGCCTGGACACGCCGGCCAAGAACCTGTGCGAGTATCTGCGGGCCAAGTACGTGCCCGTGCCCAGGAAGTTTATCGAGAACGGACATTTGTAGAGCATGCAAAGGCAGAAATGAAAAGAGCAGAGAATGGCGAGCCCAGCATGTCCACAAGCCAGGACCGAGAAAGCGCGCTAGACGGGGTGCATGTACGGCGAGTCATTCTTTCGACCAGCTAGCGCACAGTGTATCCGGCCCAGCGTGCAGCGCGCTTCTCCTGCCGTTGCATTGGCTGCCCCATGAGCACGTTCGTTCTCCAACAAGCCGCGGGACGGTGGCACGCCCGCCGTATAAATGATCCGGCAATCCCCCGTCTAAGCCGTTGACGGCCCTCTGATGATTTGCCGTTATGCTGAACCGCGTATTACATCGTTCTAGATAGGCCCCTTTTCCTTCTTGTCCCGCCTGGATCGACCCTCAAACACGCAATGTCTCCTCAACAACTGCAAGACAAGGTCATTGCCGTCACAGGCGCTGCCTCGGGCATTGGCCTGGCGTTTGCCCAGCTGGCCGCTGCCCGCGGCGCCAAGCTGTCCCTGGCCGATGTGTCGCAGGCCGGCCTCGACAGGGTGGCTGCCGAGCTCAGGGCGGCCGCCGGCGAGGACCGTGTGCTGACGCAGGTCGTGGACGTGCGCCAGATGGACCAGGTGCAGGCGTGGATCGACGCCACCGTGGCCTGGTTCGGCCGGCTCGACGGCGCGGCCAACATGGCCGGCGTGATCCCCAAGGACATTGGCATCAACACACTGGCGGACCAGGACCTCGAGCAGTGGGACTTTGTGCTGGGCGTCAACGCCACGGGCCTGATGCACTGCCTCAAGGCGCAGACGGGCGTGCTGGCCGACAACGGCAGCATCGTCAACGCCTCGTCCATTGCCGGCGTCACGGGCCGGGCCAAGAATGCCGCATACTCGGCGTCCAAGCACGCCGTCGTCGGCCTCACCCGCTCGGCCTGCAAGGAGTTTGGCTACAAGGGCGTCCGCGTCAACTGTGTCTGCCCGTGAGCCCCCCCTCTCAGCCCTCTGAACTTTGCAAAACTGACCAGTGTAGCGGCCCGATTGACACCCCCATGATCCGCAACGCGCGCGAGATTGTCACGGCCAGCGGCTCGACCACCAAGACGGGCCAGACCGTGCTGTCGAGCACGCAGGAAAATGCGCTGGGCCGCGCGGGCCGGCCCGAGGAGGTGGCGCATCTAATTGCGTACCTGCTGAGCGACGAGTCGACGTACGTGACGGGCACGGCCATCTGCGTCGACGGCGGCTGGATTTGCTAAACAACTGCGGCGAGAAAAATACTTGTAGTCACACGCAAACGGCCAAAGATGGCCTGCAAAATTGACCTTTTCGATTTGTCCTGCTAAGATCCCCCCCCTCCCCCCCCTACAACGTAATGCTGCGAAATACTAGATCCCTGTGATACGACGGCAACACAGCCTTCCTACAGCCTCGATTCTCTCTTTGCCGCTTCAAGAGCCGCTGGGATGTCGCGCCGCTGCAGCTTGCCCGTCGTGCCCTTGGGCAGCGCCTCCAGATGGTACAAGCCGCCACGCAGCTTTTTGTAGGGGGACACCCTTTCGTCCACAAAGGAGCGCACCTGTGCCAGCACGCCGGCGCGGTCTGCCACGGCCACGGACGGCACCAGCGTGACAGCGCCCACGGGCACCTCTGTGTCGAGGGCCGTGTCAAACACGCCGCAGACGCCGGCATCGGCGACCAGCGGATGGGCCAGCAGGACGGCCTCGAGCTCGGCCGGCGCCACCTGGTTGCCGCGGAACTTGATGAGCTCCTTCTTGCGGCCCGTCATCCACAGGAAGCCGTCGTCGTCCATCCGCACGACGTCGCCCGTGCAGAACCAGCGGTTGTTGTTGTTGGTGGTGGTGGTGGTGGAGGCGTCCGTGTAAAAGGAAGTCTCCGTCTCTTTGGCATTATCGCGGTAGCCCATAAAGAGCGTCGGCCCGCGGACAAGGCATTGGCCGTCGGCGCCCCTGGGCACGTCTTGGAAGGCGTCGTCGACAATGCGAATCTCTGTGCCGGCGGCAATGCGCCCCAGGCTGCCGGCACGGTGGCTTTGCGTCTCGCGCAACATCGTAATGGTCACTTCTGTCATGCCGTAGCCGTTCAGCACGACGGCCGCCGGGTCCAGCAGGTCTTTTTGAAGCGAGCGCACCGTCTCCGAGGACAGCGCCGCGCCTGCAACCATGGCGACCCGCACGCTCGTGAGGTCGAGCGTGCGCACAGCCGGGTCTTTGGCCATGCGCGTCGCCGTCGCGGGCACGAGGCGCAGCACCGTCGCCCGGATGTCCGCGCAGCGCTGCAGGTACGGCAAAAAATCAAAGCGCTTCATGGCCACGGCATAGTGGCCGGCCCAGGCGGTGAGGAGAACGCACGAGACCAAGCCGTAAATGTGCGCAAACGGCGGGTAGAACACCTCCCGCACGTGCGCGTTGTGGATAAACGGGTTGGTGTACCGCGAGCACAGCAGGTGCGCGATGAGCGCGTGGTGCGACAGCTGGACGCCCTTGGGCTTGCCGGACGTGCCCGAGCTGAAGCACATGCCGGCCATGACCGTGCGGTTGTCGCGGCGCGAGAGGTCGTACGGCGCCGTCGACTGGCCCTGGAAGCGGATCAGGTCTCTGGGGAACTGGCCGTGGCTGTCAGCGACACGCCGTGCTGTTCTCGGCGAGAGAAACAGAGAAACAGAGACGGGCCGGCCTACCTTGGGAAGCGCTGGGACCTGGCTGTGCAGGCCGTCCTCGATGACAATCAGCCCCGGCATCACGAGCGGCGGCGCGCTGGCCAGGGCCTGCCGCACTTTGGGCAGCAGCGCGGCGTCGACGGCAATGATGCGCGGCCTGGCGATGCCAAAGTAGTGCTCCAGCTCGTACGGCGTCGCCAGCGCGTTGATGGCAGCGAAGCAGCCGCCGCCCCAGAGCACGCAGTGGCACAGCAGCATCCAGTTGAGCGAGTTGTGGCCGAAAATGCACACGACGTCACCCTCCTTCATGCCATGCTGGTTGCGCAGCGCGGCCGCGCCCTGGGCGCAGCGCGTGCGCAGCTCGCCATACGTCAGGCTGTGCTCGGGGTTCTCAAAGTCGCAGATGATCGTCTTGGAGGCCGGCACGTCGTCCGGGTTGGTGCGGACGAGGAACTGCGAGATGGACAGGTTCTGCGGCGTTTGCGGCGCCGGAAACTGCGACTGGTAGATCATGGCTGTTGGGGTCTGTCTGGAAAGTGCCTGTTGCTATGCCGTGTCGCTGCTTCCCTTCTCGAAAGAGAAGTCTCGTATATTCTCGCTCCTGCCTTGCTTCTCACCGGCACCTCTCCGTCTCCAAACCAGCTATTCCTAGAAGAGATACTGCTTCGTCGCACCTGCCTGACGCCGGAGCTGGGTCTGTTTTGTTGGAGAAAAGTGGGGAAAGGTTAAAGACTTCCGTTGTAAGATGATTGGCTGGATACGAGTCAGTAGCCCCATCGACATCGGATTGGGTGGAAGGTACAGATGCCAGGGAAAGAAGTTCGTGAAGCTGTGGCAATATCAGGTCTCCGACGCGGCCTAGACAGCAGCCTCGAAAATCAGAGGAGGGAAATTTGGCTACAGCTGCGCGTGTCGTCTCAACACATCTACACCATGGACTTGCAAGGCAGACCAAAACAACGAGGGAACCCTCAAAAACACAAAGTTGTCCTGTTTGTAAGGGGAAGCGTTAGAAGGGTTGATGAGAAAAGCAAGGGCAAAGCAAGCGAGAAGTAGATCCACCGAGCCTTTGCATCGTGGAAATACAAAGGCAGCATCTGAGGTATCTCAGCACTTTTGAAAAACCAAGTGCAAGGGGGGGGCCGAAAAAAAAAGGCTCACACTGAAAAGAAAGTCAGAATTGCCGTTCCCGCGCCTTTTACCTAGACATCCTGGATGAAATACGCCCTATATACATACACGATGCTGCTGGATTGCAGCCTCTCCGTTGGCCGTGCTCCATCTATCCAAACCGGACCCCAGACGATGGATTCCACGTACCCGGCGGATGGCCTGCCGCTGGGCTCGCTGCAGGGGCCCCGGCCGCATTGCCCGGCGGCGGAGTCCCACCTGGCGCCGGCGAAGTGCCAAAGCGGATGCCCATGCTCGGATTCCACATTTGGTGCTGCTGTTGCTGGGGCTGCTGCGTCTGTGCCAAGGGTTGTGCGACGGGAATGGGTGTTGGCTGCTGCGGCTGCCCGCCAGCCCACGACCGCATGGGCGCTTGCTGCTGCTGCTGCTGGAGTGGAGGCTGCAGTGGCGGCAGACCGAGTGAGAGCGACGACAAGACGGGCATCGACAGCTCCTCTTCAATGGCCTGGGCCTCGCTGCGGCGCTGCTGCACCCACGCGCGGCACTGGTCGCGGAACGCACCGACAATCTTGCTCAGGTCGTTGTAGAACTTGCGGCCGACCTCGACGTTGCGCACGACCTCCTTGTACTTGTAGTGGGCGTTGTCGAGCTTCTGCAGCGCCGCCTCGCGCTCGCGGCTGCCGCCGCCGCTCGTGGCCTTTTTCTGCGCGACAAACTCGCGGTTCGCGCGCGCGACGTCGTCGAGCGCCTTTTCCTGGTCCGCCCGCTCGCGCGCCACGAGCGTGTCCTGGTCCTCATCGTACAGATCGCGCAGGCGTGCGGCGAAGAAGCCGTCAAAGTGCGACGCCACGATCGGCGTGTTGGGATACGCGCGCTCGAGGCGCGCCGTCTCCTTGAGAATGTCGGGCTTGACGTCGTCGGCGCGCGCCTTTTCCCGCAGCGCCTCGACGCGCTTGCGCCGCCGCGACTCGAGCCGCAGCACATCGTTGTACGCGCTGCGCAGCCGGCCGAGCGCCGGCTTCAGGGCCTCGGGCAGCTCCATCTTGCGGCTGTTGGGCACAAAGTCCAGGAGGGCGCGGTCGGGCCCCGCCAGCAGCGTCAGCATGTCCTCAATCGACGCAAACATGTCGCGCACAACACCGTCGCTGGACCCGCTTGACGCAAAATAGCCTTCGATCTCGTCTGCGTTGGTCCACAGCTTCTGGCCCTGCGCGCCATCCGCCCGGCCTTCCGGCCGCGTCCAGCGCTCGGTGCCGTACTTGCGCCGCAGCTGCGCGTCCTCGTCGCTCTCCATCGCCAGAAGCGCCTTGCCCTCGTCAAACGTGGCCCGGTCGGCCGCCCGGAGCTTGTCAATGTCCTCAAAGCTGCGCTTCGCCCGGTTGACCGCGTCGGCGTACCGCATCTCCTCCGCGTGCTGCACCAGAGACCCGGGCAGGCCCAGCGGCCGCTCTATGGCCTGCAGGGACCCCGGGAGGTTGAGCTCCAGCAGCTTGCCGTGCAGCTGCTCCGTCAGCACCTCGAGGTCGTGGAGGATGTTCTGGTTGACGAGCCGGTCGCGGCGCTCCTCGTACACGGACACGGCGAGGTGCACGGCAAACGGCACGAGCTTGGAGAAGAGCGCGGGGCCAAACTCGGCCTTGTCGCCGAGGTAGTCAAACGGCTTCTCGACCTGCGGCGGGATGCGCGGCGTGGCCATGTTGGCGCGGTCCAGGATCTTGAGCTCCGACTTGGCCGGCACCACGTTGAGGTAGATGACGTCGTTGTCGCGCTCGGCGCGCTTCAGGTCCGCCTCGACGCGCCGCTTCAGCCCGTTGAGATCGTCGACGACCGTCTTGCTGAGGTACCCGCCGCGGTTTTCCTTGAGACCCTCGGCCACACACAGCAGCGCGTCCTGCAGCCGCGCAACCTCCTCGCCGTACCGCCGCTTCTCGAGGCAGTCGAGCGAGGCCCTGTACTGCGCCGCCGCCGCAAAGTGGTGGTGCTTGGCGCTGACGTGGTGGATCCACGCGCGGCTGACGGCGTCGCTCTTCATGGCCGCCTCGCCCGCCGCGTCGTACAGGTCCGCCAGCCGCGCCGCCAGCTTGGCAATCGTGGCGTCCTTGTAGCGCTCCGACACGGCGCGCATCCAGAAGCACTCCTGCGCCTGGGCCAGCATCAGCTGCTCGAGGCAGTCGAGCGTCGCCGCGTCCATGTCCTCGGGCACGCTGTTGGCCAGGTCCGGGTCCACGATGACAACGTCGCGCAGAAACTTGAGCACCCCGGCGGCCTGCCCGTAGTAGCTGGCCGCCGTCTTGAGTCCGTCGGCATCGGCGTGGCTCGTGCCCGCGGCCAGCTGTCCGTACAGCGCCGCCAGGTTGTACAGCACGTTGGCGCGCTCAAACTTGAGGTTGTTCTGCACAATGGGGCGGTCCACGTTGTAGCCGAGCGCCGGGTACCACGTGAACTCGGCCCCCATCTCGACGGGAAACTTTCCGCCGATCCACGCGAGCTGGCCGGCGTATGCCTGCAGCTTCTTGATCCCGCTGGAGTGCGCCTCGCGGACGTTGACGGCGTCGCGCCGCAGCGCGTCGATGATCTCCATGTCTTCGAGGAACGTGTCCGGATGCTGCCCGTACTTGTCGGCGACATACTGGCGGATGACGGCCGAGAGCGAGAGGTGTGTCGATTTGCGGAAGGGCAGCGAGAGCTGGTTGGACTGGTAGCTGGAGGAGAGGATCGTTAGCAGAGAATAGGGAAAGACGGGCGAGCCGACTACTTACGAGGCCATGTCGGTCAGAGACGACGCGCTGGTGCGTGGACGAGAGACGTGTCGAGACCGCCCAGCAAACGTAATGACCTCATCGTCAACACAGCTCGGGCGGGGCCAGCGCCAATAGTGGGATGGCAAGATGACTAAGCAGCACGACGTATTGTATTTTCGTGCTGCAAAGTACGAGTACATAAAAAGTGTCTGTTTATCTGTTTAAATTGAAAACGGCATTCTTGTGATATAAAAAGGAGCCCAAGCAGTAAATCCAAACAAGTGCGTAAGCATACCAACGAGCAGAAAAGCAAAAAAAGAAAGGAAAAAAAAATCAGAAAAACCCGTAAATAGACAAGACTCGTCCCGTGCTCGACAGGTTTCCCCTGCGTGCAGCTGTTTCTCCCTTATAAAACTCCGAGTGTCCTTGCACAAGACTGCTCTGTGCGTCTTGCGTGGATGCACAATGTACCGGCGCAATGCGTGCCAGTGAAGCTCTGGCAAGCCCTCCAGGATGTACACGGCTGGCTGATGAGCGTAAATCATGCAAAACAAGAAAAAGAAACCAGAGCCCGAGACCGTTGCCAACCACTACCCCCGGGACACGCTTCCGTAAACGCAAAGCTCGTAAAAATCAATCATGGGAGCTGTACAACCCAGCGTGCGTGATGAAACAGAACAAAGCACAAAATACAACTCAAATGCAAAAAAAAAAGAAAGAAAGACACTAAACGAAAATGAACAACCAGGGAATCGTACATAAGACAGGGAAGTGGAAGCTTAATTGCTTGACGTAGGCACACTCGAGGCCGCGCCCTGCTCGACATGGGTGGACACAGCCTCCCAGAAAGCGCCGTGCGTCTCGCGGTCAATCTCGCTGACGCGGGTGATCTCCGCCACCATTTCGCGCACGCGGTCGACAAATTCGGCCAGGCCAAGGCCCGTCAGACGGTCGCCGGCCGTGCTGGTCTGGCGAGTGCGTTCTGCGGACGAGCCCTCGGCGAGACGAGCAGCCAGATAGCCGCGCAGCCGGTGAAGCAGCAACCGCAGGACAGGTTCCTGCGGGACCGCGTCACCGCCGCCAGTTGACGACGCGCTGTTGCGGGCGACGGCCGAGTCCGCGCTGGCCGCCATAGTGCGCTCCACATACGTGCGCAGCGTGGCCTTTGTTGATGGCGGCATAGACCGGCCCGACTCGAGAGCGGCCATGACGCCGTCAATGACAGAGCTGGCATTGAGTGCCGTCTTGTCCTTGGCGGCGTCCTTTTCGGCCTTTTCAAGAACCGCCATGACGCGGTGCGCCTCCGTCTTCCACGGCAGACGCACGTCGCGCTTGAGCAAGTTTTTGCACTGGAGGAGAACAGCACCCGCCGTGACAATACGCCGGGTGATGGCGCCCCACTTCTGGGCGCGTGTGTGGTCCAGGCGCAGCATCTCGGGCATCTCTTCGAGCGGCACGGGGCTGAGTTGCGTGAAAAGGTCAACCATCATCTGCGCGTAGAACTGGTCAGGCTTGGGCCGCGACTTGGGGTGGTTGATGCCCTCGGGGTCGCGTTTTGCAAACTCGGCGACAACCTTGCTCCGGGCGGCAAGCCATGCCGCCGTCGAGGCCGGTAGCTGTTCCTGCACAGCAACCGTCGAGGCCACTTTCCTGGCATAATTTCCATCGCCACTGTCGTTGGAGACGACGGCGTCATCCGTATCCCCGCTGACAAGCAAAGCGAAGCGACGAGTCTCGTAGTTGGTTGCCGACAGAAGCAGCCGCGGCGCCGCAACGCTAATCATAAAGTTGATGTGGTCCGTGGCCATGACGTTGATAAATGACAAAAGAGCTTGCAGGCGGTCGACGTAGTCGCCTTGCTGGAGCGTATTGTCGACCAGCTCCTTGACCTCGTCGTCGCGGATCGGGGCGCAAAGCTTTGGCAACAGTTGGCCGATGGACGAGAAGAAGCGTTCGTAGGAAAAGGTGCCCATGGCAAACTGGCGCTGGGCCACCTCTGTGTCCAGAAGCTCGCCGATAAACTGGTGCATCTTCTTGCCGGGGACTGTGAGGCGCTCCAGCTTGGACCTGATGACCTCGGCGATTGTCAAGAGGTAGTAAAAGTGTTCCTCTTGTTCCTCGCGACCGTCGGCGCCCATGGTCTTGCGCATGCGGTAGAAAATGGGCTCCATCCAGGCGGCCTGCTGCTCCTTGTACACGGTAGAAGAGATGCGGAACTCGCGATTGATGGACAGCTCGTGGACAACGACCCTGTTTTCGGGAAGAGGGCTGCTCGCGTACTTGTCGTCGGCTGGCCCGAAACGAAGACTACGCAGCTTAGCCTCGGCGCTGGCCTCGGAAAAGGGCTTTGCTTGCGGCAGCAGGTCAGAGATGGCAGCATCGCTGGAAGCGGCGCCGGGTGCACCGCTCGACGTGGGCGCGCCGTTTTCGGATAGGAATGTGCCCGAAGGTGAGGACGTGGATGATTTGCTGGCCTTGTTGCTGGCGCCGCCACGGCCAGACAGATTGCCCATGGCGGTCTCAATGGTCGCGTCATCTGCCTCACGCGGCTTCATCTTGCTTGTCGAACTGGCCGCAGCAGCCTTGCGGTTGGCCTCGGCCTTGGACTTGCGGGCCTTGCGGACAGCCTCAAAAATCTTCTTCTTGCCCTCCTCGGGGCCGGCGAGCTTCTTGATGCGCACCATCAGCAGCAGCTGGTTCTGTTGGATGCTTTGCCGGTACGTGTCGGAGACGGAAGCGTCGGTGCCATCCTTGACCGTCTGCCAGATGGCGTCAAGCTCCACAAACTGCATCACCATCACCTCGACAAGAGCGGACGCGTCGCGTGCCTTCCAGGCAATAAAAGCGTCGTAGAAGCTGTCGTACGCCTCAACCAGCTCGTTGGCCAGGCCAGACGGCGGCGTGTAGTTGTTGGCAAGCGTAAGGCGGGAGAGAATTGTCTCGAAGCAGATCAGCAGGTCCTTTGCCTTGCCGACAAGGTCCTGCAGCTGCGGGTTGGTGAGGTCGTCCTTCCCAATCGGAAGAGACGATTCCGCTGCGTTGCCATTGGCGGCTGCGGCAGCCGCGGTGCTTTGGTTTCCGCGCCCCGCGGCGGTCGTCAGCGAATAGCTGAGGCTCTGGCCGCTCTTGACGGCGTCTTGACCCTCCTTGTTGCTGAGGACCTGTGTCGGGTGCCCGAGAATCAGAAACGCGCTGAGGAACGCACGCACGACGACAATCTCCTTGACAGCGCTGGTCTTGCCGTCCTGGATGCCACACAGGCGCAGGACTTTGGCGGTGGTCATGAGGACCTTGTCCTGGGCCAGCAGCTCGACAACCTCCTCAAAGGAGGTGTCGCGCACGCCGTCCACGGCCAGTCCGAGCTGCTGGAACTCATTGATGGCGCGTCTGCGGTGAGTCTTGCGCCACCAGTGCAGGATTTTGCACGCGGCCTCGTCGGGCGTGAGGGCCGGCGTCGGCGTGTCACGCGACGGGCAGCCTGCGGACTCTGCGCCGGGCAATACGCCCTCGGACTGCTCCTGTGACGTCGTCTCCTTAAGCTCCGCCACACGGGGCATCACTTCAACCTGCTTACGGCTGCTGGGAATGCTCTGGCCGCGCGACCGTGTCCGTCCTGCGGCGTTGTTACGGCGCAGCTCCTCGCGCCGGCGCTCGGCCTCGTCGAGGCGATCCTTGATCTGCTGCCGCAGACGAAGGAGGTTCTGCTCGCGCTTCTCCTTCATGGTCTCGGCGATCGCCTTGGCCCTCTTCACCTCCTCGGCGCACGCTGCCGCGATCTCCTCGAGCTTCTTTTCGCGCGCCTGGGCGGCTGCCAGAGCGCGCTCTTCGCTGACAGAGATGTCGCGGACAGCCGCCTTGGCCAGGGCCGCCCGCAGACGGACCTGCTCTGCATGGGCGGCGCGGTCGGCAAGACGGGCCTTGCGGTCGGCCAGGATCGACGCTCGCCGCAGATGCTGCGCGACATGCTTGCTCTGGGGCGCGCCCCCGCTGGACGAGCAGCCGTTGGGAAAGCCAAAGCCGTGCGACGAGCGGGAGTGGTTCGAGGAAATGGAATTTCGCCTGGAGGAGGCGGCGGAGCTCTTGCGGCGGGCTTGTGTCGACGAGCGATAGAAGCGGGCGGCAATGTGCGGAGGAGGCGTGTATATGCGGGCGGGAGGAGGGGTCTGTGGTGAAGAGGAGCCATCAACCATGCGGTCCTCGTCTGTCTCGGTGTCTTCGATGGTCCGAGGGGGGACCAGGTCGTTGAGGAAGGGTTCGGGAGCGTCGGATGTGCCGTCCATTGTGTCGTGGAGGGCTTGTGGTCGCTGGAGGTCTTGCTGGGCCATGGCACGGGGCCAGAACGAGTCTGCTGTCTTCGTTTGCGGTCCGAGGTTGTGTCGCGTGCTGTGCGGAGGGCAGAGCGCGGGGAGGTCAAGAGGACGACGCAGTGGTATATCTATGTTCAAAGCAATGCTGAAAAGTCGAGAACCGCGTGGAGAGCCGTGACGAGGTATATGTTGGAAACAGATAAGATAACAGACCCGATGATTACTGGACGGCTTTGAAAGGCGTCGTGGGCGCGATGGGTGAGGGCTATGAACAAGAAAAGGAAAAAAAAAAGACCACGAAAGCAACGAAAGAAAAGAAGAAATGGCGTGAAAAAGAACAAAGAAGCTGCGCGAAGGACGGGGAAGCGCCTGGCGAGAGGCTGAGTCAGGGCGAGGACGAGCCTAGCAAGTTGCCAGAAAAGCGTCGGGGCGTCGTGGAGCAGACCAGGGTGCTCAAACTGAGGCAAAACAAGCAAGCGAAGGCGGAGGGTGGCGATGCCCCAGGTATGGTCGAGGCGAGGGGCGAGGGGAGGGACATGCACATCGAAGAACCAAACAGGAGCAAGCAAAGGCCGTCAATGTTGCGGGGCGGAGGCCATAGACGGAGAGGCGGCGTGCGGAGGAAGAGGAAGAGGAGACGAAACGAAAGGACCAGGGAAATGCGGAAAGAAAGCAGCCAGAAGCAGTCAGATGCAGCTGGACTCGGGGCGCGGCAAGAGGGAGGATGGGGCGGCGAGGCGCGATGACGAGAATGACGGCCGAATGGCGCGGCCAGTGGCAGTCGATATCATCGGGGCCTGCAGATGGCCCGAAACGAAGGATGGAAAACAAAAAAGATAAAACAAAAAAAGATGGGCTGCGGCAGAAAACAACAGCGCGTGGTAATAGGGCAATAGCGGCGGGCAGCAGCGACACAGAGGGAAGGCGGGATGCGTCAGTCCCGCCAGAAGGGGAAAGAAGGCTGGGGAAGGGCGGATGGGCGCCTGGGATTGGCTGGACCGGGTGGGTTTTTGCATTTGTGAGCGGCCGTTTGGGAGGCATCTAGGCGGATACAGCGAAAATAAACACAAAAATAGACGGCAGGAGGATAAAACAGCGGGTCTTTCAGTGGGCACGCTGCTAGGCTGCATGCGGACGCCCTAGAAGATCCACCTGCACTGCTTATCAGTTTTTACCCTCGATCTTGATCGACAGGCACATGCGGGTTTGTGAGTCTTACTCAGTCACAACTGACGCACATTGAGAGGCGAGCTCGTGGAGTGTAAAAACGCAGTCTGGCACAATTCCCAGGTGATTGACTACAATTGTTATGTGTGACATTATGGATAAATGCTAAAGAATGCTCTGGAGGGTATTTCAACAAGGACAGACCGAAACCGCAAGACCATGCCGTGCTTTTAAAACCATGTGCCGAAAACGCCGGCCCCAGTCGTTACATCGTTGCAAGAGGCAGAGGAGAAAGAAAGTGAACTCGAAATGAGGGAGCTATGCGCGGAAGAGGGAGCAGCAATGCAGAAAAGAGGGAAGGAGGGAAAGAATAAAAATAACAAAAAAGGACAAAGATGCACAAACAACAACAGCAGTCACTCATGACCAGGCATTCTGGTGTAGCAGGCTACTGGCTGCGCATCCCTGTGGCTGGCCAGACTTCCCGGGGGCAAGGCCGGAAGATGTGCACAGACCGGCACTAGGCGGATCGGGACACAGCCGTCGGGCACGGCGGCCTTGCGTCCAGGCGACGGCCGGCCGTCTGTGTCGTAGAGGTACTCGAGGGTGATGCCGTATGCCTCGTTGTAGTACGGCATGGTGCGGTTGCACGCCAGAAACGTGCCGCGGCCCTGTTCGTTGAGGATGAAGAGACCACCGTACGGCGCATGCGTGTTGGCCATCGAGGCGGGCGTGCCGACGTCGGATCCGCCGGCCGCAAAATAAGTGCCGTGCTCGTGAGGGTATTGCGGAACAATAAAGTCCCCGGGCGCCTGCACCCGGAGGGCGTACGACACGGCCGGGCCGCGTCGCTTGTGGCTGGTCGAGGACGAGTCGGTGAGAAGGGCCGAGTACCTGTTTTGGGGCGGACGGTCAAAGTAAAATACACGGCCCCGGTGCTGGGCGTCCAGCTTGCGCAGAACGGTTAGGCGGTAGTCGGCTCCCGCGTGGTACGCATGCAGGACCGTGTCCTGCACCGACTGCGCGAGAGCGTTGAACGGGTCGGTCGCGTGGGCAACCAGCCGGAAGCCCTGGGAGACGGAGACCTGCGGTATGTCGGCTGAGTCGTCGGCCTGCGAGGGTGCGGCAATGGCAGCCGAAGATGCCGACTCAATAGCCAAGGCGCTCAGGGCCAGAGCAATGCTGGCCTTGACCAGCATCTTGAGGGATCGATGGCGATGGCGACGGTAAGAAGGATGCTCAGGTATGGGATAGGAGGATGCACACTTTTTTGGCCGAGACCTGCGTAGAGGGCGGAGAAACGGGTGACAAGTCTCCGGCTGTGGTAGCCAAGGACGATACAGAGGGGAGGGAGAGACAACGAGGAGAAACACAAAAGAGAGACGATGCGTGCTTCCTTTTGAAGTGATCGCTCCTGGGGGCCGTGGACCGTGGGCAGGCAGTCCACGAAGACCAGTTTGCGGCGAGTGGCTGAAGAAGCTTGTAGCACAACCACAACCGAGTCGCTTGCCGCCTGGGCACTCGCTTGCGAGGAAACAAAGAGACTGTGTGGCGTAGGCATTTGTTTTTGTTTTGTTCGTGTGCGGCTGCTCTTTCCTTTTCTACTGCTGGCCGCTTGCAGTGCACCTTCCCGCGGCTGGATTCACGCAAACTGGGGTTGGACTTCCTCTCGCTTGCCATCCACGAAAACGGCAGGGGCCACGGATCGTGCCTGGCCCGACTGTGTTTGGCGAGAGCTGGGTGTAAACAAGCCAAGGCAAAAGCCGGCCGGTTCGAGCTACATCTTTCTTGACTGTCTAGCAGTTGCTTCAGACACGTGGATCAAGAGGGCGGCGGGCTCTCAATCAAATAGGTATGAGAACAAGCGGCCCCAAACAACAAGTTGTTAGCACAATATTTTCCCTGGAATATCTCACAGTTCTTGGCTGTTCTAATGCGCTTCCCGAGGGACTGTGTTTTGCTTTCCTCCTCGCTCACCAAATGCCTAGAGACAACTCCGGCTCTCCTTGTTCCTTTGCTCTCGCCTACAGCGCAAGCCTCGTGTTTCTTTTGCCGCGGCCAGGGCGGGCTACCTGGCTTGGCCGAAAGGGATGGGCCACCGTGTAACTTGGTAGGTCCGGATGTTTGTTGTGTCCCTTTGCAGGCCTCTGCTCTTGCTATAGCAGAACGTGAAATAGGAGGCTCGTCGGGCAGCAGAGGCCACGCAGCTTAAGCGAGACGTCAGGGACAGGTGCATGACAATTCTGTGCTGGGCCGTCCTACCCTGGACTTCTGTGCAACCGCCTCTCTCATCCACCAGGCATGGCATGGATGCAGCTGCTATGTAAAGTCAATAGGCTCAAGACATGGACTCGCAGATGGACGTCAGTCTATACGTGAATGTAGCGCGGATTTGGTTGTGCCACGCCGCCTCTTCTTCCTCTTTTCTTACCAGCTTCTCTTGTCGGCCCTCGTGGCCTACCAGCCGGTATTTCTTTTCGCCAGAAGGCGTTGCACAGCTGAGAGGAGCGCTCGGTTAGACGCCCACATCCCGACGTTGTAGCCGCGCTTCGAAGTTGGCGATGAAGTATGCTGGGGTCGGAATAAAATTCCAGAGACCAGTTGCCTGTGCCATGAGGGCATGTGGGGGTGCGTCAGTCTTGTATTTTTCCCGAGACGCCGGGGACTTCCAGTCTCACTCACGGTCAACAAAAAAGGGTGACTCCGATCTTATATCTATCCGGGTGGTTGGCGACGTCGTTGATATTGTCTTGAACGCTGATGGCTGATCGAGCTCGTGATCAGGCCGGTATGCCCAGAGGTCTCGATACTGGTCTGGTTATATACCACGCTCAGTCGATGGTGGCGGATCAGACAGGACTGGCACGCTCGAACTGGCTTGAAGCAACGTCGGTGTTGCCAGTCAATGCCCGGCGGGGTGCCGTAGATGCCTGTCCAAAGGGGTTGGGCTCTGGCTCCATGCTTCCGTCGTATTTGCCGTCAAGTTGGCACCAAGACGCCGTGAAAATACGGAGCTCCGACAAAAGGCAAAGGACACGCCGGGCGGCGTAGCTGCATACCGGGTAAATCAACGTAACGCTGCTAATAGCCCGTTGCAGGATCGCAGCCATAACAGCCGTGCTATGGAATTGGGACCGGCCTCGATGGAACAACGAAACGCCACAGGCTGGTAAAATGCTTCTCCCCTGGCCGCCGATTTTCTCCCCCGTTCGTAATGTTGCCGACTGCCTGCTGCCTGTCATCAAGACTGGTTTGGACTGGGCTCCTGCATCTCGTAGTCCCGTGAAGCTGGGCGGAGTCTTTTTGCTGTCCAAGACCTCTTGTTTTTATTGCATACTTGGTCGAAGCTCGCCAGCAAGTTACAACTCCGACAAACCCCGGTTGTTGGTCGAAAAGGGCACCGTTCTCCCCACCGTCTCAAACTGCCGCTGACAGGCTCACTAATACGGGTGATCGCTTGTGCTTTTTTCTTCTTTTTGTTCCTGCTCGCACAACCCGTTATCCGCAGACTCAGGTTTTTCTTGATTCTCCGAACAAGGTTCTTAAAACTCCCACCGGCCACCCGGGTATCAAAGCACGTCTTCATACCACCCCGTGCTCGACTAGTGGTGGAAAGAGAAAGTAAGCCGTCTCCGGCCTTACTCGGCCGATATCATATCTTGCAACTTTTTGTCTAATGATGACTGGCCAGGGTCAGCATTGGTCACATTCAGCGCTTTTGTCTTGATTCAATTCCTTAAAGGTTTTTGCCTGAGCTGACAATCACAGAGACTGATGATCTGTCATGACCCCGTCGTCATACCAGGGTATCTCGATGAGTCTGACAACACGCGCTCACTTTGAAATCTCTCTTATTTCGTTTTCAAGCTTGAAACTCTAAACTTCGTCCCCGCCGTGGGACGACGCCGCGCGTGGCACCATCAGGATCATACCAGCAACTAAGATGTGGAGGGCCGTTGTCCCAAAGTTGCACGTCACCTCATGTGCTGCCGTTTTCCTTTCCCG
Source organism: Sporothrix cf. nigrograna (assembly GCA_019925305.1). Classification (NCBI taxonomy): domain Eukaryota; kingdom Fungi; phylum Ascomycota; class Sordariomycetes; order Ophiostomatales; family Ophiostomataceae; genus Sporothrix; species Sporothrix cf. nigrograna. The sequence goes on along the minus strand of JADHKR010000016.1, from coordinate 255,259 downwards.
CTTTACTTGCACTTGTATGTACAGCGGTACCTTGACTCGATGCTACACCGTCAACGCAAAAATGACGGAGCACAGACGAGTCCTTCCAGCCGTGGGGGCCTTGATGTGGGGGGGGGGGGCTCTTCGTTTGTTGGTGTCAGGACAGGAGGATCATCGGGCAACAAACCGTCGGATGTGATGTGCAGAAGGAGGAGGAAGAACGGCGGTGGGCGGCCAAGGGCCAGCGCCGACGAAAGCCTGGTCACTCGTAGCTTTGACCGCACCATATGACCCGTTTGCAAGGAAAGCCAGCGCCGCGAAACAAGAACTGAGCGTGCTGCCGCTCTCGGGCAGCATGGGCGGCTTGGTGTGAGACCGCCGTCTGCATACAGCGCGGGCGGAAGTTGATGCTCGAGGCCATCGGATATCAACACACTACCCGATGTCGATGCGCCAAGGCTTTGCGGGCACAGGGTGCTTAGGTGCGTAAGCGATGTGCCAACAAGCGAGCCTGGCTGCTCAGGTGCGCAGATGCCCAGTTGCGCTCAAGGCTCCTTCCCTCCCTCGCCGAATAACATTTGCGCGGCGCGTCAGGCGCAGACGATGGTTGGGCAGGCGCGAGCCTCGCCCAACGCCAGCCGCGATTGCCGTGCGGGCGATGTTGGAGACGCTCCTTCCTCGGCTACATGGTACAAAGCAGGGCCACTTGCTGCAGAGGGAGCGCCGGCCTGGAGGAAGTCGCAATGCTTTGCATTTCACCGCGCATGAAGCAGGCGCGCGCGGGCGGGACGGTCGCTAGCACGGCGCAATGGAAGCCCCTTCCTCTTTAGGCAACGTCGGTGCGTGTTCACAGACCAGCGCAATGGCGATCATGCGCCAGGGCGGCTGGCCGCCTGCACACCACCTCTTGGCACTTGAAGCTCCGGCCTCGTCACTACGCCGCCAGACCCCGCCAGGCCTCGGACGTGCTGCTTGTCCCGCCTGCCTCGTCCCCCGCCAGTTTGCTCAAAGCCCTGGCTCCCCGCCAGTTTGTCTTGTTCCGGGCGTCAGCGCCTGGCGGTCTGGGCCACATGTTCGCCGCCAGTCCTAGCGCTCAAGCTATTCTCCAAAGTGACTGACGGGCGGGTCTATCCTGCGTCAGGGCCGGGAGGGGACGACTGGGATGACGGGCAGCAGCTCACCAGCGCACAAAAGGCGCCATTTCTGAAAGCTTGGATAGTCGGAATAAAAGAGGCACTGCGAAGAACGCATGGCCATAAGCCGGCCTTTATTCTTGTCTCGAGCATGCTGTCGACGTGGCCGACCAGGACCGGATCTACCGAAGCAGGTAGCAAGGCCGAGCAGAACAACCATCTACATACTGTTCTGTGCAAGCATGCTGTACCCAAATGCAGGAGGGTTGCGTGCGTGTGCCTCCCCGCTTTTCTTGATTTTTTGATATCCTGTCCTTCTTGTCCTTGATCTGGCATTTTCTCACTGCGTTTTTTTCCTGGTCTTTTCATGACCGTTGTTGTATTTTGCTTCTTGGGAGCTCTAACCGGAGACGACTGCCACCCCTACCACAGCCATCGTCTTCTCTTCCCAGTCCCGCCAGGGGTTTCCCCCATCCCGTGTCTCTCCCGTCCCCTTCCACAATGCCTGTCCCATCTCCGAGCTGGCCCGACTACAGCACACCCTCTGGTCTTCCCCGGGGAACTCTCCAAAGCTGCTTCAGCCTGCCTCCTCCGGATCGAGCACTACGGCCCCTGTGAGCAAAGAAATTGCCAGGCCAAAGCTGTCGATTTGCGTCCTGTCTCCTCCCAGACAGGCCAGACAGGCCCCATCTCCGCCCCTCCATCTCCTATGACAACACAAGATGAAAGGGTTCTCTGTCCATCCTCATTCGTCGCATCATGCACCGAGTGTCCCGTCGTTGTGCTCGAACGGTGGCTCTACCTGGCTTGTAAAAAAATGCTATCCCCTCCGCTTTTTTGTCTGCTTTCTTCATGGTCTCCGCACCTCCTGGGCCTTCCTTTGGCTAGTCAATCCCCCCGGCCCATCTTATCTCTGTCAGTGAGGGCTTTGCTTCGTTTCACTTCTGCTCTCATTCGTCTCTTGTCTTTGCATCCATACGACGTACATTTACAATTCCTCAACCTTGTTGGCAATACCCAAACCTCGTTTCATCTCTCATGACAGCAAACATGTCTCCCCCACAGGCACCATCGTGGCGGTGGTGCTCAGTCTAGAGTAGCCTCCCGTCTCTCATATAAGCCGTTTGAAAACTGCCGGATTCAGCCCAACTTCCCTTTCCCGACATTGACCCAATGACACACAGCCTTCTCTCCTGCAGACACCACGATACCAGACGTCTTACACCAACGCAACGAGATAACGGCTATTTTGATTTGGACGCTGTTCTTCATTTGGTGTACTTCAATTCCAGCTTCGTGTTGTTGGTTTTGTTATCTGTTTCCGGCCTCCAAGTCCCTCATAGCCGCTCTTGAATATCCCGCTCTTGACAAACCTGCCCACGGTACAGCGATTCGCCGTCGACCACTCGTCCTTTTGTCTGTATGGTGAAGAAGTGCAAATACACTTTTCGAGCCGTCTTTCCAAAGTCATGTGGTAGATATCCGGAGCCCAACGCAGCCATCAATACACAGCACCCACACACACTTTTCCATATAAACCAGCTCCAAACTCCAGACTCCGACACGTGGAGCATGTTGCTCTTGACGCACACCACATCTTCTTCGATATACTACATGCTGTGAACGCCATTTTCAACGTACCTTTTGCAGACTCGCCTTCTAGCCTTACTTCTCGGTGCATGACATCTCTGCAACTATGCCCAGTGTTGTTGTTCTCGACTCGTGTGACGGCGCTGGCCGTGCGCTAGGACCGGACATGGTCGATGATATTTGCCTCGGAATAGAGCTCAAATTTCTGCTGCTCGGTCTCCCCAGCTCCGAGATGGGTGGCAGCGCTCGAGACCGGCATGGCTACGACACTCAAAGCGACGCCTGTGATATCCACCAGAGGCAGGCCTACTCTGCCTTGGCCCGTGTCATTGAGCAGGGAGCAGGACTCAGCAAGTCCGTTGCTGGTGCTGTTGTTTCTTCGGGGCAACCTCTTGCGGTCAGCCGGAGTGACATTGCCGACGCCGGCCTCGAGGAGCGGGACTACTGGCCATCCCACTGGATCGTCAAAAAGGCCAACTCGGTCGAGCACGTCAAGGAAGACCCACGGCCCGACGTACGCCGCACGAACGGCGTAGTGGTCCCGGTCGAGCTGAGCTCGCCAAAGCTGTCCTGGAGAGACCGCTACGCCCCGTCCCTTGTCAGCAAGGTTCTCTTCCGAGTCAGAAGCATGCCTACATACGTCAACTACACTTGTGACGTCCACATCCACGTCGGACGCTGCGATGGGGTGGCCTTCACCCTGACGACGCTCAAGAAGCTGGCCACCATCTTTTGGCTGGCCGAGCCAGTTCTGCGGAGTGTTCGCAACCCCCACTCGCCAAACTTTTCCAACGCCTATACGTGGGGCTTCGAGCAGCGCCGTTACAGCCGTCTGGCTCTTGCGCTGGCCAAGTCATCCTCCCCGACCGACAGTACCATGATCGGTGAGGAGATGCTCATGCGTGTGCGCGCCTGCCGAGACGTTCGCCGTGGAGAGTGCGACGACTGGCACAAATACATGAGTGGCACGAGCAGTGCGGCTTTCCGCAACGAAGCTCTTCGCGCCATCTGGCAGACATCTTCGGCCCAGGAACTAGGCCTCCTTTTGTCTGGATCGCAACGCGAGCATCGGCGTCTTGGTTTCAATTTCAGTGCCTTTGGCGGCGAAGACGAGCGTTCCCGAACCAACCCCCGAACTGTCGAGCTTCGCTTTCTCGAAGGGACTCTTCAAGACGATCTGGTGCAAGGCTGGCTTCAAATCTGCGGCAAGCTTGTCGAGCTTGGCATGAAGGGGCACCAGACCAAATTCCGCGAGGTCGTGCGGTATCTTATGGCCCAACAGCCGGCCTACGGTGGACTCTGCAGGAACACGGAGCCTGGCCAAGCACGCATCTCTGCACGACATGAGAAGCCCAAGCGGCCTTCTCGCGATATGCTGTTTTCCCAGTTTATGGAGACCATTGGCGTAGCTCCGGCCGCATATAGGCCTTTCCAGGAAAAGATACGCCGTGAGTATGGCTCTGCATGATGAATGGTCGGAACTTTCGAGAACTATACGGCCTTGGGACATCATAGACGTCTGTGTGGCGAAATGTGAGTGGGTTTGGTTTATAGTTACGACGCCTCTCACGGGGTAGAGCCAAATTTGGGTAACTGAGTTTACTTTTTTTTTTTGGTTTTCCTGTCTTTACATCCAGCTCGAGCCCCTTTCCCTCTTTTCTTTTATTTTTTTATTCCTGCTTTATGTACTTTTTCCTCCTCATATCACACATCATTTTACAAGTATATGAGTTTCTGGACGAAGCCACCTAGCCAAACTTCGTACATTCAAATGGTTATCATGCCCGCAAAGCCACTTTTTGCTCGATTGAAAACAAATAAGTGAATTGACTCGACACCGGTAATCCCCCCCATCCTTCGTCTATGGCAATTGGGCCGAAATACGGGGTTTATAAGGGCGAGGCGAAAAACCAATAAATGTTTCGGGAGAAAGAATTCACGGCACACGATAGCCAATAGGGAGAACAGGGTGCACACATCGCCTCGCTTCTCTTTTTTTCTCATCTGCCAGGTTGATTACTCGTCGTACCGTACCTTTAAACTATTGCGCTGCTTACTGTACCTCTCATGTTATTTTCTTGCACTCGATTACGCCCCCCATTACAACGTGCGTTATCTTGCGTAGTTATCATGCTGTGTGCACCCAAGCTGACAGGGTGAGGAGAGACTAATATGCGGCAACAAGAGGTATTGGCCAAATAGGTAATCCGATGCGGTGTGCTTAAAAGACGGTGTGACAAGTGTAAACTGTGGCGTTTTATTCGCAGATCTCATCACATCGGGTAAATGCTGTGTGGCCAGGGCAATGATGAGTTGGCAGCGCCATTGCCGTTTTCAAACGCATGTTGGCTTTCTTGTATATTTTGTTGGTGGCTTGGGATCACGAAGACCATTGGTCAAAAGGTACCAAGTGCCTTTCGACTGTCAAAACCTGACACCGGCGGCAAAGGCGGGCCTGAATATTTATCCTGTGGGCCTCTCTTTTGCTTTCCGTGTGTTCTTGCCTTATCCTACTTCTCAGCCTTCACATAGTCTCATGATGATGACATGCTCATCGCACTTCCGATGGTGGAGTGGACGCCACGCGCTGCGTAGCCGCCGCTATTCCATATTGAGTATCATCCGACATATAAACCGGTATTTGAGCATTGGAGGAAGATGACCTGCTGACCAAAGGGACATGAAGATGTGGGGTCCGTGTAACAGACAGCTGAAGTGAGCAATGAAAAGAAATAGGAGACACGGCATAGGCCGAGACTTGTCAAAACAAAGAAACAAAGGTATACGACGTGCCTGCACGAGCCGAGACACACGGTCGGAACTTACCCCTATAACCTCCGTACCTGCACGATCCGAAACACCCAGTCTGGAGTCGGAAGCTGGATATGCAAAACAGCACGCATGAGGTGATAATGTGACCTACAAATGGTGTTGTTGGCCGTTTTCATTTTATTTAGCTTTTGATAAAACGATACGGTGTGTTTTATTCAAGCGAGTAACCGCTAGTACCGCCAGTACCGCCAGTGCTGCCACCAATAAGCTGTGGAAGAAGGGCAAATCAAAAACAAGAAAATGTATCAAGTATTCCGGAAACTATACAGAATCTCTCGGACTGAGGTGGCTTCCTCGCGGACGTCGGGCAGAAATTCATACTTCTTTAATGATCCTTTGATGATCCTACCACATGCATCTCCTGTCCATGATACAATTTTCTAGGTCAATGTGTGTCTCTACTTGGCGTTTTTCTTCCAGGGCGCTAAACAGTGGCTTCTTATATTCGTTGATAACCGAAAAGTCGGTATGACAATGACGTATGTATCTTTCCACCACAAGCACGGCTGCAAAGGAGTAAATAGAAGGCCTGGAAGTCGATGGAGCAGGCGGTTGCAGACCGGCCTGCTTGTGCGAATGTCTGTATTGGGAGGAGGTAAACTTGCCCTGACGAACTTACAGAGGAACGGAAGGGATGGATGAATATGTACGGAATGCCGTATTTTTTCTAAATACAATTCTAACTGTGTCTTTGTGCTAATGCTGCTATATGCCAGTTGCAATCATGTCCACCTAAACATCTTTAGTATACTTTGACAGTTGACGCCACTTCTTGCCATAAATATAAACGACAAACGGAACAGGCGCAACGATCAAGCAAATGCCGGCCAGCACCATGAAGCCCCATCCATAGCCAAAGGCAGCCACAAGTGGCGCTACGGTCAAAGGCAGGAATGTGCCGCACAGACACCGCATGACAATGATTCCGGTTATGGCCGATGCGGCATACAGACCAAAAGCGTCAACAGCGTACGCAGCCAACGGGATAAAGCTCAGCGCTATCGACATGCCCATCATACCCTCGGCTAAGAGCAGGCATGGCAACGGCAAGATCAGCTCGGCAGACCAGCCATAGGCAGCGATCGACAATGGTAGGACCAAACAAGAGAACGTGGCGAGCGGCAGCTTGAACTCGGGCCGGCCAACGCGGGTGACACCGTCTTCGGACGAGATACGGCCACGAGTGTTGGTCAGGTATCGATAGGTGGAATCAAGAAGGAGGTTGCAGACGACAACGCTGACCAGTGCGCCCAAGTTGAACACGAGGAAAAACAAGCCCGTTGCTGCCGAGGAGAAGCCGTAGCGGTTCTCAAGAATGTCTGGAAGCGACACCGACATGACATAAAAGTAGGAGAAGAGGACCGCCCCGTAAGTGGCGAGAGCTGCCAGAACAAAGGAGTTTGTAATCAGGACGACCGGGCGCAGAACGGCATCACGAATGTGGCGGAGACCGGACGACGTCGGGGAAGTGGAGATGTCTGCGGGGGTCGGGGCAGCGCTGAGGGGCGCATTGCCGTTCGCCAAGGACAGAGACGATGAAGAAGAGGGCGAGGAAGGAACGACGGCGGCAGTTGCCTGTTTGGGTGTCGGCGCCAGCGGCTCTTGCCGTTCCTTCCGCTGCCACATAATATGCCGTGTCCGCAAAATAGCAGGAGCGTACGTCTCGCGGAAAGCAACCAGCACCAACACATGGCACACAACGGCCAAGCCGGTGCTGAGCCATAGGACCGACCGCCAGCCCCACGTGTCGGCCAGTGCGCCGCCGACGGCTGGTCCGATGGCACCGCCCATCATAGGCGTCAGCTGCACAAGAGACATGGCCGATCCACGTTGCTCAGGCGGGAACATGTCTCCAACAATGGCGGGACTGAGCACGTTGGAGGCGACGGAAAGGCCCGTTAGTCCACGTGCTGTGATAAACAACGTTGTGCTGGGCGCTATCGCGGCCATTGCTGTCGTTAGAGCAAAGAGAGCCGAAGCAGCCGTCAGCACCCGGGCACGACCCCAAGTGACTGTCTCGGATAGCGGTGCAATAGCCAGCGGGCCTGCGGCTTCGCCAAGCTCCCAAATTGTGACCAGCAGCACGCTGGCTGTTCCGACACCACCGCCGCTTCCATCCCCGGCCGCCCGTCCCTCAAGCTCGTCGACAATGTGGCTGGCAAACGGAACGACGGAGATGCAGGTAAACGTCACGGTAAATGCCATAAACGCAAGCAGGAGCACAATCATCCATCGGTAAGCTGCCGGCCAATTGCGCGGGTTGTCAGGATCACTGGCAAACGCAGCGAGATCAGCCTCTGTTGGTGGGCGGTTGCCGGATGCATTGTCGCGAACGATAAGCGTGGGCGATGGCGAGGGGGACGTGGCTCCGGCTGCTTCAGTGTCGCTTTCGGCCGCGGCGGACGTAGAAGCAACAGCCGGTGTTCTGCAGACTGGTTCGGAGAGCAGGGGCCGTGTCTCATCGGCGGTGTTCTGGTCGGCCATGTGTTATCGCGGGATGTTGCGGCCTTGCGAATAGATGCGGGGCAGGTTAAGTCTCTCTTCTTTTCGTCCTGTTTACGATCTTTTCCGTATTTCCTCATCAACTTTTTTTTATCTTGGGTAGTTTCTGTTCCTCAATTGAGGGGAAGGCGTCAATTCTGAGTGGCGTGCAGCGATTGCGAAAGTACAGCGTTGGATTTTCAATCGTCTTTCATGTCCCGCCCTTTATTATTTTTCTGTTGCTTGCCGCTGTCATCGGTATCCGGTGTCGGATAATTCCGCTGTCATAGCGCCTAGAAGAAGCTGCAGAGTTCTGATAAAGCTGTATCACGCCCTTTACACGACAGACGGTCAGCACATTTCTAATCCGGGGCAGCTGATGCGCGCTATCAGTTTTTACACACCTAAACGGTCGGGATTACCGATCGAAAGTACACTGCATAAAAAACCCAGGATAAACAACCGCGCAAAAACTCTCGCGTCGGGTAAGATGGAGAACTGTGCATCGAAAAACATATTGTAGGGGAATATACAGGTCGTGCTTTCCGAGAAATTCGATGCCATCAATACGTCAAACGGATGAGAAACAGATGCAAGACCAAAAAAGGCCACGGGATGCATGCATGCAGGAGCTTTATCAAGCTGGTGGCGAGTGCTGCAGCATTGACAAATATCCAGAATTGATGGAGAGGAATTGATTTGGGCTCTCATCTCATTGCTGGTCCCGGCAACGATCATGCTCATGACCGCTTCGAAAAAGGAGAGCGCATCCCATAGTATTCGGTTCTATTTCACCAGTAGACACTCGTCGACCGACACACGGACATGCATGGGCCCTGTCAGCTTGCCAGCGCCTCGGCTTCCGTCGATATTCTTTAGCCAGTGTATCAAACAGCGCCATACTTTGACGCTGCGACGAGGCTCTAGACATCGCCACCGTGTTTATAATGAGACTTCCACCACGACCGGCGACTGAAACGTGTTTCGACGAGATCCCGTGTTCTCTGAGCAGGGAAGCGGTAGTAGCAGCCCTCGTCGGATTTTCTTTCCAAATCCCGTGGGATATACCACTTGTGCTCAAAAGTAAACGCATTGTGGAAATGGACGCGCCTGTGATCAGACTTGCACGCCGCGGATCACCCGGCATTCTCACCAGTTGACCCGCGGGGTGCAGGCCAGCACCGGATCTTCCAGGAGGACAGAGGCCGAGGAAACGTAGCTCCTCCGGAGTTACTATAGCCCGGAGCGGCATTCGCCCGGGGGGAAAGGACCGCGCTTCGGCAAGGTGCTCGCATAAAGGCCTGCATTCGCGCAGCCGTCACTTTCACTTGAAGTGGCTCTGTTTGAATGTTTCCCATATCTGTGCGGCTCCTGACGAAGCCGTCTCCTGTTTTATCATAGCCGCAAGGCCTCACAAGAATGGGGCTGGCTTTCTCGGTGTGCAAGATACGATCACCCTGACAAAGGCCGAGAAAACATTTCCATATCTCGGGCTTCGTTCACGCCTTTTTATGAACGCAAAACAGCGACTATACTGCCATGGCATGATGGATGCCTCATACCATGCGGCTCAACCAAACTATAAGCATGTCAGCCAGCATTCGTCTTTTAAAATGCCCAATTCGGCCGCTCTCATCTCCAAGGATTGCAGAGTAAATGTGCTCTGTTTGCTGCCCTCGATGCAATGTCATACCATCACTCGTTGAGCTGCTTGCCTCCTGACACTGTTTTGACACAAGCCGCGTGACGAAAGCTGTTGCCGAAACCATTTCGCTGTACATAAAAGTATAGAAGAGGGGTATCAGTAACTGCTTGCACAAAATATAGAAGCAAAGTTAGCTTTCGGCCTTGACGTTTTAGCCAGGCAGATTCATGTTTCATTGCTTACCAGTACATACGTCCATAGGAACTCAGGAATGCCAATGTAGACAGAAGTGTCCTATGCCGGCTCAAGGTAATGCGATGTTTGGTTTTCGACGGCAAATATTGGTTCTGAGAAGGAATAGACACCGGTTTTGTCTATTTCGGCCAACGTTGAAGGGACTATCCGTTGGCGTTGTCAATATTGATACAATATCACCGAGATATTGTCAACATCTTCAAGGCTACAACCAGTTGTTGACGTCGACGAGCCACCCTGCATACATCCACGCAGCGATTCTTGGCTCTGGCTTTTACCGCCTGTGCCGCTGGCTGCGCTTGACATCGGCATAGAAGACCAGCGCTGCTTTGACGGCTGTTGGCACGCTTTGCCGGAGAACGTGGCTCACGCTGCATCGTCATGTCGTATTCATTTCAAAGCACATCTTCGGATAATATTAGCCCGACTTGCCCAGGTTCGATTACGTGAAGCATGTGGATCAGTAAACGTCAGACCCAAGTGTGCCAACACTGAGAAGCCTGATCACTGGATTGACCCAACTCTCGGGCACTTTTTCACAATCTCGGATTCTCACCTTCCCCCAAGGGTAATTCGACCGGGGGTGAGTGGCTGTCAGCGCTACTGGCGTATGGCATAGCATATGAGTGCCTGTGAAGAGACGCGCAAAGCTATGATGAACTACGGGCATGGTTCGAAGTTGAACACGCGCGCCATTTCCCAAGAATAGCAAAAGCAACCTTGACTCGACGTCAGTACGACGCTTGAAAGTTTGTAGGATCTGGATGTTGGTCGTATTGTCCTCTTGGCTCTTGCTGCTTTGCAGATACTCGTCTATAGTTTCCCTTGCCTTCTTAAGACTGTTGGATGAGCATGAGAGTGAAAAAAAAAAACTTGCAAGGCCTACTCCTGCGCCCTTCGCTAGACATGCCATTGTGAGACGTCAGATTTGCCTCACGAGCACTCACTTCTTCGCCACGCAAGTTAATATGACCAAACTTGCAGTGGCAGGTGTCTTCCACAACCAATCAAGACCCTTTCCCGTCTGAAGTCTTTTTATCTCAAGGTCCAGCAATTCATAAGCTGCGCGATGCGAACCTCTTGAGCACAGCGTGGTCGGTGATTGGAATATCTTTTGCACTGCAATGGTTTCGTATCGGTCTATACAAACAAGATACAGAGCGACAAATCTCTTGCATTTCCCCCTTCTTTTGCCGCCGCTGCGGCACAGCAGCTTCCGTTCAAGTTTGGCGTACTCTGGGATGGAAAGATTATATTTCTATACGTGAAATATGGCCAGAGTGGCCTTGTGATCGGCAAAGCCATTTTCGAGGGAGAGTGCTTGTGATACTGGCACGCCCGGATTGTCGACATCCTCAACGGTGGATTCGGCTTGGGTGATGAGGATATCATACACTTTTCTAAACTCGCAGCCGTATTGTACGTTGATGATACGAGCAGAGGGGGTGAAAACCAATATACAAGAGCACAGGCAGAAAAGAAAAAAGCACGTGCGGCGTGTCCAACAACGTCTTGCCTTGTGATATCCATGGCGTAAAGTGACGGGAGCTTATCTGCACAACGGTTTGCAATTGGATATTACTGATCTCGAAGCACTAAGCCTTTGCCTGCTAGACATTACGCTGACGACGACCTTTCCATCGCCACGACCTAGGTGAATACGCCGACATTGACCTTCCTCTTTGCATACTCGATGAGATGTTTATATCGAACCAATATCGCGTGTGGATGCATACGTATGCGTCTCACCTTTTCCAATGGCGTCAGATTGCTGCAAGCACCCTATGAGAAAACTATTATTCAGAGATATTGCGTCGTCGTTCCCCTTTCTTTGGATGCCCTTTGAACCCACAGGCAGATGCTCTGGGCTTTATGTGCCTGCCTGTTTGAGTATGGCTCATACAACTCGAACGTCCACACAATTTACACGGTAGCATGTTGTGGGTGGAGAAACAAAAAAAACTAGGCGTATGTTAATCCCCAGGCCTAGCCAGCGTTGCGGAGATGGTGTTCTTCAGGTTGGATCCGGTTGCCGTTGTGCAGGCGCTACAAGGGCCTGTTGTAAGCCACTAGTGCCTCAAAAGGTAGCTCGGACGTTTTGCTATTCTCGGGTCATCTTCGTATTTTGATAGAGATCTGACCAAGTGAGACGAGCCGCAATGTTGAGCATCTCACTGGCTACGTTTGCGAACAGTCGGCTTGGCTGCATTGCGGAGTGATATTCAAAGCCCGACCGCAGTTAACCGAACCCACGAAACCAGGGTTTGTAGCCGAGTGCACCAGTATTTGCAAGTACGAGTATTACGATAGAGGCAGGACGCAAAACGGACGTTGAGACATCACCTGACAGCGACAAGAGTGGCATCTCAGACCACCAGGCGAAGAGAAAAAGTGCTCATCTCCGTATTCCGCTCTATCCAGACCGAAAATGAGCCTTTGGCAAAACCCCGATGGCCCATCCCATTATCCGAACACCAACCGAGCGGTTAAGGTGTAGGAACAGCTGTTTCCCCCGTATTATTTTGACGTCGACGCATGTTTTGGAAAAAATGCAAGAG
>JADHKR010000016.1:0-242686 GCA_019925305.1 Sporothrix cf. nigrograna | reverse complement strand
GGGCGCCTTATGATGGATAAAGTGTCCATGTCTTTGTCCAAACAGTCGGGTCGGGCGGACAGTTCCGCCTCTTCCAGGCTGCAGCGCACCTGGCAGTACGTCGTAGTGTGGAAGGTGTAGGAACAGCTGTTTCCCCCGTATTATTTTGACGTCGACGCATGTTTTGGAAAAAATGCAAGAGGGGCGCCTTATGATGGATAAAGTGTCCATGTCTTTGTCCAAACAGTCGGGTCGGGCGGACAGTTCCGCCTCTTCCAGGCTGCAGCGCACCTGGCAGTACGTCGTAGTGTGGGACAAACTCTGTTTCAACAGCATCGGCTCTGAACGCGATTTGTTCTTTGCTCCTTCCTTTTTGACGTTCGCGCCTGTGTGGCCGTCTCCAGCGCGCCGTGGGCTATTACATAAAATGCATTGTTATGCCAATGAATGGCGCGCCGTTGACACTGACACTCGCGGCCCAATACTAGCTGACTGCGTTCTCTGAGTTTCCGCTCGGGTAACATGATCGAGGCCAGCAAAGAACTGGTTCCAGAGTCTGGGAACGACCACGAAGACATGCGATATGGTAAATAGATGCCTTGCCAGTCACCTTGCTTGTTCCTCGCTGTCAGCACGAGTCTTAACCAAAGGAGGTTTCCCTCCGTGTCGGTTCCTCGGCAGTAGTGTAAGACAGCCAAGGATACAAGCAAATGCCAAGACGAGCCTATTACTCCTTCGTATTCCGATGCTTTTGTTGCGGGCGGCATTCAACATTTGTCACACAACTTTTGTATTCAAGGACGTGATAGCGTAGTTTGTGCTGTTTCGTGCGGTATTTTTTCTTGTATTTATGAATCTTTTTGGCTCGTTGCTACAATACGAGGCTGCAGGTCAAGCAAGTTGTTTCTGTATCGTACGTACTCATCAAGCTTTTACTCGTATCGTACGTGTGCCTCTTCTTTTCACCTTCCATCAAACTTCTATCCGCCACTCGCTTGGAAACGCCGACAAAGAAAAAATCTAGTGGAGCTGAAGAGCCGCAAAATAGGGCACAAAAAGGCAGGAGATGGTACAAGTCCACACGTAGCGTCGACGGGATGCAATCCTCCGTGCAGATAGCGCAGAGTCCAGGCTACCCGTCTTGCATCGACCTACCACTTCCGGGTCTAGTGCCGCCCGTCACGACGCCACAGTGGGACATCATCGGTGGATCGGTGGAACCTGTGGTCTTGAGAGTTGCTGCTTTTCAACGTCGTGTTTCCCAGGTCCGTTTCGCCTACTCGTCAAGGGCATCGAAAGGCCTGCGCGGCTTGGAAATCGAGCCACGACGTCGTGTTGTCCGTCTACTGTCGCAAGGGGCGGTCCACTCTAGCTGCGTGAGAAAGGCAGGGCCAAAGGGAGCTTAAAAAAGGAAAAATAAAAAAAGGATCCCGCTGGGTGTGGATTGTCGGTAAAACATACAAACCGCTGATCCCAGACAATGGCATTTCACGTATCGAACAGTACTCGGTAAATATATGTATATGTACAGCGTATGAGGAATGCGATCCTAGGGCTTCACGGCTTGACGGTGGATCAGTGGCGTTCTTGAAAGGGGCAGTCTTGCCATCTCGCCTACGAGTACGAGTATTCGTATCGTCGGGGGACGTAACATGGGAGCTCCTACGGCACAGTTCTGCCGGCCGAAAGAGAGCCAGGGCCATTGGCTCCAGATCATCCTTCCGGCATAGTGTACTTTGTAAATACACGGCACTCATACGGTTCTGGGTGTTATGGCCCGAGCACGTCACATCCCGCAAAGTGCTGATGAGTAAAACGAGCTATCCACGAGCAGCGGATAAGATTGCAGAAAATACCACAATACTCGTATGTAGGGAGGACGGCGTTCAAATACGCACCTGGCATTACGAGTACATACTCGTAGTACTCGTTACATCTGTTACCACCTACCCAATGCGGTAATGAACGGCAGCATCCAGCTATCGGGCCAAGCGCAAGGTGCCATGGCAAGGACCAATCCAATGATGGCAGGTAGCCGGAGACAAAAAAGGAGAGGCCGGGCTACTGGGGACAGTACGGGGTAGAGCCCGTGATAGCAAAAAAAAACAAGACTTGGCCAGAGCAAAACAGGCCTTGACAAGACACCAACGAGGTGCGAGAGATGGCATGTCTTGGCAACTACGAAGATAAAGGCACGGGGAGAGGAGGGCAAATGGCCAACAGCTGTGGGCATGGATGTCAGACGAGGCAAAAAGGTAAATAAGATCGAATAAAAAGCCCAGTGAAAAATCTGGCCGCGATGGCAACATTGCGGATGGTGTGAGGCGAGAAAGGCGCGTTGGGGCAAATAGGCAGGTGCGCGTATTGCCTGTTGGCTTCAGCCCTGTCCAGGCCGTTCCAGGGCTCCGCGGCCACCTTCCCAGTTCATGGCTATCGTCCGCACCTTTGCGAATGGCGTTGCTGGCAGAGCAAGCAAGCGGGCCGGCAGCCAGAGGCTGGTCCCGCCCGTGTTCTTCTTCGAGCCTCCCTTTGCACCTGCCTCGCAGCAAAAGGTTCCTGCTCTGTTATCTCTCCCACCAATACGAGTATGTTTCTGAGCCCCTCCGGCCGAATGGGCTAATAATATTACTCGTAATGCCGAGGAAGGCGCTCCTGCTGGGTGTTTTGGCTGTTTCCTGTTCTGGACGCACAGGCTTCAGCGCAAATCAGGTGCCGTCAGCGGCCGGCCACAGCGCCAAGCGAACCCACCTTGTAAGCTGCCTCTTTGGGCATTGTAAGTCGCAACGACGAGCTATACAAAAACACAGGACAGCAGAGCATGCTCTTCCGTATTATTATTGCACAGGAGCCAGGACTGATGGTAGCCACTCCAGAACGGCGTGGTTCCCGAGACACCGCCGGGGCAGGCCGTCCAAGTGGGCAGGAGCGACCGACCGCTGCTGGCTCGCACCTTCTGTTTTGTCTCTCGAATGTCTTGGCAGTTTCCTGGACAGCAGCCCCGTTGATGTGCTCTGGGTCTCCTGCCCTTGTTGGCCCTTGACGGGAAATTTCGAGGTGCTCTTTCCACGTTTGCGGTAATACGACTCACTCACTCGCGCCTGCCGTGTCTGTCCACCGCAGTCTGCCACGAGGTCTGCACGCGCGTCTGTGCAATGGGGACGCTCCTGCTTCAAAACATCCGTCGTACAAGTGCCCGTGCCCGCGTCTGGAAGGCGCGTACCTCGTGCTCTCCACTGCTTTGCCGTCTCCCGTCTGCCACTGCATCCAAATCCGCCACCCACATCCACCATCCACTACGCACAATCGACCCCCCCCCCCAAATGCACCCACACCCCGACAGCATAGATACCGCTTTATCTCGCGCGGTCTGCCCACCAGCCATTGCTGGGGTAGCTCATGCTTAGGCCCATCCTACGGCCTCCCCTCTTGATCATCCTGGTCCTCTTACACGTCCTCCTCCTAGTCTTGCATCATCCCATGCAGACAGATCGACATATAAGGCCATCCCGCCCCCTCCTGTCTTTCCCGTGGCTCCCTTGTTTCTCTCCCAACCCATCCCAACCCTCGCCTCTTGTGTGCCCCAGGAACAGGTCCTCGCGGAATCACACACCATGGCTGAAAGTATGTTTGAGACGTCCTCTTTTCTGCCTCTTTTTTTTGCTCCCTCTTTTTGTTCCCCCCACTAACTTGTCAGTTGACGAAAAGAAGCCCTTCGATGGCAGTGACCTCAAGATGGCCAAGACGCCAACCGGCGACCACCATGGTGCCTACCTCGATCCCGCCGTCATGGAGGAGGACTACGAGGGCAAGCCCACGGAGGAGGAAATGAAGACGCTGCGCCGCGTGCCCGGCAAGCTGCCCACCATTGCCTACCTGATCTGCATCGTCGAGTTCTGCGAGCGTGCCTCGTACTACGGCGTGCAGCCGCTGATCAGCAACTACGTCAACCGCCCGATGCCCGTGGGCGGCAACGGCCTCGGCGCCCCCCCGCGCGGCACCCAGGAGACCGGCGGCGCCCTGGGCATGGGCACCGTCGTTTCCAACGCCGTCTCGCAGTCCTTCTCGATGCTGGCGTACTCTTTGCCCCTCGTCTTTGGCTACCTGGCCGACACCCGCACCGGCCGCTTCCGCCTCATCTGCTGGGGCGTGGGCGTCTTTGGCGTGGCCCACGTCCTCCTCGTCGCCTCGGGCGCCCGCAACCTGCTGGAGAACGGCAATGCCAAGATCCCCTTCTTCCTGGCTGTCTACATCCTGGCCGTCGGCGCTGCCATGTTCAAGCCGAATGTGTCCCCGCTTCTGCTGGACCAGATGGTCAGCACCGTGCCCAAGGTTGTTGTGACCAAGAAGGGCGAGCGCGTCATTGAAGACCCCGAGGCCACCACCGAGCGTGCCATGCTCTGGTTCTACCTCGTCATCAACATTGGCGGCTTCATGGGCGTCGCCACCTCGTACGCCGAGAAGTACGTCGGCTGGTATCTGGCGTTCCTGATCCCGCTCCTGCTGTATATTCCCCTGCCCGGCCTCCTGTGGTTCCTGCACAAGCGCCTGATCCTGCACCCTCCTGGCGGCAGCGACCTGGTCAACGTCTTCCGCGTTCTCATCGTCTGCATCCGCCGCGGCGGCATTATGCGCATCGGCCGTCACGGCTTCTGGGACCTGGCCAAGCCGTCCAACATTGCGGCCGCCGGCCTGCACTACCCGGTCCGCTGGAACGACCAGTTTGTCGAGGACGTGCGCCGCACGTTCCAGGCCACGGGCATCTTCTGCTTCTTCCCCATCCAGTACCTCAACGACAACGGTATCGGCTCTGCCGCGTCCTTTTTGTCCACGATGCTGACCACCAACGGTGTGCCCAACGACGTCATCGGCAACTTCAACTCGCTTTCCATCATTGCCGTCGCCCCGCTTCTCAACTACGGCCTCTACCCCCTGCTGCGCCGGCTCAACATCCACTACGGCCCCATTGCCCGCATCACCACGGGCCTGGCCATGTCCACGGTTGGCGGCATCGGCTACACGATCCTCAACTACTACGCCTACAAGGAGTCGCCTTGCGGCCACTACGGCTCGAGCGACTGCACGATTGGCACCGGTGTCGCGCCCATTAGCATCTGGTACATGGCCATTCCCTACGCCCTGGGTGGTATCTCGGAGCTGTTTGTCAACGTCCCCGCCTACGGCATTGCCTACTCGCGCTCCCCGATCAACATGCGTGGTCTCGTGTCGGCCCTGAACCTGTTCAACACGGCCGTCGCCTACATCATCGGCCTGGCTTCGTCGTCTGTCATTGCCGACCCCCACCTGACCTGGGACTTTGGCGGCGCCGCCATTGCCGGCGGTATCTTGACCGTGGTCTTCTACTTCCTCTTCCGCCACATTGACGACGAGGAGTACACCCTCTCGCAGAACCGCGACTACGAGCTGAACCTCGAGGGCACCGAAAAGGTTGTCGGCGTCAACGACTATAATCAGACCAGCAACCTGCCAGCCCCCATCGCGGAGAATGAGGAGATTATGATGTCGCCCAAGCAGTAGGCAGTGACAAGCACATGTGCATTGGGATAGTGCCCAGTGCTTGGGAAGAGAGAGGAAGAGGCGTACAAGGCTCGGATCCGTGCTCTTTTTGTTTCTCGTGCTAGCGAGCGTGCAATCTGAGTCATGGTGGGTTGGAAAGCCATCATTACACTTTACTAAATCACTGCCATTTCTCCAGAAAAAAAAATAAGATACCTCAACGCAGGCCATTCGGGCCATTGCGTCTTTCTGAAAACCTACTTGTCCGTCGCGTGCACTTTCACATACCGGTCTTTCCTATGAGTAAGCTGGCAGTACCGGACTTCACTAGCACTCGGCTCCTAGCCTGTCCGTGATAATAAAGGGCATGATCGCCCAACAGAACCAGATGGCGGCCCGAGTAGATGACGCCGTTTTTGGAGACGCCGGCGTCAGAGGTCAACGCCCGCTGAACTCAACAGACTGGCATTGGCATGTATTACGACAGTGACAGAGACTAACACGGTCTCGTCAATGTCAGCACACCACCAAGCAGAGTTGGACAAAAACCCGGGCCAAACGACTTTCCACCTACCATTTCTGCCAGCTACACCCAACCTACCTTATCCAAGTGTCTCCCGGTTCTCTTTTTGGCCCTCTCTTCTCATCGCCTGCTGGCACACGGCTGCCCGAGAGACAACAAATCTGTGGACCACCATAGTAGGATGGGGCTGCACGGGCGGACAATTTGCTTTCGGGGGTGCGTGGTGCCGCTGCTGCGTGTCTGTCCGACTGAAAGTAGAAGACGAGCAAGTCCACAGTGGGCATCTCTTTCAAATATAAACATTAGCTCACAATTTCGTGTTGATAATCTCAAACACCTCCATCATCCCACCCACTTGGAAATGAGTTAGTCACGTGTACCTAAGCGGCCATGAGATAGATGCGGGCCGTTGTCGGTCAATGCCGCCCGCCACCTTCCGTTTTTGGCCTTCCTTCCAACGATGTCGACCGCATCGGATTCGCACCTTCCATCGTCTTCTTCTTCGTACTGGTCGTATTAGATTCGAAATATCGTCGCCTGTTCTCAGCTACCCTTTCTGCCGCGCGCAACCATGGCCACTTCCACGCCAGCCCCCACCAAGTACCAGCTCTCGTTTTATGTCCCACCAGCCAACCTGGAGGCCTGCAAAGCTGCGATCTTTGCGGCCGGTGCTGGCTGCTACCCGGGCAGTGGAAACTATACCGAGGCGTGCTACACAATCACTCACGGCGGAGTGGGCCAGTTTCGTCCTGGCCAGGGCGCAAGCCCACACATTGGCACCGTTGGCGAGCTCGAGTTTGTTGAAGAGGCGCGCGTCGAGACGATTTGCGTCGGCGAGGATGTTGCACGCAAGGCGGTAGCTGCATTGAAAGAGTGGGTTTGTTTTAGCGGCTATCTTGAATCTATACTATTCGCCTATATCTGACTGCTAACGGTCCAGGGCTCATCCGTATGAAGAGGTGGCATACTCGGTGGTCAAGATGGAAGACTTTTAGGCAAATGCACAGAGACGACATGTCAACTATAAGCAGTACTAGGTTGAAACTCATTTTTTAAGAGCCTATGGGGCAAGCCACTGTCATACTCGTCTGAGGTCTATATCTACAATATATCCCGCTATTGAATTCCTGCTTCCTGCCTGCGGTGTGCGTTTCATTAAATCCGGCATCTTGCATGCCTCTCTCGGTATCTATCCACGTGTCTTCTCCCTACCCTGCGCGTTATGAATTTGATGTGTTTGCAAGAGCAAAGCCCTCGCCATCTTCGAGGATTGTTAGCGCACCGCCAACCAGGTGAAAGCTGCCCGTGATGAGGATGCGGACGTTCACATTGACGCCTTCAATCTGCCGCACATACTCGACGGCATCCTGGACCGTGGGCACGGCCTGCACAGCCTTGGTAGAGGGGCTGATCTTGCGCCATTCGTCTGCCAGTTCCTGCTGGAGCGACAGGCTCTTGAGCGAGGCGGGGTCGATGTTGTTGTTGACAAAATCGACCTTCCACGAGTTGTTCTTGTATGTGACATTCGTGCAGAAGACGGCGTGCTGGAAGCTTTCCTGCTGGTCGCTGAGGCTGGCCAGTGTCTCGTGCACCACATGCAGCAACTGGACGGAGTCGCGGGTGGACTGCTGGTTGAAGATGAGCACGTTGGTGGGCGGGGTGGCTTCCGTCTTGGCCTCTTCCTGCACAGACCGGCCAAACCACCGGCACGCGACCTCAAGACTCTGCTGGTTATGTGCGCCATCCAAGTACCACCGCTGGCGGCCGGTCACCTTTGTCTCACACCGGCCACGCCACACGACATTTTCGAGTCCGCTGACGAATTCGGGCGGGAGAGGTCCACCTGCCTCAATACTCGCCACGCGTTCCCTGTCGATGACGCCCAGCCGGCCAAGTACCGTGGCTGCGAGCGACACGGCAACTGTTGCATTCTTTCTCTGAAAATCCTCCGCCGGCGTCAGTCTGACGTCTTCAAGCTGCTCCTTCCGGGCAGTAGGGTCAAGCATCTGGAGGGGCGGTGCCGTCTTGCGCTCCTCGGCACGCTGTTTCAGGACAACCATCGCCTCCGCCTCCTGTGGAATCGTAAACGCAGGGCTTCCTTGCTTGAAAATGCCTGCCTTATGCCATGCAATCTTGTCCAGCGTGGCGCCCAAAGTCTCGACGTGGTCGATGCCCAAAGTGGTGACGGCCGTTGCCGCTGGCTGCACAAACACATTGGTTGCATCCAGCTCGCCCCCTACACCAACCTCGTAGATGGCCGCGTCAACGCCCTCCCGAAGGAAAACATGGAACGACAGCAACGTCAGGAACCGAAAGTAGGATGGCTTGATGGCCGGGTCCGCGCCGGCAGCCGCTGCTCCTGCTTCAAACGCACGCCACACCTCGAAAAAGTAGCGCGTGAAGAGCGCCTCCGAGATGGGCTCCGAGTTGATGCGGATGCGCTCGCGGACGGCCACGAGGTGCGGTGACGTGTAGAGGCCGATCTTGCCCAAGCCAGGCCGGCCGCGGTACCGCTCCAGGATCGAGTTGGTAAACGCACACGTCGTGCCTTTGCCCTTGGTGCCAGCAACGTGCACGACGTTGAGGTGGTCGAGGTCCCCGGGCGCATGGCCGATGTAGCCCAGCCATGCTTTCATCTGGCCGATGGGGTCAGACATGTCGAGCGTAATACCGGCCTTTCGCCGCTCCTCAAGAACTTTGTAGCCCGTCTGCGTCGAGTTGAGGAGATTGATGGCCTCTGCATATGTTGGCGCATCTGCCGGTTTCGGCGCCGGGGCAGCCATGGCGGAATACGCGCTGTGGACAAAGGGTCTGTGCTGAAGAAGAGACAGACTGTTCAATCGCAATGACAAAGGTGCCCGCGATCTCGTCGACGGTGATTGCAGAGGGACAACGCGGCGGCGGCAGCAACGAAGAACCCCAATAACAGCCCGGCTCATTCCTTGGATCGGTGGAAAACAAGACCCTGTAGGGACGGCGTGATGCGGCGTCTTGAATGCAGTCTCGGATGCAGCTATCGGCGCCGCCCCGTGCCGTTTTTTCCGTCTTGGGGGGTTGCGGGCCGATGACGCAGGGCCACATTTGTGTGGGTGAAATAATTTCAGTTGAGGTGAGTTCGGTGAGATATGTAAAGACGTATAATTGCATTATCGGGGCTTCACAAAAGACTACACTCTTATATTTCCTACAGCTCTTTCAAAGTTTCTACTTGTTATTTAATGCTTTCCAGAATTACAGTTGGATGCCTTTCAATAACTGCCAATTGTAACGGAAATCAGGTGGCGAAAAGCGGCTCCATGAGAAGGCTTTCATGCACGTTGATATCTTCCGCCATTATAATATATTCCCTATTCTATGCTAGAAAACTTTGACTATTTTATCTTATTAAACATCTGACCCTCGTTTCCCTAGAAGCGCTCGACAACGACGGCTTCTTGCATGCGGCAACGGCCTTAACGTTCTCATAGACTGCTCGGGCATGCTGGCGCCCGTGATTCGATGGTGTTAAGGTTTAACGGCAGTGTGTTGCGCCGGATTTAACGGCGTTAGTTGCAATTCATAAAGACGGCCCAAATGAAATGAAAGTGTGTCTATATTTCTACACTGGGATATTTCTTATCTGCACAGGGCCGTAGCTGGAGACTTAGTCACGCACTGTCGGCGCCGAAGCGGCTACAACAACAAGTTTGAAAGAGGCAGCAACGTGACGATCGGACGCGTGTTTCATCGCCCGTCCCGGCCAATGAAGGCAACGGTGCGGGACATATAGGCCGGCCAGTGTCGAGTCAGGTCAACAATAAATAGGCACTTGCTGCTCTGTTTTTTTGGAGAAACGTTCTGACTTTGACGCACCGCAAACCGTCAGCCACGACTATATATCAGAGACAACTCGCAATCTGTCACGACAATGGCAGACTCTGAAAAGACCAAAGCCAGCACGGCCGGTACGCCGCCGCAAACATCTCAGCCTCGAGACGACCTTGCCGGCGCGTCCATGGAAGAGAGGGCTGTTGTCGACGGTGATGGTCACGTGACGCAGCCAGTATACACAGGAGAGACTCTGCCAGCAGCGGGCAATGTGCCGGCCGCGCCTGCGGCGGCATACTCGTCGTTCTCGCCGGGCAACAAGATCCTGCTCGTGCTGGTGACCATCTTCGGCACCATCTTCTCGCCCTTCTCGTCGTTTATGTACCTCCCGGCCATCACGCCCATTGCCGAGGGCTACCACCGCTCGATTGCCGATATCAACCTGACGGTCACGCTGTACCAGGTCATGCAGGCCATCGCGCCGCTCGTCTTTGGCGACCTCAGCGACCAGCTTGGCCGCCGGCCCGTCTACATGCTGACGTTTTCCATCTACATTGGCGCCAACGTGGGCCTGGCCCTGCAGAACAACTACGCGGCGCTGCTCGTGCTGCGAGCGCTCCAGAGCACGGGCAGCAGCGCGACCGTGGCCATCGGCAGCGCCGTCATGGCCGACTGCACGACCAGCGCCGAGCGTGGCGGCTACATCACGGCCGTGCAGGCCAGCACCATGTTTGCGCCGGCCCTGGCGCCCGTCCTCGGCGGCATCCTGACCCAGTTTCTCGGCTGGCGGTCCACCTTTTGGTTCCTGGTCATTGGCGCCGGTGTGTTCCTGCTCATCTACCTGCCGTTTGTCCCCGAGTCCGCGCGCAGAGTGGTGGGCGACGGCTCGGTACGTCCCCCGGCGCTCAACATGTCCCCTGCGACAGTGCGCCATCTCCGCCGACTGCGCGAGGCGGACCCCGAGGCGGCCGATGCCCATCGCCGCGAGCAGGAGGCCGCCCTGGCAAAGCAGCGCTCGGCGGCTGGCGGACGCCGCATCCCCGTGCCCAATGTGTTTGCGGCGGTGCGCATCTTGTTTGAAAAGGACGTGGGCCCGCTCATGCTCTTCATGTCCCTCTTTGTCATGGCCAACTACGCCATGCTCGTGCCTCTGCAGGACGTCATCCGCCGCCGCTACGGCTTCAACAACCTGCAGGTCGGCCTCTGCTACATTCCCTTTTCCGTCGGGTCCGTCGTGGGCGCCGTCGCCGTCGGCCGCCTGCTCAACTGGAACTATGCCCGCGTGGCCCGCAGCATTGGCGTCTCGCCTGACCGCGCGCGCGGCGACGACATGCGCCGCTTCCCCATAGAGCGTGCCCGGCTCGACCTCGTGTGGCCCTGGACGCTGCTGGCCATCGCCATGATAATTGCCTGGGGCTGGGTCGTCAGCGCAGAGGGCACGACCCTTGCGGGCCCGCTCATCGTCCTCTTCTTTGGCGGCGCCGGCCTCAGCGGCCCCGTTTCCATCCTGACTACGCTGCTCGTCGACTTGTATCCTATGAACCCCGGTCGCGTCTCGTCGACGTTCAACCTCACCCGTGCCGCGCTGAGCGCCGTCGGCACCGCTGTCGTTCAGTACATTATCGATGCTTGGGGTTATGGCTACACCTACCTGTTTATGGGCCTTGTGGTTTTGGCAGCCAGTCCGTCGGTGCTGGTGGTCCGGCGCTGGGGACCCAAGTGGCGCGAGGAGCGGTACAAGCGGTTCGAGCGTGCTGCAGCCAAGAAGGCGTCCATTTAGGCAGGACATATGGATGGTGTTTCAGCGTGACAAGACAAGCCCGTGGCATCTCTGTGCGATTATCTTTAGGTATCAACCGGCCGCTGTCGTCTCGCGGGTATCTTTATCTAGGAGATGCCCGGTTTCGCACAGCGATGTCAATACAGGTTAGCATTACCGTCAATACAGGTTAGAATTACCAAAAAGCTCATCACGCATAAACTGGCGTTCGGGTGCCCAAGTTGTGGAGGTCCGTTGGCGTACTACAAACGGGCGCAGAAGCCCTCACAGCGCCGGTGAGGGTTTGGCATCGGGAGGCTGCGCGCGGATGCGAATCTCGGCACCTGACGCCCGCCTCGGCCGTCGGCGCCGACGAGATCTAGCGCAATGGCATTTCCCGCGCGGCCGAGACGGTGGTGGAGCTGCCCTGTACCCGGCAATGTGTGTGCGTCATGACGGCAGTCGGTCTTGACTGTCCTTTGGGGCATACATACAACTCGCCAAGTGATGTTGGGTATATTGACTTTCTGTTGTTAGTACGTTTGTCGCGTTACAGGGGAAGGTGAGATCGTGCGACGGGGCCGGATGGGGCCCGCCAACTGCCGTTCTAAGAAGGAGAAAAAAAATCGATGACGCCGCTCCGCGCTGTTTCATTTGCGCATGCTTTCCTCTCTTCTTCGTTCTTGCCCTTCATTTCTTTTGTTCTCCCTCCCCCCACCCCACACTCCGGAAGAAGAAGGAGCTTAGGTTTGCACAACTTCTTGATTGGGACAGAGCAACGGCGTGTCGCCGGGAACGAGGCAAGAAGGAAGGACGGGACTTTTCAGACGGGGACTTGTCAGGGCCGGTCGGCCCACTGAACTTGCCGTAAAGACAACGGCACCGGCGTCGCTTAAACGCGGATCGGAAGAAACTGGACAGGAAGCCGCGAAGCCGCGTTGCTCACACGACGGCTCCTTCCTCCCCAAAGACACCGCTTTTCAGACAGCAGAGTACGCCTCTCACCACCAGCGCGATAATATTGGAAGTCCCATTGCGGCACGGAGCAACTCCTCTGTGCCAATTCAGATCGGCAGTCGTCCAAAGCAGACATTGATCGCCAACGCCGGGACGGAACCAGTCTGATTACGCGGCAAAGGCTGAACGGCTGTTGTGCGAAAAGCGCAGCACAAACGAGCACAAACGGCAGGAACGACGGGCCAGAGCGGGGTCGGTTGACAGCCGTGGCTAGCCCACCAAACAAGCTTTCTGAAAATGAAGCCCCTCCAGCTACGGCCGGCTTGCGGCTGGTCGCACCTTCTTGTTCGGACACCTGCCAACGCGTGGAGCAAGAGCTACTCGAGCTGCTCGACGACGCCTTCCGCCATTGTGCACATCACACCATTGTCACCACCGCGTCTGCCTATTTCTCCTTTCGCACACTCTCGTCTTCCTTTTTCTTTCTCCTTTCGTTTCTCAACCTCGTCCTCTTCCGTTTCCTCCTCCCCCGCAATCCCGCCACCACGGCCTGCTTTTCCATCGTGTCGGCCCCGTACCCCACCGCACACGCGCTGCTGCTCGACCTTCTCCTCGTCGAGCTTTGCCAACATGGCGTCCGATCGCGACATCCTGCCGGGCAACTTCAAACCCAGCCACTATGACCTGGCCATCACCGATCTCGACTTCTCGAGCTGGACGTTCAAGGGTACGGTCGTCATCGACGGCGCGCTGACCGAGCTGACCTCGGAGATTGTCCTCAACACGCTCGAGATCGACATCGCCTCGGCCACCCTCGAGGCCCAGGCCACCAAGGGCACGCGCTCTGAGCCGGCCTCGGCCATTGTCTACGACCACAAGTCCCAGCGGGCCAGCCTCACGTTTGTGCCGCCCGGCGGCGAGCAGTATCCCGCCACGCCCAAGGCCCGCCTGACCATTGCCTTTGCCGGCAAGCTGAACCACGACTTGGCCGGATTTTACCGCTCGCAGTACACTCCGGTGGCCCCCGTGTCCGCCTCGACCCCGCGGGACGGCGATTTCCACTACATGCTGAGCACGCAGTTCGAGTCCTGCGACGCCCGCCGCGCGTTCCCGTGCTTTGACGAGCCCAACCTCAAGGCCACGTTTGACTTTGCCATTGAGATCCCCGCCGATCTCGTGGCGCTCAGCAACATGCCTGTCAAGGACGAGACGCCCTCGGCCGCCGGAAAGAAGACTGTCAAGTTCGAGCGGACCCCCGTCATGAGCACCTATCTTCTCGCCTGGGCCGTCGGCGATTTCGAGTACATTGAGGCGTTCACGGACCGCCGCTATGATGGAAAGCAGATCCCCGTGCGCGTCTACACCACGCGTGGCCTCAAGGAGCAGGGCCGCTGGGCCCTGGACCACGCGCCCAAGTACATTGACTTTTTCAGCGAGCGCTTCGGCATCGACTACCCGCTGCCCAAGTCGGACATTCTGGCCGCCCACGAGTTCACCCACGGCGCCATGGAGAACTGGGGCCTGGTGACATACCGCACGACGGCCATCCTGTTTGACGAGCAGCAGTCGGAGGGGCGCTTTCGCAACCGCATTGCCTACGTCGTGGCGCACGAACTGGCCCACCAGTGGTTTGGCAACCTGGTCACCATGGACTGGTGGGACGAGCTGTGGCTCAACGAGGGCTTCGCCACCTGGGCGGGCTGGCTGGCCACCGAGCACTTGCACCCGGACTGGGATGTCTGGGCCCAGTTTGTCAACGAGGGCATGGACCGCGCTCTCAAGCTCGACTCGCTGCGCGCCTCTCATCCGATCCAGGTGCCTGTGCGCGACGCCCTCGATGTCAACCAGGTCTTTGACGCCATCAGCTACCTCAAGGGCTGCTCGGTGATTCGCATGCTGGCAAACCATCTGGGCACCGACGTGTTCCTCAAGGGCGTGTCGGCGTACCTCACAAAGCACAAGTATGGCAACGCCAAGACGACGGCCCTGTGGAACGCCCTGAGCGAGGCCTCGGGCCAGGACGTCAACACGCTGATGAGCGCCTGGATCGAGAAAATCGGCTTTCCAGTCGTCAACGTCACGGAAAAGGACGGTGGCCACCTGGCCATTGAGCAGTCTCGCTTCCTGTCTACCGGCGACGTCAAGGACGCCGACGACACCACGACTTGGTGGATTCCTCTGGCACTCACTGGCCGCGCCGGCTCGGCTGCGGACTCTGTCGAGTCTTTGGCCCTCACCAAGAAACAGGACGTGATTGCCAATGTGAGCACGGACTTTTACAAGCTCAACACGGACGCGACAGGCTTCTACCGTGTCAACTACCCCCAGGATCGCCTGGCAAAACTGAGCAGGCAGCTGGATCGTCTGAGCGCCTCCGACAAGATCATAACTGCCGGCTCGGCCGCAGAACTGGCATTTGCCGGCAACACGACAACAGCTGCGCTTCTGTCCTTCCTGGAGGGCTTCTCCAACGAATCCCACGTCCGCGTCTTGTCCCAGGCCCTCGATGCTATGAGCACCATCAATAGCGTTTTTGGCGACGACGGCAGCATCCTGGCTGGCCTCAAGGCATTCTCTCTCAAACTCATCCAGAAGCCCCTGTCCCAGTTCGACCTCGAATTCCCTGAAAACGAAGACTTTACCAAGGGCGAGCTCCGCAAGCGCCTCTTGACAACCGCTATCCGCAACGGTCACCCTGAGTAAGCAAATTTCGTTTGGCCTGTCGAAGAAAGGTCTTGGGCAAAGAAAACTGACTTTCTGCAGACTTTGCAAGAAGGCCTTGGAGATTTTCCAGGCCTATATTGCAGACCCCGTGAAGAATCCTCTGGCGGGCGATCTACGCACCCCCGTTTTTCTCGCGGCCATCAACGCCAATGCTGCAGAGGCCGTACCGCTTCTCATAAAGGAGTGGAAGACAACGACTGCTCCTGACGGGAAGGAGGTGGCTCTGATCGCTCTTGGCAACACAAACAACGCCCGGCTGGTCGCCGATACCTTGCTACCCTTCCTGTTCGGTGCTGGTGCAGATACCGTGGTTGCAGCCGACATGCACATCCTCGCCAGCGGCTTAGCCCACCGTCCCGAGTCGCGCCCTGTGCTGTGGAAGTTCATCCAGGACGAATGGTTTGGCGCTGTGGAGCGCAAGCTGGCCGGAAACCCGATTCTGCTCGACCGCTTCGTCAAGGTATCCCTCTCGCAATTCTGCGACGATGCCTCTCTCCAGCAGATCGAGACGTTCTTCGCCGACAAGAACACAAAGGCCTTTGACCGGTCGCTCGAGACCGTCAAGGATACCATTCGCGGCCGTGCAGCCTACCGCAAACGTGACTCGGAGCACTTGAGCAACTGGCTCAAGAATGCTGGCTATTCGCAGCAGTAGGCCACCGCGTGTGTTGTATTGCCAGAGGCTCAGGAGAGGCACTGCATCTGCACAAACGCTGCTAGTGAGCAGAATAGAGTGAAATGAGGTCTTGGTAGAGCTGAGGGTGGAGGCGGAGGCGGCCTGCCAAGACAGGAGCAAGTATTTAGAAAGAATCATGCAGAACTGGCTACACTGCGGGAGCCACAATCACAAGCTTAATATTTCGTTCGTTTGGGCGGCGTTATTGTTTCCTGTGACTTTTTTTAAAAAATGTTTCTCTTTTTGTATTTGAATTTTATTTTTCTTTGTAAGCTGTTTTATCTAAAACCGATCACGGTTCCCCCCAGTCAGCTCAATGAGGCCTGTCTTCCCTCCTGGGGGCTCGGGGTGTTGCGTTCCCCTTCCTTTCCTCTCTTGGGCCGTTCCCGCAGCTTCTCATATGGAGAGAGCTGATAAATTTCCTCCTCTTTTCGCTTTCAGCGTTGTCGTGATTTTTTTCTAGCCTTGATCTGTCTATTGCCCGCCATGTTGAACAATGAGGGTCGTTCGGTGTTATGCTGAGGGTATGAAAACGAATGGGATACTAAGATGCACAAAGGGATGCAAGTGCATGCCGTGATGTCCCTGCCTCTTCTCCGCTCCGTAGCGCTGGTGGACGGGTTTGGATTCTGTGTCGGTTCGCGTTATCGTTGAGTCGTGTATCGTGATTTTCGCTGTCGTCTTTTGTCTCTTCAAACGAGAGAAGATTGAGATGGGAGATCCCATCCCACTTCTGAAAAGTGAAATCCGTAGCAAAAAACCACCCGGAAATAAACCCGTTGCACCATGAATACCGATGAAGTCGAACAGGAACAAAACAATACATCGTAGCAAAAAAAAAAAAAAATAGGAAAACACCAAGACACTGGCAATAAGGATGAAAAAGAAGTTGGGTAAAACAACACAACAGCAGCAACAACAAGAATGGTCGTCCAAGTCGCAAACGACTTTGCTCCCAGTGCCAATAAACACGCTGTGCGAATGCACAAAGTGTTTCGTGCAGCCCAATCGCACAAACTCTCGCACGAGGTTGTAAGGGTCTGTTTCGGGCCTCCCCCACCAAAAGAGCTGTTGATTGATGAGCAGAGACCATTGGAGCACAAAGAGCGCATCAGCCAAAACCAGAAGACCCAGATCTCTGTGGTGAGACGGTGGCTTTCAAACATGTGCGCTCGGATCAAACAACGATTGAACAACGCTGCTTAACGGCAACGCGTCGTTTGATAACTGAGTGGGAGGTAGCAGTTTGGTCCAGGCCATTTCATGTCGGGTTCAGGTCCAGAAGCTGGCTTGTGAAGATGCGGTTCAGGCTGCTGCGGCTCTGGTGGCGGCGCCGGGGCTGATGAAGACACCGCAGCCGATAGCTGGCCGGCAGGGACGAATCCGATATGCTCCGTAACTGCTGCTTGAGCTGCTCAGCAGGAGACTGGCTTGTCCCAGCGTCTGGAGGTGCAATGTCTTCGAATGTCGGGCTCATCAGGGGCATCGGTGACTCGGGAACCATCGGAGGACTCATTGTACCATATGCACTGAAATTGCCGCCGCCCATGAGCATGGGATCGCCGCCCAGGTTCACGGGCCCGCTGAAGGAGTAGGACGGCTGGTGGCCCGGAATAATATTCGCCGGTGCACCAAGGCCGCCTGCTGGCAAGCCAATGACTGATGTCATTGGAGACGGCGGGGAAAAGTTGATGTCCGTATCCTGTGCAAACGACCCCAACGGCGCGTGGAAGCTCTGCTGCCAGGCTGCCCCGAACTGGGGTCTGATCGCAGGGTGCTGGAACCCGGGGGGACCAGACGGGCCGCCAAAGTCGAACGCACCCATTTGGGGGCCAGGGCTGCCGATAAATGGGCTGGCATCAACAGGGCCAGGCGAATGGGGCGACATGCCCGGGCCCATGATCGACTCGTACGAAGCGTAGGAAGACACTGAGCTGGGCCGTGTAGTAAAGTTCATGTTGTGGGCAGACAGGAGCGGAGAAGACGCGGTCGAAGAAGGCGCCGGGGGTGGGCCAACGTAGTTAGTGTGTGGTGAAGGCCGGCTCAACCCTCTCAAGGCTCCGCCCATGCCCAGGCTGAAGCTGCTCACACTGCTCATGCTGCTAGCACTGCGCTTGTGAAGCTTTGCAGCGGCCGCTGCAAGCGACGCTGCTCCTGAGCTGCTTTTCCTAACGCCGTTGGGTCCACGAACGACGGACATGCTGCTTCGTCTGCTGCTACTCGCACTGGCGACGGCGCTGTTTTCCTGGTCGCCAGGGCTGTTGGAAGTGCCAAGCAATGTGCCTCCCATTGGCGGCGACATTGCACCACCTGCCGTCTGCGGTTTAGCCGTGGGAACGGTAGCATACCCATGCGACAAGTTCGGATGCTGGATCTGGGGAAATTTGCCGTTTGCAGCGCCGGCCTTGGGCATTGAAAAAAATGGGCCAAAGGGGGCCTGTCGACTCAACGAAGACGAGCGGTGCCGGGGCCGGTGGCCGTTGAGGTGGTTTAACCTTGATGCAGGCTGCTGGGGTTGCACGAATCCATCAGATGTTTTGCGAATCTGGTTCACGTTTGCATCAACCGGTGTCGCGGTCGACGATGGGACAGAAGAGGAGCCTGAAGCAGCTGGCGCAGCTGTGGGGCCGGCGGGCGTCGGAGCTGCAGACGGAACAGGGGGCGTGGGGGTTGCGCTTGTTACGGGTGACGTGTGCGGGACATACGGTGGCTTGATGACACTGTATGACCTCCGTGGCTCCGTGGGCGACGTCTGGTTCGCGGCCTGGGTACCCGGTTGGCTGGGAGGCTGCTGGGCGGCAGGGTTCGGCGCCGGAATTGGGGTCGACGAAACCGCAGACATGGGCAATGAAGACAGCGTCGGTAGATTGGGCACTTCAGTGAACATCACCGTCGTCGGCTGGACTGCCGGTGACAAGATGGGGCCGTCCAGTGACTGGATAGGAATCGGTAGTGATTCGAGAAAATTGCTCTTGCGGTGGTTGACGGGGTTGGCCGGGTCGTCCGTGTATTGTGCTCGCAAGTCGGTTGACAACTGGCCCAGGTAGTGCCACAGCTGGTGTGGCTTCTCAAGATCGACGTTGACTTGGTTTGGCACGGGAACAAAAGGATGGTTCCCGCCGTTGGAGAATTGCTTCCAAGTGTAGCCTTCGACAAACGTCTCGCCGGCGATGGGGCACGGTCCAGACCCTTGGTACAGTTTTCCAGGCAGAGACGAAGCAGCGGAAACTGTCCCCGTTTTTCGCACATAGTCGGAAGGATCTGGCACCAAGAGCCATTTGTAGCTCACTTCAACTTCCTCGCTATTGTGCAGTAAGATTCATTAGCAAACGTTCGTTTTCCGTTGTATTTGAAAAAATAAAAATAAAAACGTACCGGCAGGGAATGATGCGCAAGAGAAGCATCTCCTCATCGTGCCGGTTCTCAAGGACAACGCCAGCGAAAATGTCGCTGCGGTAGAGTTGCATCTGGCAAATGTCGCCGGGTTGGAGGTCGGCTGCTGCTGCCAGGATGCGCTTGTTCTTTTCGAGTGCCGCAGCATCAAGCTTTCTGTCGCGCTTGGTCCGCTGGAACCGACAGGTGAAGTGGAATGTGCGTTCAGCGGTGCCCTTCTCTTCGTCGCCGGTCGAGGGAGAGGTCGTGATCTCGTTGACAAAGACGCCAGCCGCCACCGCGCATGTGGCGTGATACGCGCGGGAGCATTTCTCGTGCGAGCATTGCACACAAACGCCCTTGCGGTGGCGGCAGTACAGACAATGCAAGTCCATCCGGGGCATCTGGATGGTGGACACGCCCTTGACCACATCCTTTCCGTCGACCGTCTCGATGCGGACCTCGGGGAGGTAGTCGGCGCAAATACGATGGGCATCACGGCCGTCGTCTGTCGGCAGGAGCTCCATGTCTGGGAACTTGTTCGGGCACAGACAGCACGGGGATTCGTCTGTCGACCACAGGCGAGTCCGCATCTTTTTCAGTCGGCGATTGCCTTCGTCATCGTCTTCGCCCTCGATTTCACCATCGTTGCATGCCCTGCGACGCTTCATCGAGGGTCGTATCCTCTTGCGCTGCTGCTTTCGCAGGAACTTGACACGGCGGCCTTGGAGTCCAGACGGTGGCGTCGGTAGGCCAGCAACGGAGTCTGCATCGTCACTATCGCTCTCGTCCTCGGAGTCGTCGTCGTCGTCAAAGTCTTCTCCGTCGTCGGTCGAAATGCCGCGCAACTTTCGCTCGATTTCGTACACATCCACCCAGACGCTGTCTTGTGCCTGGGCACACTCGCACTTCTTGGCAATCTTGCCCATGGGGAGCCAGGAATCCAGTGCAAAGTTGACCGCCTCTGCGCAGTTGTATCCAAGGTTGTATCCAGAGTGGTAGCCGTACGGGTATGTTACGACGAATTCGCCGGGGTAGGACACACACTTGTTGACCCGAATATTGTAGTGCTGCTGGAGGTGCGCGGGTGAGATCAAAAAGGCCTTGTGACGGAGGAACTGGCTGCAAGCCTTGGCGTCCTGGGGCCAGATGTTCTTCATGGCAGCCTCAAAGCGACGGGCGTCGCCTTGGGAGATGCTGTACCACTGCTTGGGGGCGCCAAAATGGAGATAGTTGATGCTGTACAGGTCGACGTCTTCCAGATGCCAGGCAAACGTCGCCTTCCACATGCCGAGGTAGAGATAGGCGGTGTTGACACCAGGGACCTTGGTGCCCAGGACATCCAGCATATTGGGCAGTTTGTTGAGGTTCCAGAGCTCCGTGGACTCGCGAAAAAGCGTGCCCGGAAGGTCAGCGCCGTATAGCGGCTGGGCGTAGGTCAGGGTCTTCCAGTAGCTCCGTTCCAGTTCCTCGCAGCGCTCGGGGGTGTACTCGGAAACGTCCATGCGGTAGTCCCAGTCGGCGAAGGCGGCTTCGTCGATCTTGGCAGACCCTTCGCGCTTGCTATACTTGCGCCGGGCCGAGGTCGACTGGGTCTTGGTCGATGCTTGACGAACAAAGCCCATGCGGCGCGGGGCGACAGGGATGTCGGTCATGGAGCTGTCGCACGTCTGCGCGTCGTCGTCTTCAAACTCCTGCTTGATGGGAAATTCGACCTCGACGGAGGACAGAATGGCACTGTTGGCGTCGTCCTCGCCGTTCTTGGAAGCGGGATCCTTGGGCAGTTCAACGCAGGTTTTGTCGTCGTCCAAAGCCATCTTCTCGTCGTCGCCCCGCTGCGATTCGGGCGTCATGGGGCGCGGCTCAGACACGACCGAGGCGTTGTCGTCGTCGGCGGTGTGGCGTTGGGACCGTCCACCTCTGCGTCCGCCACGGCCTTTCTTGGCACCCCCTTTCTTTGCTGAGGCTGCAGCACCAGGTGCGGCCGGCGCACGGGGCCGGGGTGCAGGCTTGGGCTTGTCCGCGTTGGCGCGGCGCTCTCCGCGACGAGCAGGGGGCTGATGCTCGCTCTGGTCGCAGAGCTGACGCCATTGGGGGAGGTTGTACGTGCGCTGGTGGAGGATGTTGACTTGGCGGTAGGTGCCGTTGGATCCCATGATGTCCTGCTTGATCGGTTCGCGCACCTTGATTGTCTTGACCAGGTCGTCCAGCGGTCCGAGGGAGTCCTTCCATTCTTGCGGCGGGATGATCTTGACGATACCTGACTTCATGCCATACTTGTCGATTTTGCCCATCTACAAAGGAGTAAAGAAGCAGAACGCGAGGTTAGAACAGGTCCGGATAAGCAATGCACAGGCAAAACTGCAGGGGACAAAGCTGTAGGGTAACAACACGGACTGCCTGCAGACACGAGATTTCGTGATGCAAGCCAGTTCGGGGAGACGAGGGTGGGAGGGGAGAGGAGGAGACAGGGCAGAAAACAGAAAAAGGGGAGAAAACACAAAAGAGAGAGAAAGAACAAAACATGGAGCAGGGAAAAAGAAGCGCACAAATTTTTTGAAATCACGGAACTGGTGCATGGTCGGCCGGAAAACAGGGACGGTCCCGGAAAAGTGGTCGGGTTCGATCTCGCCGATGTCGTCCTCTTCCTGGGCGGCGTCGCTGCCGGCACTGGGGGCCGGGGCCGGGGCGGCGTTGGCGGAGGCGCCGCCAGACAGGGGCGTGGTCGAGGGGCACGAGGCACCGGCCGAAGCAGCGTACACAGTATCGCCGCCGGCTGCGGTCGGGGTCGTGGCCGTGGTCGCGGTGGCCCCGGCGTCATCGGACCGGATGGTGCGGAAGGTCTCCGCCAGCGCTTCGTCGTCGAGGTCGCTGAGCTCCGAGTCGGAGCTGCTGCCGTCAAGCTTCGTCGCATTGTTGCTGTCAGGGGGCGAATGCAGGCCGATGGCTGCACGGTCGGGGCCGAGGGCGGTCGCAGGGTCGGCAGGCAAGGCCAAGGAGGCGGAGGGGGCCGTCGCATGGTCCTTGAGATCGACGGGGAGCGAGGAGGAGAGAGAAGGGGTGGCAGTCGACACCACCGCCGTCGCAGCCGCCAGGGGATCAGCAGCAGCCGTCGACGCGGACGCGGACGCGGGCGCGGAGAGGCTCTGATCGAGCGGCTGGAGGGGGCCCGCGACGGCGATGGTGTCGGCTTCCCCCCCAAGCGCGTGAGCGCTGATCGCTTTGCTGGACATGGCCAACTGCAAAGGCTACACGCGATCCTGACGGGGGGGGTCTGTAGCCTTGACGTGAGGAAGGGCGCGAGGCGAAGGTGACAACAGGGCGAAGGGCGGCGAGGAGAACACGCAGCGTCACGGCGGAAGCTGCGTGTTGCGAGGGGGTGGGTGCAGACCGAGAGCGTGTTTCGTGAGGGCTGCTGGCTGCTGCAGACACCTCCGGGGCGGTGCGTCGGGATGAGTCGAGGGCGTGATAAAAGAGATGCTGGACGGCGTGCGTGCGTGCGATGTTGTTTGGTGATGCTTCGGACGAGCCTCTTGTTGGCGCAGCTGGGCAAGGAGACGGAAAGGGCAGTCTGCGTCGGCCAAGGGAAGGAGGTGCAGGCACGGAGCAAGGAAACGTTGAACGAAGTGGCAGGAACAACCGCCTTTGGCTGGCTCGATGAGAAGGTGCGAGGGAGGTGTGAGAGGGGCGATTTGATAGGGAAAGAAGGGGGGAAGAAGAGGGCAAGAGCGGCCAACAAAAATGGATCCCGCAGCGAAATGAGATTTCCCGTCGGGCAGCGTCGAGCGTTTCGAGCAGCAAAACGGGCGGCGTAACGGGGCGTGAGAGATAAGTCTCAATGTGCGCTTATTCCTGCACACACTGTACATTTGGAACGGTGGGCTGACACAGACGCGTTACTGATCACGCTTGCCGTACAAGTACTGCTCTCCGTGCGAAGCACTTGCCGTACTGTCCTGGAGCCTAAAAGGCATACAGCGGGTGTATTACGAGGGTACCTACTATGACGAGTTCACATACGCATCGACGACGTGTACGAACAGAGTCCGAGACGCTTGCACAGAAAACCTCACAGTACGAGCAGCTAACGCAGCTGTTCTTGTAACAACTCGTACTCGTAGACGCGACAGGCTGCGTCAAGGGATGTTGAATGGCGTTTTGGCCCTGTTAATACCTGCGCTGCCATGAACGATCTGCCAGGCGGTACGGACGGTTCGTTCTTTGTTCTCATGCGGCGCGCCTACAGTGTGTACAAGTATGATGGGACGATCTCCCTTATCTCAAGCTGCGACGTTTGGCGGCAGAGTGCTTGTATTTCAAGCCACAAGCCAGACCGTGTGTGTTCTGCTAGCACTGTGTACTACGTAGAAAAGAAACGTTTTGCAAAGCGCACAAAGCTGCCAAGCCAGGCGAACTTGCGGCTCTAGCGGCCGGCGATATTCCGTCACTATCAGCTAATTTCCTCTGGCCCAACGGAAAACGGAGCCAGGTGGCTGGCAAGTACTCCGTAGCAGAGACGAGACTGAAGACATGATGGAGCGATCGTAAGAACACTCCGCAGAGGAAAAAAGAGGAGAGAAGATCCGTAGCGCCCGGCGCGGGCAGAGAACCGGCGGTGGCCGAGGACAATACGCTGCGATATCAGGTTCTGGCGTCGACGACGGGATACGGGGACCCAGAACAGATGTCGAGGACGCGTACGACGAGACGATCGTTGGCTTCAACCGGACTCGTTTGTCTGCAGGAAGGCACATGAGCTGCGGCAGTGAGGCGCTGGCCAGCCGTACATACTATGTATCTTACTCGTACGTCGTATGTTGCGTTACACGCACCAAACTCGAATCACCGGCCAGACGCAGCCCAAGAGACAAACGGAAGAGGCATGAAAAGTGGCCCGAAAACGCCGTACGAGACAGGTGCAATCCATACCTGCCTTGAAATCGATGTGTTCCTGCCCATTGTACAGCGTGCCGCGCCGCTTTCCGCCGGCATGTCGCGTAGGGCGGCCATCTGTGCCAATAAGGTAGGAGCGACTCGAGCAGAACATGCAGCCAGCAGAAATACAGAGTATCTCGCAAGGCCGGCGAAAGACCGAGGCCATAAACCCGCCCTCTTGTCGTGGGATGGGGACGAGACGACGGATGCCATGGGGCGTGCCGCCGCACGTTGAATCGTCCGTTTCTCCAATCACAGCGGCCAATCCGCCATGCTGTCGGGCAGGCCCATGCACCACATGGGGCTTCGTGATGAAGATTTTTCCATGAGAAGCAGCTTATATACAAGTACGGAGTATTACTGTAATGTTCCCCTGTTCGTTTTCAGGCCACTTCTTACCTGCACCAATTGCAGCCTGATCGCAACTGCTGTTTCCGTTTGCATGTACTCACACTGTATCGTGGTACCACCTGAGCAAGCGGCAAAAAATGACTCGTCAAGTAGAAACGGTGCGGATTTGTCAGTATCCACACCGTTTGTCCACCTAACCACATTTTCTCAACATGCGATGGTGCCGACCTCGCAGCCGGCGCGAACGAAAAGTTCAGCTGCGATCGTCCGAGTTGGAAAGTGAACATCCTTGTGGGAGCACAGGATTGTACATACGAGTATAAGATAGACACGGGGCTGGGCGCAGTTAGTGCCCTTCGAGCCACACACTGTACATACCTGTACAAGTGTATGAGCAGTACAGTACTCGTACTGTACGCACGCATACGTACATGTTTTGCAATGTCCGTGCCCCGTTATGCGCATACGGCTCAACACGCCATCGTTCATGCCCCTCCATGATGAGATGCGATGCAACGACGCGACTTGAATCTCTGGACGTGTGTCCTGTGCAACAGGAGGGGCAGTCTTTTCTTGCGTATTTTTTTTGTTTTGTCTCTGTGCTGCATGCAGCTTCCTGCGACGAGGGGCTAGAATTCCGTGCAGAATTTTTTCACATCCGGCCCTGTCTGCTGCAGGCCGTGCATGATGCTCCATCACGAAGAGGCGTGCCGGGGTTGTGAGTGGCTGCAGCTGAGGGCAAGCATAGGAAAAGGGCCGCACGATGATGAAAAGAGAAAGAAAAGTGGGGCCTTTCGACAAGCTCGCTGCGGTTGGGTTCCAGAACGGGCACCGCTCTGTCTGCTCAAATGAACAGGGCTCGCGGTCATACTCGTACACATCTACTCGTACATACATTATATTACATGTACGATACGAGTCAAGTTCGGAGGTTGTGCGCGTATGATACACGACCAACTTTGTTTTTTTATTGTATTTATTCAATTCCCAAAGAAACTTGCCGTCCTCTCTCGAATCTCACTTCGCTTTACAAAACACAGAAATGGCAAGAATGGAGGACAGCTTCGTGTTTGCAGCCTGTGCCGCAGCTCCTGCGGAAGATCTTAGTCCCTCGAGTTTTGTGTGACGTCTTTTCTTTTTGCCCGAGGCAGCCTTAAGCGTCGATAGCGCAGGCCATTGGCCAGCCGCTAGATGTAGCGGGATGCAGCGGGTCCAAGCTAATAGCGTCAAAACCAATCAGCGTCGTGTCTCGCCCACCCTCGCAGCCATCCTTCACCGCTCAATGTGCGTTCGGGAGCAAAGTAGAAACAAGCCTGTCACATGGCTTCGTACAGAAATGCTACTTGTAGATATTACAGCCTTAAACGTGTAAGAGGTTTGTAGGAAGGTTTTAAAAATCAATCCCACGCACTCCATTCATGCGCATGCGCATCTCGCCAGGGGGTGGAAACTTTGATCGAGTCAGATCAAACGCGTACGAGTACATCCACGCGTGAGACTAGGATACATATATACGAGGAAGGAGACCCAGGAAGGCCATGGGGGACGCTCAGTCCGGCATAGACGACTTTGCTGAGTGCAGAAGAGAAAACAATGCTTCGTGGACGAAGACTGGATGAGCAGTAAAGGGGAGAGTGTACTCCGTTTTGAAAGGAGGTGTCTGTAAA
This sequence comes from Sporothrix cf. nigrograna, assembly GCA_019925305.1. Taxonomy (NCBI): domain Eukaryota; kingdom Fungi; phylum Ascomycota; class Sordariomycetes; order Ophiostomatales; family Ophiostomataceae; genus Sporothrix; species Sporothrix cf. nigrograna. The sequence continues at coordinate 216,422 of JADHKR010000016.1, read as the reverse complement.
AGATCCCCGTCTCAACTCCGCGAAGCTTGAAGCATCAACAGCATCTTCACCTTCACAATTGTATGGAAGAATGGCGGTAAAGAGTCAGAACACAGCACATCATCAAAATGCACCTCTCGTACTCTCCGTAAAGCTATCACGCGTTGCCCCCTCTCATGCAAAGCATTGATGCGGACCATAAGCATCCAACGTCAAGCGGCGCCTCCAGGTAGATCGGTACATATGTACAGGCCAGAGTAAATATAATCAAACGCGGCGCCAAAAGGATATGCTGGCACACCAGGACTGCGTGCCAGAGGTAATGGCCAGCTTTTGATGATGTTTTGAGCAGGTAGGGCTGAAAGAGGACAGACGCCGTATTAGATGTCACCTTCACGTGCATGGTGGACACCTTTGATTTTATAACGCATAAAGGAATGAACCTATAATATCACGGAATGCGTCCATCTCTTTTCTCGGGTTATCGATGGGTTGCTATGAAGCAAACGGAGGTAATGCTGGCGCCGATATCTTTTGTTGTCAGTGGCGGTGACTCGCAGAGCAGGAGTGCGCCCACAGATGGTCCGAGTAGCAGGACATGTCGACCATCAGGTGCGCTACCTTTTCACGAGTTGATTCAAAGACTGTGCTTCAATAAAGTATATACTGTCTGGCGAGTTATTCAAAGACAGACTGAATAGAGGAGCTCATGTATGCGCCAAACACATCTCCAAAGCATTGCTGGCTTCTGGTTCAAATGGCATGATCTGCACACCTACCTTGACAAATTTAGTTTCAAAGGGGTCCTAGCAAATAAAATTGAGAGAGCCCTTTGAACAAAGTTCCACAGTACTTTGTATATTGGCACATAATTTTTATGGCAAGTACCGGTTGGCCCTTGTCACGTATGAAAGGTGCCCGCGTTTACGGTGCTCTAGGACTCTGTTCAATCCAGTGAAAGTTGATGGCTTGTCTGTTGAGAGTATTTGTAAGTGTTTGGGAGTAACCTGAAATGGCTACGTGCGGTGTCGAGGCTTACAAGGCCAGATAGATGCGGTTCCTCGGCCAGTGTTCATAAGTAAGCGCCATGATACGTATCAAAGTATGACAATATTTAGTATCCAACCAGGAAACTGGAGGCTATTTAAATTTTGAAGCTGTTTGGGTCAAGTAGCTTATTCTGACCTGTGATTCGTTTTCAATGACGTGGGAATGATCAAGCTCGAGTTCAACGTTGCGTCAGTATTTGGTTACAAACTTCAAATCGCACCAATAAAATAGAAATGGCTTGGACTTGAGAACTGACTTGAATTGAATATATTTGACAATCATGCCAGCCGATATATATTAAAAAAAACAGAAGAAACAGTTCGAATTTTTATTCGAGTCATACTTATTTCAGACGGATTAATAACAGAGCCCACCGAGAATTACAAACGAAACACTTGCGACTTTCAACCAAAAACACAAACATTACTTGGAGTACTATCCAAAGATTTAAAAAAAAATTGACTGGAGAAGACCAAGCAAATTCAGAATTTGATTGAAATGGTCCCGGAGGGGCTCGAACCCTCGACTTTCGCATGGTATTCTCGAGAAGGAGAGATATTAGTACGATGCGCTAACCAACTGCACCACGGAACCAGTCAGAATGGTTTGTTAAAATCCACGGTCTGGAACTCTAATTATCAAGCCATTGACGTATCTACCCTTTTTTCACTCTCACGACCTAATATTAACTCTATTTACGCCTCTTTTAGATCTAACTTGCCATCCTTTCCTGTTGCGTCAGTCTCTTTCACAGGCGAGAAAAGTTTACTTTGTGGAGGGGAACTAAGGAAGATGGAAGACAACGCTTGCCTGGGGTTGCGGTCTTCGTCCGGAGATGGCAATGGGTGTCTGCACGACCTCTATTTCGTGTCAAGAATAACCGACGTTCTATCAAGTTATAGGCTCGTCTGTCGTTGGGTGATCACGTAGTGGGCTGCCTCGCTCTCGGCTGTATATCTTCAGCGGTCTTTTCTCGTGTTGCTCGTTACGTTTATGCTGCCCCCAACTGTTGCCACTGTCTGGACACTTTACACATTTTTCGTGTTTGCGTATGTTTAATTAGACCGTCAGCCTCCAGCAGCTGGGCAATGCCTACGACAGTCTGTGGTGATGCGGCCTCGCTGCTCGAAATGGCACGAGTCAGTGGCAGCGCCCAAAGCGGTATCATCAAATTTGTGCAAAGAGCAAATGACGCAGACGGGCCCGTACAACGTAAGATAATATTGGCGGCTGCCTCGAATGCTGTATTCATGACAACAGTAACTCAAAAACGGGCAGCATTCGCGAAGCGCCTAGCAAATAGCTGCGGAAACAGGCTAGACCTGGCTTCTCCTTTTCCCGTGGTGGGAATGCCAAGGTCGTTCTTTTGTGCCGCGTGCAATAATATTGGCCATAGCGGGGAGCTGTCAGTTGGCAGTGAGGAAGGTGCGATGTACTAGATGCCCGTTCCTGGAAACCCACGACAAGCATTGGAGACGTGCAGCCGTTGGACTCCAGCCGTTTGGTCTTTCCGTCGCTGTCTCGCAAAAGACCCCCTGCTCTTGCTTTTTTAAGGCAAACGTTGCTCTTGCCCTTTTGTTTCCCTCGTTCGCCTCCAATACGGAGTCTCGATCGCATCACGTACTTGGCCCCTTTTGTGTCTGTTTCCCCAACATCATGTCATCACCACGTTGGCCCCTGCATCAGACACCGTGCACCCCAGGCTAGTCGTCTGCTCGTGGTGCTCCGGCTGGGCGGCTGTCATCCTCTCAGCCAACCAGACGCTGTCATAGCCAATAACGGCCACTAGAATATGACCTCTTTGGGGAAAGCATAGTGCAATTTCCACATCATTGAGAACTAGACCAAACGAGCGTTCTCGCCTCGAGATGTTGGTTCTGAAGGGCCCAGACACTCGCGGTGCCTGGCGAGGCCGGGGCCCACCCAATAAGCGCATGGCCAAGCGAGAGTAAGTGCCCGAACAGGCAATCCTGTGCTCCGGGCCAAGCCTGGGGTCTGCTCTTGACAGCAGACATTATGCTCCCAGGCCGTCGTGTGTCGCGGACAGAATACACAAAGGGTTGCAGTGGCGCCAGGCTGAACAGTTTATATGTATTTACGATTTAGTGGGCACACGGCTTCTGGCCGACCAGACCAGAGTCAGAGATGGAGCCGGGGGGCTCCTGGAAAAAAAGGAATTCATATTCATATATGTATATCCTGCCTTGTGGACACTGCCGTCTGGCTTTCCAACCTTCCTTTTCAAAAGAAGACCGTCCTTGTCTGGGCCTGCTTTATTGAGTGATAGGAGCCTTGCTCAGCTCCATTGCTCGTCCATTCGTTTCTCTCCCACGCAATAGCACGACGTCCCGGCCTTTCCCTGGCAGTGCAAGAACGCTTGACAGCCCGCCATGCGGTCCTTTGGCTCCCTCCTTGCCGCGGCCGGCCTGGTCGGGCGTGTCTCGGCTTCGTGCCGTCCCGACTACTGCAAGTCTGGTGAGTTGCGCTCCTCTCGGGCGGCTCTGAAAACGGCACACATCTGTCTGACCAGCGTTCGCGTCTAGCCATCCTCGGGGCCGACGACGGCATCGGCGACTGTAACTCGTTCCTCCTGACGACGGTTGTGCTCCCCACGGAGTAAGTCTGTGATGGTGAGACGTGACAGCACTGGACACCAGACTGACGGCACAGGACGGACTACGTGACGCCGACGTCGGCCGAGACGCTGACGCACACGCGCACGCTCACCGAGACGGAGACAGACAGCGCAACGTTTTCGTACCAGCCGCCCAACGTCCTCTGGTCGACGTACACGTCCGTCGACGTCGTCAACAGCGTCACGCACACGACGACAAAGCAGATTACGACCCGGGTGACGTCCAAGTACACCAAGACGACGACCACGGCGCTGTCCACGACGACGACGACGACAACGACGACGACGAATCCCGGCGGGCGCAAGCGCACGGCCTACATTGCCGAACCGACGACCATCCTGCCCTCGGTGACGCCCGGCTACGCCGCCATCTGCTCCAAGGTGCCTCGCTACGTCCGCTACTGCCTGAGTCTCGGCGCCACGCAGTCGGTCACGACCGTCGAACCGCCCGTCGCGAGCGCCACGCTGAGCTCGACCGACGTGTCGACGGCCTCGGCCGACACGTCGGTGTACGTCAGCACGACGACCACCAAGACGACGACGACGACGCTGCCATCCCTGCGCAGCACCACGACCAAGGCCACGACGACGACCAAGGTCGTCAGCACGTCGACGTCGACGTCGTACACCAAGACGGCCACCAAGACGTGGACGGGCATCAAGACGACGACGCTCGGCACAACCACGACGACCACGACGCTGTCTACATCGTCGCCGACGCCATACCTGTGCCGGGTCGCGAGCGAGGTCGGCGGCGGCAGCGCGCCGGCCGAGACGGGCAACTACCTCGACTGGGTCACGGTGGCGGGCCAGGCGGCGCTGCGCAGCGGCAACTTTGGCAGCTACGGCGCGTATGCCCTGGGCTTTGTCTCGCAGAGCAGCGCCGATCTGTTTGTGGTCACGGCCCAGGGCTACCTGGCGACGATTGTCAGCACCGGCTTCGGCGCCAGTGCCGTCAACACGCCGTACTTTCTGACCGTCGTCGGCGGCTACGTCGTGCCCAACAGCGCCCCCGCCGCAGGCGTCGACATTGTCACCTGCACGCTCGTTGCCGGCGCCGGCGCGTCCGCTCTGTCGAGCTGCAACTACAACCTGTTCGCCACGACGTTTGGCAGCGGCGGCAGCACCATCAACATTGTCGGTGCGACAAAGTCGGCAAACGTCGCCGGCCAGCTCACGCTATCTCTCACGGCCACCACGTACTAGTTGTCTGCGGCTCTACGGCGAGGTCACTGTTTCTTCTTTTTTTCTTTTTTCATAAAGGCCCTTTTCGTCCGTTGAGAACGTTGCCGTGCCTTGGCATCTTTTTGTGCCCATGCCTACTTTTACGAGAACAACATAAAAATATGAGTAGTTACCAGCAAAGCCCTACGTGAGTGCGGTCGCCGCGCACTGTTCTCAACAAGCAGCAAGCAGTCACGGGTGCAAGCAGAAAGACACAGAATCCAGACGCAAAGCTGATTAAGGAGGTATATATCAATGCAAATGCAAAATAGGAGCACGCTGGATTCCGGAGAATTGTAAAGAGAAACAGGGAAAAAAAGTCTGGGCCACCCATGCACACAGTATATACATATATATATATATATATATAAACAACGCCGTGCTCCCCATGCCGTCATTGCCACTTGCTCCCCTCTGCCCCCCTTGTCGCTTTCATTGTTGGCCCTGCGCCGGCTGTGGCTGTTGCTGTGCGGCAGGAACCTGGTACGGCCACTGGTGGGCCCCCACGGCTGCTGGTCTGCTGTGCGTGCTGCCGGCATACGGCGTTGCGTAGAGCTCGCTTGGGACGCCGGCGCCGGCCGCGGTGACCGGCAGCTCCTGGGGGATCTGCTGGTCGCCGTGCAGCTCCAATGCCGGCGCAGATGCGGGTGGCATGGACGTATAGTAGCCGCTGCCGGCATACTGGGCCTTGTCGGGCGCCTGGTGGTTGTGCGAGGCAGCAGCTGCGGCGTCTTTTTGGTTCCGTGAGCGGCGCCACAGAAAGAAGGCGCCGGCCGCGAAGAGCGCCACGCCCACGACAACACCAACGACAATGCCCGCAATGGCACCGCCGCCCAGCTTGCCCCCGCCGTTATTGTTGCCGGTGTTGGTGCCGGTGGGCGCTGAAGAGGTAGAGGATAGGGTGCTGCCGCCGGTGGACGCCGTGGACGACGTGGATGACGTGGCCGATGTGGACGACGTGGACGACGACGTGGGCGGCGCGGTCAGGGCAATGAGCGCGTCCGGGTCAAAGGACCAGGTGGTGGCCGAGGGGTGGGCGGAGCTCAGAGACGAGTAGGTGTCGTTGAGGACGTCATTGGTGATGTTGTTGAGCACGTCGTGGGCGGTGGCCCAGCAGATGTTGATCTGGTTTCGGGTCTGCGTGCACTCCTCGCGGCCGTCAATACAGCACCAGGTCGTGGTGCCGGTGCCGCAGTCGATGGTGCTGCCGTCGTTTGCGCAGGTCTCGGTCACGGTCCAGCACACGTCCTTGACGTCGCAGCAGTAACGGCGGCCGGTGTTGGGGTCGCGGGCGCAGGCGTTGGGCGGCTTGCAGGCGAAGCTGCCGAAGCCGGGACACGTGTGATCAGACACGTTGGACGTGAAGAAGTAGTTGTCAAAGTAGTCGGTCATGGTGGCGGCTGTGGACGGGCAAACAGAGAGCAGGAGGAGGGACGGTCGTCGGCCTCTGCAACAGTCGAAACGTGGGTTGACAAGACCAGGTGGACGAAGAAGCAGGAAAGGAAGAGGGAGGGACAGACCGGCAAAACGGAGCTGTGCCGAGACGGAGCAGAAGAAGCGGTAATAATAATGCACGCAGAAGAGAAAGCAACTGTTAATTGAGATCGATATATGTAAGATACAAAGCGGCGTGGGGATACTGGACGCTCATGTGTGGAGAAGACTGACATGGGCGTCGAAGAGGGCGTCGAGCAGCCAAGTTAGAAACACGGCATCAACACGAGGGGCTGTGGTCTTCCTGGCCATCACTCTTTCAGTCCAGCCGTTGCAAGATATCTTACAATTGCAGGACGGAGTCCGCTGAACGGCCCGCAGAAGGCAGGGACGGGGCGCCTGGAGGACTACGACGTACTACGGAGTATGTACTCCGTATATTGATAAGGGGCTGCTGGCCAATTTTGTTCTAGCGGAAGGAGTCGCATTACAGGGGTCATTAATATCTAGTCTGAACGGGGTGCGACTTTGAAATAGCATGACCGTTCCACGTCGTACATATACTCGTAGTCTGCACCATCAGAAAGAGACTCGAGATAAGGGGAGAAGAGGATGAACGCAACGGAGCAAACGTCAAGAAGATAGCAGCGAGAAACGGCGCCTAGATAGGACGGAAGGACAGAAGGAAAGAAGGAAGGAAGAAAAGAGGAAAGAAAGAAAGAAAAAAAACCTTAAAACAGTCGGGGCGGGGCAGATGCCAACGACAATCACAAGTCGAGAAAAGAAGCATATAATGTGGGGAGTTGTATAAGTGACAGCTGAGCCACGCGCCGGAAAGCTATCTTATGATCCAGCGCTTGAAGGATGTCTTCCACTGTGGCGGAGTACGAGCACAGTCGTTTGAGAAAAGCGGCTGGCGCCGCAGATGACAGCCAACGTGGCAGCCGAGGGCACCCTTCGTCTTGGGCATGAATGCTCGTAGTTTCGCTCTCGAGAAGCAGTACTCGTATAGGTAAAGTAAGGATTAATTCACCACGTCGGACAAGATGGAAGAATAGTGAGGCTGAAAATAAGGTGATGACAACGGATTACACAAGACACGGTGTGCAAGAACAACGTTGTTCTTTCTGGGAGAGCTCACGAGTACTCTACCCAGAAACACTTAGCATTGGTCCGAGTATCGAAACACTGCATTACACATACGCGGATCGTTTAGCAACAGACGACGCCGAGAATGAGAAAGGCCCTTCAGACGCCTTGTTTTCACAAGTGTTGGTCTCGAGGCCCAGGAAGCTGTAGGCAGAAAAGTAAACCCGGTGGAGAGGTTATGAAAGTTATGGGAGAGGAAAGAAGAGAAAGAAGAAACTGTGCAGGACGAGGAGCGGCAAGTTCATTCTATCGAAACACACTGACAAGACTCGCGTATGTTTATTCTTCTTTCCATATCAAAACATGGGTTCCTCCCATTCTCTATGTAATGGGTCTGTGCCGAATATCGTAAAACATCGAGTTCGCCGTGTGCGACTTGGACATCTCATGGAACGCCCGGGAATAGCTGCTCGTTATATTCCACAACAGTTGATCCAACAAGCCAAACATCGCAGTTACATTAGCATCTGTACATTGTACATGAAGTCTTTCAAACAAATAAGGCCGGAGAAACGTGTGAAAAAGAGAGCCTACGTATGAAACAAAAATAAACCACATAAAAAAAGTCGAAAGAAAGCTGCTGTCTGACGCAACATTCACACACGCCACTCTATTAACACGTCGCTGGCTCGTTTTATGAGCCCAGCCCGATGAGCTCAAATATGACGGGGATGATCTCGACGGCCAGCCATCCGATTCCTGGAAAAAAAGTTAGGTCTCTGCCGCATCCCTCCAAGCTACACGCCAACGACGTACCTGTGTATACAATCAGTTTCGTGACAACCTCCACGTCGTACCGCACACGCGGCTGCACGAGCTTCTCAAACATCTCCCGCTCGCCCAGCTCATCTTGGCGGCCCACAAACAGATCCGGCTCGTCGGCGGCCGGGTCGTCTTCTGTGCTTAGCCGCGGGAATGGCGTTGTTGTCGTCGTCGTCTGGTGCGGCACCTCCACGACGGTGCCCTGGCCCATCATCTCCTTAAAATCGGCCAGCGATCCTTTCCGCGCTCGCGCCGGCGCCCAGCCACGCTCGCCTGCCACGCTCAGACTGGCGCCGCTGCTCGCGGCACCGCCAGAGCCCGCGCCCGCGCCCGACGATACGTCCACCGAAGAGGCAGCTGCCGTCTCGGCCTGCTCGCCGCGCAGGTCGTAGAAGCTGCTCTTGCTGCGCACGCTGCCCTGGCTGCCGATGCTCTCTCTGCGCCGGCGCTCGCGGTAGGCGAGCGTCTCGTACGCGTCGGCTGCGCTCTGCGGCCCGATGCTGACTGACCGGCCGCGGCGAGCATTGCGGATGTTGCGCACAATAATGGGAATGTCGCTGACGCTCGGGATGACGCTGTCGGTACGCAGCATGAGCACTTCGGGAATCTTGCCGTATTCGCTGGCCTGGACGAAGAAACGCCGCGGCAGGTTCAGGCCGTGCGTCTCGATGACGCGGAACAGGAACGGCAAGACTTTGAGAAGCGTGGGCTTCATGGCCTCGCGCCACGCAAACACAATCAACACGCCCAGCACGACACGGCCGAGCGCGGTGAGCAGGCTCGGCCCGCCGATGCCGCCCGGCAGCAGAGAAAACGTCTGCCGGAGGTGCGGCAGATGCCATGTGCCGATTTCGAGGCCGATCACGACGCCCGCAAAGGCGACCGAGTCGTCAAAGCAAGGGCAGTCGTCGGCCGGCTCCGGATGGATGCGCACAAGAACAATGATAATCAGGGCAGCCGTGATGGGCGCCCACCAGGAGCTCTGCTGCATGTACGCCTCGAGCGTGGGCACGTAAAAGAACTCGACCCAGCTGATGAGCGCGCCGAGCACGCTGCCAAAAACAACGTCAAAGAACCCATGCATGCCGCAGTACAAGCGGCCGACAACAATGGAAATGGCGTAGAAATAGCTGAGAAACTCAAGCAGCAACTTGGTGGACGGCGCGAAATCGGACACGCCCAGGTGCAGCACGGCAAACAAAGCCACAGACACGGCGTTTGTCGAATGCGTAGAGGGAAACCCGTATTCGAGAGCCACCGAGTCGGACATTGTGATGCGGTGGAGGGGCGGCGAAAGAGGACGAGGCAGCGAGCACATGTCCTTGATGAAGCCGCTAAAGAAGACGCCCGAGGCGAGAATATGGACGAGACTGGAAGAGCACGCATGTTAGCTGCGTCCGCACGTCCGCGGGCACGCAGGAGCTCTCCAAGCCTCCCTTGGCCTCCCTTCCCCCCGGCCTCCCTCCCTCAGAACGTACCCTTTCCCAAACGTCTGGTAGTCGAACCAAAACAGCATGGGAAGCCCGATCATGAAGAACGTGTGCGTGCCGAGGTTGGCCGTGATGGCAAAGTAGCTGTCGAGCGCCGGCGTGCGCACCTTGTTCTGGAAGTAGGCGAGGTACGGCGTCTCCCAGCGCACGAGGGGCAACAAGTGCTGGCGTAGCCGGTACCTCCACGGGGGCAGTGCGCGTTTGTCTGCAAGGTCGGTCAGCCGGCCTGGTTCTCGTGTCTCGGCCCCGCGCCTCGGCCTCCCGGCCACTTACAGTGATCCCAGCTCCGCAAGCCGGCGTCCACCACATCGCCATCGCCGCCGTCGTGGCTGTGTCCCTGCCCGCTCTTCTCGGAGGCCACCTTGATCGTCGGGATGTCGGGCCCCGCGATGCCCCGCGCCACGCCGTTGGCTGCCTTTGCTCTGCCCATTGCTAGCAGCGCAGGTGCAGGGAGCAGGGCGGGATGAGATGCTCCTCTGCTCTCTGCGCTTCTGCTCGTCTGGCTGGCGGCGATGCGTCCGACGATGCTGCTACCGGAAGAAGGGGGGGGGGGGGAGGCGGACGTTGGCTGCCACAGGGCGTCAAGGCGATCGATGCCGTGGCGGCAGATAGGTGGACGCGATAACGGGGGAGCGCTAGAAAGGAGTCCTGTCGCAAGGGCGCGCGCTCGTTTCGAATCGTAGGGTTTGGGTGGTCGATGTTACGCCTGGACTTTGCGCCGTGGAACTTGCTTGCGGTCCGTGCAGGAAGAAGGCATTCGTTCGATGTTGCTGCCGGCCAGAACGTTGGAAGGAACGACAGGCCAGGATCGGAAATGGGGAAAGAGCCAAGGAGACCTCCTGCCAGCGCGCGGTCCGGAAGCAAGGCGAGGAAGGAAGGGCCGAGCGTACTTGGAGAGTGTGGCGAGGGGAGGAGAGAGAGTCGATGCCGCCACGAATACAGATAGACCTCGGAAAATGAGCACACCAATTCGCACATGCGCGCGAGATGCGGTCGATTTTTCGGTGTTGTGCTGCCAGGCCCCCACCTGAGATGTGGCCCGTAAGCGCCGTCTTATTGGACGGGGCGCTGAAAGCACAACGCACAAAGCCCCTGACGGAGAAAAGGGGGGCTTTTAGCCTACTCGTACTAAGCTGTACACTACCAGCGCGGCAGCTTACGCGGTAAAGCGCTGCGCCTAAACTGGTTATACCAGCATCGGATCACGACACCTGCGTTTTCACAGCAACAATGAGATTGCTGCCGATTGCAACCCCCCGCATCGCCGCAGCCGTGCAGAGGCCTAGCCGTTGCGCACGGGTCTGCGTGCAGAGCTCCTGCCTCAGCACGTCGAGCAGATGCAGCACGGCATCGCCAAACGACGACGCATCGGCAGGCAGCAGAAGCTGGAGCGGAAGATCGGCGGTTGTTACGGGCGGCAGCCGCGGCATCGGTTTCGCGATCGCTTCTGCGCTTGCTCAGAACGGCGTCCGGTGCACGCTGGTTGGGCGTGACGAGAAGGCGCTGCAGGCTGCCGTCAGCGGCCTCGCCCGTGATGCGCACCACCAGTATGTTGTCGGCGATGTGCGCGACGAGGCCACCTGGTCGCGCCTGTTCAGAGAGGCGGTAGGCTTCCACGGCTCTCCCGACGCCATCGCTTGCCGTGGCGTGTCGCTAACGCGTGTTTTTGCTTGCAAGCCCGATGCACGGTACCTGGTCAATGCGGCCGGCGTGTCGCACCACTCGTTCTTGGCGAGAATGACGCCTGCGGCCATCCGCGAGGTGCTGGACACGAACCTGTACGGCTCGGTCCTGGGCTGCCGCGCGGCGCTACGTGCATGGACAAAGGGCCCCGTCCACGACCGCTGCATCGTCAATGTGAGCAGCCTGCTGGCCGTCTACGGCGGGTACGGGGCGACCGTCTACGCGGCCTCCAAGGCCGGCGTCGTCGGTCTCACCCGGGCTGTGGCGGCCGAAGGCAAGTCACGGCGCGTCCGGGCCAATGTTGTGCTCCCGGGCTACATTGACAGCGACATGACATCGAGTGAGTTGACATTGCACATGCCGGGTCCGAAGTCCGAATTTCTCTTGCGCCAACCAATCTGCCACCGAGAGACGTCTTTGCCCCCCGAACCAGTCCCTTGTTTTCCCAGCCGTGCATGTCTTTTGACTGCAATATACAAATACATAAACTACATATGGCGGGGCCAAAGTAGAAGGCCGAAAAAAAAAAAAAATCAAGATGGGCTAACAATACAATGGCATGGCTTTTGCCATGCGGCCGCCTCTCATCCAGCCATGTCAGATGAGCTCCGTGCCAGCCTCACAGAACGCATCCCTTTGCAGCGGTTCGGCCTGCCCGACGAGGTCGCGGACGCCGCCGTCTTCCTGATCAGGAACGAGTACGCCAACAACTGCGTACTCAACCTCGACGGGGGGCTGAGCGTTGCGACGTGAACGGACCCACGCCGCGATCCATGGATGCAAAACGCATGCCGTGCTGGGAGCAGACCCATCCTGGGACCGTGCTCTGAGCTGGCCGCCGTGGTGGATGGCTGGCCTGCTCCGCGATGGGGCCCCGCCGCGGTTGGTCAGTCTTCGTCGAGGAGGATTGGGGCATTCGAGCTGCTGCTGTGGCCGTTTGTCTCGGGCCGTTCTGGCGTGCTTGCGGCAGGTGCTGGCTCCTGGCCTCCCTTGAGCTTCTTTGCTGCTGGCTCGCCCCCGTCGTCTTCTCGTGCTCGTGGCCGCTTGTTCTTGGACGGCTGGATCTCGGGAATGATCAGGTCGTCGTCGTCATCGACCGTGAGCGGTTGCGTCGATTTCGAGGCCACAGCGGGCGCAGGCGTGGGGGCCGGCTTCGAGGCCTTTTTGGGCTTCTTGCGGATATTCGCGGTGCCGTCAGGATTCCGTTCGCTGTACGATCCGACCGCAAACGGCTTGTCTTTGAGACTTTCCTCTCTGATACATGTTGTTAGCCACATCATCTGTTCTTGGTGAATGCAGAAAACAACTAGATACGTACGGTGTCTGGAGGTTGATGACGACATTGACAAAGGGCTCGTCTGCGTCGTCCGACAGGGTGAGGAAGCTGCCGTTGCGGAGGCCCAGCTCTGAAAGCTTCTTGCCCAGGTTGTCTGACTCGTCAATGTCGTACAGAATCCCGACTTCGTTGCTGAGAACAAACTCGCCGTCGTCATTGTACCGGAGCTCCTCCATGGCGAAGCCTTTGACAATGTCCTCGAGCGTGCATGTCTCGACATCAACAAACAGGGTGGCCTGGAACGCGCTGCACACGGGGCACTCGGGATTTGGTTTGCGTGGCCGGTCCGAGGCAAGCATGTGGTCAGTGGCATTGGGAGCCAAGAAGATCTGAAGGTTAGCCGACGAAAGAAAGAATAAAAAAATAAAAATAAAAATAAAATAAAAAAACACAGCCCCGCTGCGGACATACCTCCTTGACATCGTCAAACTTTCCCTGGAGCACCTTGAATGACTGCAGCACGCAGAGCCCGGCAACAATGGCGTTGGTCGTGGCGATGGCCGGGATAATGTTGCCGGCCATCTGCTTCATGTCGAAGCGAGACTTGCGCTCAATGCCAAACAGCGTGGCCCGGATGTTGGCGCTGGCCACGACAAAGTCGAGCGTGTCAATGTCGTCCTTGTCAAACTCGATGATGGCTGCCTCGCTGCCCTCGCCCGACGCCCTGGCCTCGGCGACGCGCTGGCTCAGACGTGCAATGCTGTCGGAGAAGACCACAACGCTCTCCTCGAGCGTCCAGACCTTTTGGCCGTCGCGCAGCAGCTCCTCTCTGTTTCCGAGCGCGGCCTGCGTGGCGGGCCGCTGCATGACCTCGTCAAACTGGACCGTGTCGGGCGGCGTGCGCGTCTTCCACATGTCCTCCATCGAGCGCAGCCGCACCAGGTCCGCGTAGTAGACCTTGTCAAACAGCTTCTGGGCAAAGCCGGGCGTGCCGATGGCCTGCCGGATCGCCTTGAGCGCCTGCGACTCCTTCCTGAGCTCGGCAATTTCCGTGGCATTCTGCGCATCGTCGGAGTGGTCAAACGCCGACTCGTCCTCGCTGTCGCCAAACATCTCATTGAGCAAGTAGCTCTTGCCCCAGACAATGCAGTGGATCATCTGGCTCGGCGTGCTGCGGATCGTGCACACGGGAAACGACCTGGGCACCTCCTTTGGGCTGCAGTCATAGCAGGCCGTCACGCCGCGCTTGATGACCTGCACCTGGCCGTTGAAGCCCGCAGTACCGCTCTCGATCAGCGGCACGCCGGCCGCAAGGCACATCCGGTTGACGCGCCGCCGCGCATCGAGGTTGTCGAGCGCATTGAAGACAATGTCGAAGCCGGCGAAAAAGGCAACGTCAAACGTCTTGATGTCGCCGTGGTAGGCCACGAGATTCGCGAGGGGGTTGAACCGCTGCGCGGCGTCGCGCGCCACCAGGGCCTTGGACTTTTTGATGTGCTCGTGCCGGAAGAGGAACTGGCGGTTGAGGTTGCTGAGGTCGATCGTGTCGAGATCGACAATGTGGACTTCGCCGTAGCCCGTCTCGACGAGGGTCTTGAGCAGCTCGCAGCCGATGCCGCCGGCGCCAACGAGGAGGACGCGGGCCTGGAAGACGAGAGAGAATGCGTTAGCAAGACACGTCCCCAAGGCACGCCCGAAATCCCCGCCCTCCACGCGCTCGACTCACCTTGTTGACCAAGGAGGTCAGGTAGCCACCAAGCGTGCCGTGGTTGTGTGCATCTCGTGGCGGGATTCGTGTCATCTGGACAGAGGTTCGGTTTTGCGCCGAGGGCGCCGTCGGCTGGGACGCCACCTCTGTCATAATGCGTATTTTGCTGCCGGCGCGAGCGGTAGATGAACAGGCGACACGGATCGGGCTTCGAGCAGGGCCAGAGAGGTAAGCACCGGGAGGTGAGCAACAAAATAAAGAAGAAAAAAAAAGAAAGGCCAAAAGAGAGCGATGCGATGCGATGCGACAGTCGCCAGGAGGGACGCTGCAGGTCCAGAAAACAGGGCGAAAGAGAGTGAATGTGCAAGAAAAACAGGCGCACGACGCAAGTAGCAAATCCCGGGCGGACAAGGACAAAAGGTGAAGCGAGTGCACAAGTTGACGCGGCGCGCGCAGCAGAGGCGAAAGCACCAGGTGAAAACGAAGTGCGCTAAAAGCCCTGTATTGGATGGTGAGGCGATGGTGACTGCCGTGCACAGCACCAGCGCAGGACGCGGCAAGGCGCGCCTGTGCAGGAAGTGGAACGGTCTTTCTGCAGGCGGCAGCAAATGGCCCCACAGTCAATCTACCACTGCCGGCCCGTTATCGCATCGAATAGCCCGTTGCCAGCTGCCAAGGTGAAAACGTCCTGTGCTTGCGGTCCGCTTCGTGAGGTTTGATCGACGACGGCCTTCCACGTGAATGTGAAATTTTGTGAGCGAAAAAGAGCCGACTGGCTTTTCGAAAGAAGGCCCCTCTTGTATGTATTCTTGCGCTCTTTTCCCCCAATCGTGCTCCTCTCACGCCGAGGCCGGCTATATTGACTTGCCTCAAAACTTCTGAACCACGGTGAAGAAAGCTCGGTGAGACAAGATGGACAGCACCGGCAGCCACGCTGGGATCGAGCGTACAAACAGTGCTATTGTTTGCGAGCCTTCTCTCTAACATTTGCAGAATGTCCGACGACGAGGCCGACCCGGAGCTGCTGGCGCTGCTCCGGCAGCACTACTTTGGCAAGCAGGTTGTTGACCAGGATGCCGAGACCGGCGTGCTGGAGGGCGCAGAGCATGTCTGCGACAACTCCATCGATGTGGCGCTGGACATGCGGTCTTGCAAGAATGCCGCCGAGGCGATCCACAGCCAGATGAAGCTCAAAAACTACACCACCGCGACGTGGGCCGAGCACGAGCTGCACCCCAAAGCCCGTGACGAGTCCACCGTGGAGTTTATCTTTGCCATGGACCTCCTCAACTTCTCGTTCTGGTCCGAGCGGTCTGAGGCTGACCGCTTCGGCATCGAGTACCGTGGCAAGAAGTGGACGGGCTATTGGAGCCTGGTGGCCGCTCTCCAGCGGGCACTGGAGGAGGGTGAGTAGATCCGGGCATTTGCTCCCCCCCCTCCCCCCCTTTTGTGTCTCCTGCTGATAGCCAGACATTCAAATCACGTCTTCCGACTTTTGGCAGAGCGAGGACGAGTGCGACATGGCCCTCATGCGCAAGGTGTTCCGTTCGACGTCCGACGAAGAGATGCCTCTGCTGGCCGAGCGGCTCGAGTGTCTGCGGGAGGCCGGCCGCGTGCTCTACGAAAAGTACCAGTGCAGCTTTGTCAACGTGGTCAAGGCCGCCGGCGGCTCGGCCACCAAGCTGGTCAACATCCTAGCCCGCGAGTTTTCCTGCTTCCGCGACGAGTTCTCGTTTGAAGGCCGCAAGAAACCGGTGCGCTTCCTCAAGCGCGCGCAGATCCTGGTGGCCGAGCTGTGGGCGTGCTTCGAAGGCAAAGGCTACGGCGAGTTCCGCGACATTGACAAGCTGACCATGTTTGCCGACTACCGCGTGCCCCAGATCCTGCAGTCGATGGGCTGCCTCTACTACAGCCCGCCGCTGCTGGCAGCCATCCAGGGGAAGCGGACCATTGCGAGTGGCTCCAACTGGGAGATGCAGCTGCGGGCGTGCAGCATCTGGTGCGTGGAGCTGATCCGGCGGGAGATCCTGCGGCAGCATCCCGAGGCAAAGGTCAATGCTGTCCTCATTGATTTCTTCCTCTACGACACGATGAAGGAGATGGAGGCTGCGGGCAAGGATGAGATCCCACACCATCGGACACGGAGTATCTGGTACTGAGCCGTCCTGCTACTGCAGCATTCGTGTTTCTGTCTTTCCACTCTTGTCGTTCACTTCTTCTGTCGGAGAATATTTGATTTCGCCCCCAAGATGGGTACGTCTTTTAGCGATACCACGGAGTTTTCACCTCAATTATAAATATAGACGCTGAATATGGCAAACTTTCTTTTAATCTACAGATGAAACAACATTCAACGCCGTACATTTCATGCCCAGCATGCCAGACGCCAATGGGCCAAATAGACAGAAATGCGAGACAATGGAAAATAATAAAATACATCTCGCTCAGTGCCATACCTCTCCAGAATCCAGCTCTACACCGCACACAATCGTCGCTCATGCCACAGTTGATGCGTTTAAAATGGCATCAAACGACGACCTCTCCACATCCTTTACACCCCTTTCCTCTTCTCTGAGCATCACTGCCAACACTTCAATTGGTGGCGCAAGGCCCAGACGCTGCGCCCGCATCCACCTTGTCTTCCTCTCGATGCCCACGCAAGGCTGTCTGTTAGCTCATGGACATGGGCAATACGGGCTCGGGCTAACAAGGAAGGGATTGGGAATTTACTCCATATTGTGAGCTGACATCAAAGTGCCGGAGAACCATTTCGTTCAGATCGATGCCTTCTTGGTGCACCCGCCGGGCAATGCGCGAGGCCTCAATGTCTCTCCAATACCGCTTGACCTGGGTGTCTGTGACGGCTTCGGCGTCGATCTCGGCTTGGGGACGCACCACAACGGCTGGTGCCTTGGCTTCTGCAGCTTTTTCGTCGTCGTCGTCGCCTTCTTCGTCTTCTGCGGCTTCTTGCCTGTCCTCCTCCTCGGCGGTCGCCTTCTTGTCCTCAATTTCAATCTTTTCTTCCTCCTTCCCAGCTTCGTCCTTTGTCTTCTTCTCTTCGCTCTGCCCGATCTTGCTGACGGAGCCTGACAACAGCGCGGCTTCCTTGGCCGACTGCCGTTGCACCGACGGCTTCGTCACCCGGTGGTTGAAGCTGAGGGTAGCCTGGCGCCCGCCGGAAACCTTTCTTGTTGGCGGCATCGTGGGCGACTGTGTGCGCAGGGTGTTGGAGCACTGGAAGCGTCTGTGAGGTCTCTGGAGTTGTAATAAATATTGTCCCTGTAGTCTGTCGGATGGCTGTAAATGATGATGGGGCGGGGGGAGGATTGAGTGCCTTTCGTGTCAACCTCGCCGCCAATGACGCTGTAGACTAGATGAGGCGCTGGCGGGGCAACGCCAAAAGCACGGGAAAACACGTGACCAATTTACGCTGTATCCAGTTACAGCCAATAGACGAAGACACCAGTCTCTGCAATCCGACGCATTCAATCAGCATAAAGACACGCTCGGTTTTTGTAGATGTCAATTGACTTTCCAAGGTTCAACAAGTCAAATATTGCCGTACACTGACTGGATGGCTTTTCGGTACAAATAGACCCTCACCGCCCCTCACCGTCGTTCACCGCCTCCAATTCCCCATGTGTTTTTCTGCCATTCTCCGCTAAAATGCATCGACTAAATTGCCCCCTCTAGCCTCTGCCCGTGTACTGCTTCGACCTCATCCGTAATAGCCATAAAGTATCGTTGCGTCCTCCTCTTTTTTTTGCATTTGCAGAGAGCTTATGGCCCTGCGCCCCCTTTTGTTTTCGTCCTCTTCTATACACGCCCTTCGCTTCGCATCGCCTCTACCAAAACTGCCCGCTACTTACCGCCTTTCAAAGACAATCTCCTCTAGACACTCGTCTCGCTCCAGCACAATGGCTTTGCCGTCTGATACCCGCCCCGTCGTCATCTCCGGCCCCTCAGGAGGTAAGCATTGCTCGGCGTACTTCTGCATCCACAAGTCTTGCTAACATGCCTCGTCAGTTGGCAAGGGCACCCTTTACAACCTCCTCTTTACCCGCCACCCCAACACGTTCTGCAACTGTATGTCTCCGGTCTTGGCCTCTCGCCCCGGCCCTTCTTTTGTCTTTATCCGTCCCATGTTCGGCCACGAGGACTGACCACTGCCTTTCATAGCTGTCTCTCATACGACGCGCAGTCCCCGTTCCGGCGAGGTCGATGGCGAGCACTACCACTTTACCACCATGCAGGAGTTTGAGCGGCTCATCGCCGAGGACGCCTTTATCGAGCATGCCAAGTTTGGCGGCAACCGCTACGGAACCAGCAAGAAGACCGTTGCCGACCAGACGGCAAAGGGTCGTGTCGTCGTGCTCGACATTGAGATGGAGGGCGTCAAGCAGATCCAGGAGCAGCGTGCCCGGGGCAGCAGCCTGGATGCGCGCTACGTCTTTATTGCGCCGCCATCAGTGGAAGTCCTGGAGAAGCGTCTGCGCGGCCGCGGAACTGAGGACGAAGCCAGCGTACAGAAGCGCCTGAAGCAGGCCCTGGTCGAGCTCGAGTACAGCAAGACGCCCGGCGTGCACGACAAAATCATTGTCAACGACGACCTGGAGAAGGCCTACAAGGAGCTCGAGGAGTTCATCTACAGCCCCGCACCGGCAACTAAGGCATAAGAATGGTGTTAATCGACGGGATCGAATGACGGACAACGGAGGAGAGAAGATATAGTAGACAAAATGGGAAATCAGAATGTCTTGATTTTAAAGCAGACACGATAGAGCGTCACGGTTAGAATTTACAGCGAGCAGGGTCGATTGATCGCCCAATATACTCAACATATCAAGGCTATATCTACGAGTAATTACGTGTTTTATCTCATTTGACCATTACTTCAGTTGGTAACAAAGGCGATGTGTAACATTGATACACAACATAGAAGGACTAAAAAGACTGTTTAGGATGTGTCTGACCTAGAACAGGCAAAGAAAACAACACGGGCTAGTACATCAGTTAAAGGGTTAAAGGAGTAAGAGAGGCAATTAAGAAGATACATCGGAGCAAAACCACAATCGAAAGCCGAGGCCGACAAGCAAGGAGCCAGCGCCGTCTACCAGTCTTTAATAAAACCAAAGCCGGCGAATCCACCCAAAGCAATAACATGTTATATGCCCTTTTTGTTTTCCGAAACCACGCGCTTGCTTCGCCCTCCTTTTTCTGTGGTTCGAATAAAAGGTAGTAGAATTATTGTCACAGGCCCTACCAAAAGACGGGATCGAATAGGCAAGCTTCTCGGAAGAAGCAGGCGACAAGGTCGAGTCAAACTGAGCAGGAGCCAGGGGTATGATGTGAGAGCAGTAACAAAAGAAAATCAGAATGAATAGGCTCAAGCAAACAAAGAAATGATCATGACAGTAAAAAGGTGGTCGAGAAGACGCCCAGTGAAGCGGTAAAGGATGTGCAAGAGCGCGCTTCAGACACCCCCCGCAGGCGTTTTTGCTGGAGCTTAGTAGCCGTTCATGGCCACCCGCTGCGAGCCACGGCTCATCTCACGGTCAGCCGCAGGGCTAATCGGCCGGCTGCTGTGGCCACCAGTGCCCTGGGCACTGCTCTCTTTCAGGGCCAGAAGCTGCTTGGCGCGGAAGGTCTCATAGTGAATCTGGGACGTGGTCTCAATCAGATCCTGGAGGTGCGTGCGCAGCAGGAAGTTGCGCAGGTGCACAAACTCGCAGTGGTCCTCGTCCTCGACGTTGATGACACCCCACCGGTTCTGGCGCGCCGGGACCTGCTTGCCGTTGATGATGATGGATTTTTCGGAACCGACAACAGCGAAAGGGATGCGGCTCTGCCGTGGGTTAGCGCGGGTCCAATTACCCTCGTTGGGCATTGTGAAAGCACGACAGGTTCACACTCACCTTGATCTCAGTGTTGACAGCAACCTCCTCCTCGTCAAACTCGTCGTTGTCGTAGGGGTACATTTTCAGGCTGTGGAAGGCAAACTCCTCCTTGATACGGGTCTTGAACGCCTGGCGCTCCTCGAGGGTCAGGGAGTCGGACTTGGCAATGACGGGCACAACGTTGACAACGTCCGAGAGCTTCTTCAGCACGACAATATCGATAGGTTTGAGCGAGTGGCCGGACGGCTGGATGAAGAACAGGCAGCAGTGGATGCGCGTGTCCTGGATGTAGCGCTCACGCTGGGCAGTGAGCTCCTTGCGCAGGTAGGCAGAGTGCTGGTCCTTGATGTACTTGACGATAGGATCCCAGCAGCGGTCGTTGTTAATCAGATCGCCGTAGCCGGGGGTGTCAACAATGTTCAGACGGAGCCGCACACCGTTCTCCTCGATAATGTGCGAAACGGCGTGGATCTCCGTGGTCGAGCGGATGGTCTCCTCAGGCATAAGACGGCCCTTGGATTCCATCAGGTGGGAGGCAAAGATGGTGTTGATCAGGGTCGACTTGCCAAGACCGGTCTGGCCTAAGAGGGGTTGTTAGACAAGGCCGTCCAAGAGAATGAAGAAACAGTGGCCTCGTCGACGAGACAAAGGACAGAAAGCAAAGGCAAAGCTTAGAAACGAAGCTGCACCGAATATCGCGACAAAAAGGGGGGCAAACAACAGGACCGGCTTCTCGCCACGCAGCGATGCCACAACAGCAGCCCGGCCGAAAACTTACCGACGCAAATAACGTTGAACTGGAAGCCGCGCTTCAGGAGCTTGCGCTCGATCTGCGACGTGATGCTGTCAAAACCAACATGGCTCTGAGGGTAGATGGTGGCAGGGGGCATGGTCGCCATTGTGTCGATTTCAGGGGTGAACGAGAAGAGAAGGAGAGCAACAGTGCAGACGGGCGAGCTGTGCTTCTCAAGAAGCGAGGAAACAGATGTAGTCGATGGAGTTGGGAGCGGGCGGTAAAAACGGAAGCTGAAGCTGGGAACTGGGCTTGCGATGTCACAGGAAAAGGAAACAAAATAGAGTTCCTCGCTTTTTAGGGAGTGGGAATTGGGAATTGGAAATTGGGCGAAACAAATTATGGTGCTTGTATGCTCCGTAGCACCTTCCCTCGTTATATTACCAGGGGAGGGAAAGAGAGATTGTCCTGCCTTCCCCTATTTCGCAGAGCGAACGTGTCGCCCGCCTGCTTCCCTTTCGAGGACAGGGGTAGAAAAGGGGAAAGAAGGTGGGTTGGCTGCTGCTGATTGGCCCAGAGTGCGTCCGTGTGTCTTGGCTTGAGGTTATTGGGCAACGGCATTCCCCTATGGGGCCTGCCATTCAGGAGAGCATGGGGAGGTGCGCACTAGCCAATATCAGGAACGGCTTGAAAATGACTAAGCATACGAGTAGTGGCTGCGGTGTGACGGCAGAAAAATCGCAATGCCGAAAAAGCTTCGACGACAGCGTGGGCTGTTGACTGCAGCACTTGCGCGCACGCACGCGACACCCGCCATACCTCGCCCAACTGGACCCAAAACCAACCCTACAAAGTACAAAAGCTCCGACGAGGCATTGTATCTTCAGCATGGCCGCTGCGCCGTTTCGGACGGCCGTCTCGGCCCCGTTCCTGCAACGGCTTTTCTCGTCGCCGGCGATGTCCGCAGCGGTTACCGGCGCCTCATCCTCCCTCACACCCACCATCGCATCGGGCGCATCAATACCGGTGCGGACAGTGCACGTTGCCACTCTGCTTGTCCACCGGCTCGCCGCCGCAACGCCTCTTCTCCCCGCCATCTCTCTCTCGCTGCCATCCCTGCCGTCGCTCCTCGGCGACATTTGGGAGTCGATTCTGCGCGCGGTACCCAAGAAAAAGACCTCACATAGCAAGAAGCGGCATCGGCAAATGGCCGGAAAGGCGCTCAAAGACGTCAACTCGCTGTGCAAATGCCCCGGCTGCGGACGGACAAAGCGAATGCACCATCTGTGCCCGCACTGCATGGAGTGTACGTTTGCCCCCAGGCGGGATAAATATCTACTTCTCCCACCCCTGCCTTTCCAGCGATTGAGCACATGCTAACATCATCCAGCCATTCGAGAAATGATGCACAAAAAGGCATAGTCGTCTGGCGTGGCCAGGCTACGAAACGGCAGAATCATATGGGCAAATGGGCAAGAACCGCAGCACAGGGCCAGGCAACCTGCGCTGCATATCGACAGCCGGCGGCAACTACGGCATGTATAACACTCGAAGAGCAGTGCCCTTCTGTACAGCAGAAGCGCAGCAAAAGCAGGCAAGAGTCGCCGGGCGGAACATCTGCTTTGGCAGCACCCTAGCAGGTAGATGTGCTGCAGGAGATACCAAAGAGTTATCCTATGTATATACAAGAACAAATCTAAAGCATATTTTCGCCCTATAAGGCCGCCCGGTTTTGAAAGCCCGTGTTTGGTGTATTTTGAACGTCAAGTGACGTACGTTGCGGCAGCCACAGAAACCAGCAGCAGCCGTAAGCGCAAGAGCGACGCCTCCTCTTTCCAACTTTGTCATGCCCTATTACTAAAAACAAACATCACATGTTTATTGAGAGGGAACATTCCGCCGGGAAAGAGCTGTGCACGGAATGGCGCATCCAAAGTAACGAGGAGCGACGAGGCAGGAGCCGTCCAGCCTGCCCCACATTATTTTGGTTTCTACAAACGGCAAGAGCTCCAGGCGCAAAATCGCCAGCCAGGTAGGAACAGACGAACGTCTACCAGACGACAACTTGTGTTCTCTGTCTGGCCTCCTTTGAACAACGTCGCAATGGTATGTCCTCGAGAGCTTGGTTCTGCACTGCTCGGCGGCAAATCTAACAGCCGCAGTCCAAACAGTTTTACATCGCCAAGGCATTAGACAATGGTATGCGGCACACCTTCAACAACCCCACCAACACAGACAGAAGAGCAAACATGCAAAGGACTGCTCTCATCGTGAAGTCGACCCGACGCTGACCTTTCTCTTGCATCAGCCCACGAGACAGATATTTTCTCCGTCGCCGTGACGCCAGATTCAGTCATTTCCGGGTCAGGCGCATCGACGCTCCGCATCCACAGCACGACCACGGCCGAGTACTCTGTTGCGCAGTCCATCGACGGCGCCCACAAGCTAGGCTGCCACCATGTAGCAACAGCCAAGGGCTCTTTGGGGCGGGTTGCCTGCTCGGCAGGCTTCGGCGGCGAGGTCAACGTGTGGAAGCGCAGCGAGGCGGGCGACTGGACGCTGGACACGACGCTGCGCCCGAGCGACCTGGTGGGCGGTGCCGGCAGCGAGCAGGAGGCGGGCAGCGCAAAGACGGAAAAGACAACAGACGCCTGGGCTCTTGCGCTCAGCCAGAACGAGCAGTATCTGGCGTACACGACACACGACGGCCGGGTTGGCGTGTGGGATCTGCAAGCAAAGGCGCGGCTGCTCGTCTACAGCTCCAACAACCGCGCGACGAGCAGCTTTGCCATGACCGTGGACCTGAGCCAGGACGGCAAATACACAGCAGCGGGATACCAGAGCGGCTCGGTCAACGTGTTCAACAACGACCAGTCCAAGCTGGTGTACACGCTGCCGGGGCTGGCCAGGCCGGTGCGCGCCGTGGCCTTCTCGCCGCTTGGCAAGCGCCTGGCTGCCGGCGGCGATGCGGGCGTAATTTCTCTCTACGACATGAAGCACGGCGAGCCCGTGGGCAACTTGACGCCGCCCGGATCGACGACGTCGAGCTCGGCCGTCTGGGTCATGTCGCTCGACTTCTCGGCGTCTGGCGAGTACCTGCTGGCTGGGTACATGGATGGCAAGGTGCGCGTCTGGAACGTGGAGGTGGGAACGTGCGTTGCAACCAACGGCGAGACAGAAATGTCCGCCCTATGGAGCGTCAAGTGGCTGCCGCCCAAGTCGGAGCGACCCGGGGCAGACACGGAGAGTTTTGTCACGGCGGGGGCAGACCGGCGGCTGACGTTTTACCGCGAGGCCGGCTCGAACCCAATAATATAGATATCAGACGGGCAGATACTTGTCACAATACAAAGGGTAAGAACAAATCAAAGGAGAGAACGCGCAGTGCTGGCAGCAGAAAGCCTCGTTTGCAGGGATCAAGTGCTTTGCATTAACATGCGGTTTAAGTAATTGTAACTGGTGCTTTTTGTTCTTTTATTTTGACGACTGTCGTTATCAACATCCCTTTTCTCTTTCCTATCAAAAATATTTACCCCTAAAATATTGAGACGAGAGTTCACGGGATTTATACGCCGGCTTTTCAACCGTTTCTATTTGTGGACGTTCGTCATAGAACATACGATGAAACCTTGCCTACTCAATCTCCTCGATACGAGGGCGAGCAGGAGAGGCCTTGTCTGTCGACCGAGAAGGCAAAATGGACGTTGTTGTCCCGACAGTGGCCGGGTTCAGCGACAGGCCAGCAAGCCCAGAGAGCCCGCTCAGAGATGGCGATGCGCTGCTCTCGCTCGCCGGAGGCAGAACGGACGCCATTTGCCAGTTTTCCAGGCTTTCAATCACGTCAATTGCGTGCTGCTTGACGAGCCCATCCTCGTCTGTGCCAGCCACGTACCGCAGGATGCGCAGAATATCCTCTTGGCTCTGTGATGCCAGGCCAAAGCCCAGCCGCTTGCCGGACTCGCGCGCATTGTGCAAGGCCCGCACAAAGCTGAGGATCACAACAATGGCCGCGCGACGCAGGATTCCTGTTTCCAGCCCAGGCTCCATCACCAGCACGTGCAGCGACAGGTCAACAGCGCCCGAGGCCAGAGTCGCGCCGAGGCCGGCAATGTTCACGTCGATGGCCGTGGCAAGGATGGAGAGGGCCGAGGCTCGAATGCGCACGTCTTCGCTGCCTCGCTTGCTGCCCCAGCCTTCGACGATCCGGCCCAGGATCTCGTTGCGCTTGCGCTCGTCGTCAGAGAGGAGGGCGTCTTCCATGTCAACGTCCTCATCGTCGCTGTCGCCGGCTGTGTTTCTTTTTGCCTTCAAGTCACGCATGCGCTGCTCTCGGGCCTGCTTCGCCTCTGTCTTTGGCCGGTGGCCTCGCCGGCCGGCCGTCTCGAGAAGCGCTCGGCCGACTTGCTCTGCCGTATCGCCTGCAAACGTCGCGCCAAGCCGCTGAATAACCTGCAGCAGTGCCTCACCAAAGCGCAGGCGGGCGTCAACGCTTTTCAGCTCACTGGCGTCAATGTAGTGATCGAGCAGCTCCTTGGTAGTCGCTCTCGGATGTTTGTTTGCCAGCAGCGTGAAAATCTTGATGACGCGCAGATTGACATAGTCTTCGTTTTCGTCCAGCATGGACGACATCATGACGAGAAGGGTGGGAATGTCGAGAATTGCGCTGTGGGAGACGATCAGTCCCTGAAGCAAGTTGAGGCCCTCTGAGCGGACTGGCGGCGGCGAGTCCGCTTGTGTGATATATGATAAGGCCAGGGCGTATGTCTTGCGGTCTTCGACCTGCTGCTGGGTTCTGACCGAGCCACCTCCGCCTCCGGCCGCGGCATCGTCTTCTTCGATCTCGTCCCTGTACCGGAGAAACAACAACAAATTTTGGGCCGTCTTGGCCGTGTCTTGGACCGACTCTGGGTCAGAGGCAGAGGCCTGACTGATTCTGGTGAGCCCGTCCTCGATCGATTTGAGTACTGTTGGATCGGCCCTTGCTCGCCGGAAGCCTGGGGATGTAACAACTAGGTTGAGCAGACTCATAATGAGCGGCACCGTTTCGTCTTCGGCCAAAGAGGTGTCGTCTACCTGGCTGAGCAGGCCGCCAAGCAGCTCGAGGGTGTGGTCGGAGCGGCCAACAAGCTTATCCGGGAGCTTTTCCATCATTTTTTGCAGCATTGCCCCTTGGAGAACATCGGCCAGGGGGTTGCTCTCCGGGCCGCTTTCCTCCTCGTCGTCTTCTTGTTTGATCAGCACCGATCCTGTGGGTGCTGCGTTGCTCTTGTGTTTCTTGGACGCCAGCCAACGACCAAAAAGATCCAAAAAGACAGAGGATATGTCCTCGTCGTCTGTCGCTATTGATGACAGCAAATCGACGAGGGCGTCGGCTTTGGGACCAATTTCGTTCCATCGTGTCTGCAGTACTTCTGCAGCGCTCGGCGGCATGCTCGGGGCCGACACGATGCAAATGCTGCTCTCGCTTGCATCCCTTGCCTGGTATCGCCATTGTGGTCGCTTGCTGGAGTCATGCGATCCTTCAAATAGCAGATCCCGCACAATGGGCATCACCTTGTCAGGCGACGTCGAAATCTTGAGAAAGATCTTGAGCAAGTTCCGTGCCGGCAGACAATAAGTTTCTTCGCATTCCTTCGACGCATTGGTCCACGACGACAAAGCCCACAGAGGCAGGAGAACAGGGTGTAGCAGGCGCCGTGTCAGCCCTGGATTTGGGTGGGAAAGGATGAGCGTCTGGAGCCGCCGAAGACCTTGGGCAACGCCGTCCTCCGGCACCAAGACCGCGGCGGCGTTTCTTCGCAAATCGATCGTGTCACTTTCGTGGGTCCCAGGCCGGCTCATCGTTGGGTCAATACATCCCAGCATGGGCTCCGCAAAGTGCGTCCAGCCCGGCGTTCCCGGGGCCCCAAGGCTGCGGCGCCCCAAAATGCCAAAGCCGATCACATACGCAGCCACCTTGGCCAGCTCCAAGCCGTCGTTGCCATCAAGGAGGGCAAGTAATTGGGGCGCGATGCCACGGAACCAGGCCTTGGCGGTGGCCCGCACCGGCGGACTGGCAAGTAGCTGGGTGGCCATCTTGAGTGCCTCAAGAGTGATCTGGGCGCCCTGCTTTTGGGGCGTGGCCGCTGCACCTGCTGCAGCCGGGACATTGCCCGAGCTGGACGGGTGGACCGAGAATACAAACTCAAGAGTGGCGCGCACTCCGTCGATTCGCAACGGGAGCAAAGCCAGATGGCTCACGAACTCGGCGCGCACCACGTCCGGTACCCGGCCAGGCTGAATGAGGAAATTCAGTGCCGGCAACAGAGCCACCGTGGGCGTCCTTGTCGTTGTCAGTACACTTGCAACTGATGGAGCAGCGTCCGCCTTTCCTCCGTTCCTGCGTACCGTTGTAGAAGTTCCAAGAGCTGCTGTTGGGCGCCATTGCGATCTGGACTTTGTGGATCGTAGGCAGCACTCCCTAGAGATGCGAGCGAGTCTACAAGGGTCTTGCGTGCCTCGCGCGCCTCGCTGATCGGGACAGTGGCTTCCATCCTAGCGGCTGCATGCTGTTTGACGTGCAAGGCTGCGATCACCAGGTTCTGAGCTTCGCAGCGAGCTTCGCAAAACGTCAGGCTTAGTCATCGTGACGGGGCTCGAAAATATAAAGCGGGTCTGTACCAGTTTCAGCCAATCACGGCTCTGTTTCAAAAGCACATTGAAGCTGAACGTACCGTTGCCTGGACCTGCCCAACGCGCTCCTTCCCGATTATTTACTATTTACATGGGCACCAAAAAAAGCAAAAAAAGACAAGAGCTTCAACTTCTGTCTTCCACCACCCGGCAACCGACCCTCCCCCTCCCACCCAATGCGCTGGCAGGATGTCGACGGCTACACGCGCTCCTACCTCCGCCCCGGCGCCCGGCCGCCGGACTCTCCCCTACAAGGACTTTCTGCAGCCCGCGCTGCATAGGCGGTTCTCCTCGACAGCCCTCGTCCTGCTGGCAACAGCTTATGCGCAGTCGCTCTCGCTGTCCAGCTGGTCTTCGTGTGGGTTTTCCGGGGCGCGGCCAGCTGCGTATTGGCGACGGTGCTTCCGCTGGAAGACATGCTGACTTCTTTTCCGCAGGGCTCTGGGCGTGGTTCCCTCTGAGCGGTGCCGGCTTCCGCGCTCTCGTCATCTTCTTTTGCGGCCTCGTTATTATTATTCTGCGCATAGCGCAGTTCCACATCGGCATTCGCACCACAAACTCTCCCTTTGAGACGTTTCTGTTCAACGCTGCGAAGCCCAAGACGGCCGAGACCGTTCTCTCCTACTGCCTGGCAGGCTGGCTCTACGGCCAGGTGTTCCGCTGGGCAGCCCCCGACGATGAAGCGCTGGCCTGGATCACACACTACCCCGGCGACCGCACGCGGCTCAATGAGCGGGCGCTCTACCTGGTTGTGCACGTGGTCTGCGTCGGTGCCGTGAATGCTGTGCTGCACCTCTTCTGGGACAGCGACCGTCTGCTGCTGGGCACAGCGCGGGCCGCCGGAAGCAGCGGCACCACGAGCGCCGCCGGGAAGACGTCGCAGTTGTACCGGGCTTTGGGCCTCCAGCTGCCCTTTTTGCTCATCTCGGCGCTCACACGCGCGATGGTTGGCCAGATCACCAGCCTGATCGTCTACACCTTTTTCCTGCGTCCCTTTGCATGGCGCGTGACCCTGAGCCTGTTCCGGCCCTTTTTCAGCCTGCCCAAGTCGTCTCTGCCGCCAATGGTTAAGCCCTATTTCACGTCATGGACGTACTTGCCGCGCTGCTTCCAGGCCGGACTCATGTTCACGCTGCTGCTTGTGATCAGCAATGCCGCGTTCTCCATTTTCTTGGTCACCGAGCCGATCAAGGACGGCAAGCCGCTGACGACAGACTCCAAGGACCCCAACGGCAGCCTGCTCAACGGACTGAAGAGCAAGAAGGACAAGATCAAGGCCTTTTCGATGTGGGAGCTGGCCTTTATTGCGCGCGACTTTCCCGAGCGCCGCGTCGCCATCTACACAGACATTGACCGCAAGGACGGCTCGGCGTGGTCGCAGATCTGCAAGCTGTGCCTCGAGGTCGTCAAGACGCTCGAAAACCGCATCGATCCGCCGGCCGTTTCTGCGCCAGCGCCGGGCGCAACGGCCAGCGGCGTGGACGGCGGGGAGCCACAAGAGGTCAAGCGGCTGACGAAGCCGGTTCGCGACGACCCGATTGTGGTGGCGACGCCGCAGAAAAAGAAGACGTTTTCGAGCGAGATGGAGAAGATGGTCAACAAAGTGGCCATCGACCCCCAGAACTCGCCGCGCCTGAGCCCTCTGACGAAGCAGGTGCTGCAGGACGCGCGCAGGCGGTTGCAGGATGTGCAGCGCGATATCAGCGGCCCGGAGAACCCAAACAGCGGCCTGCAAACGGCCGTCCGTCGGATCCTGTCGCTGCCCATCGTTGGCTGGCCGTTCCGGCTGACGTTCCAGAACCGCATCACAGCGGCTGTTCTCGGCGGGCCCTACGGCGAGCCAAGCGTCTACGTCAATGCCATCAGCGCGCTGAGTCTGCTGGCCGTGCACAGTCTGCAAGAAGACAAGTTTGGCAACGTGCAGCGCGACGTGGCCACCATTGTCCGCGAGTTCACGCGGGTGACGCGCAAGCTGGAGGCCTTCAAGGCGTCGTTTCCGCTGCACTGGACCGACGTGGAGGCCAGGCGTGCGTGCCCAGAAGTCGACGACATCCTGGACGCGCTCAAGGACGGCTTGGCGGATCTGATCGCCAGCTTTGGCAGATACAGCCGCGACCTGAGACTGTCGCAGACCGACATGCGCCTCGCCGAAGAGGCTTCGACGGCAGGGCGGCAGAAACAGACGCAAAACGACGGCGGCAGAGAGGACGGAGAGGAGATGACGCAACTCCGGTAAATGGTGGGAAACAGGACTTTGCTTTTTTGGATTTGATTTTTCGTCTGCGCATTGTGCAGTCCTTGTATCTGGCGACTGAGATGATAATGTGCACCATGCTTGCATAGAGGGAATGCCCAATCAACAAAACAAAATAAATTGCATAACAAAATGGTCGCCTTAGAAAACAAGAGACGAGACGAAACGAAACGGAACGAAACGAAACGAGGCCAAGATGCCTCGGCGCCGCGCCAGCCAATCAGCGTGCTGGTGTGGGGCGCTTTCCTTTCATCCCAAGTTGCTGCCCACAGCAGCCTTGTCCGCTGTAAATAGTTTCTCCTTTCGTCACCATCGCGACTCCTCGACACCCCCCCCCCCGGCCGCGCCACACCCGCCCATTATGGTCGTATTGCTAGCCCTCTATCGTCTATGAGAGCATTTTCTCAGGCCAAGCGACGGCCAGACGCACCGTCCAGGCAGATGCAGCTTCCCCTCTGATGCCGCGGCGAAGCAGCCAGCATCGAGATCTCGAACAGATTGCGCGAGCATCATCGACACCGATCGACGTTTGCCGGCCGGATGGCCTGCCCCCACGATGGCCTCTTTTTTGCAGCTTTTCTTCCGCGTCGTGTACGCCACCATCTACCTGTTTCTGCAGCTGCTGCTCCTGGCCTTGCTGCTCGTCACGCCAGGCGACATTATCAACCAGTCGCGCACGCGCCACGATGTCGTGTCGATCCTCATCGTGGCGGCGTGCTACGTGTTTGGCATTCTTTTCATCACATTTGTCTTCTTTTTGCGGCTGTTCCTCAAGCGCGCCGTGCTCAACTCCATCCCCAAGTCCTGGATCCCCATTGACAAGGGCGATGTCTCCAAGCCCATTCGCAGCGTCATCAGTGCCGGGCTGAGCCGAAGCGCGGCCATTGCCTTTTTATCGCGGCCGCGCGTCGTGCCCGACGGCCTGCTGGACGAAATGTGCCCCATGCTTGCGGCGGGCGTCTTTCTGGGCGGCGGAGGCGCCGAGGGCGAGGGTGGCGGACCACAAGACGCGGGCACGGGCCGTCTGCCCGTGCGAACCGAAAAGGCCGTGCGGTCCAAAAAGGCCGAGACGGTGGCCATGGAAAAGGAGCTCGGTATTGACCTGCCGCCCTGCCACGCGGTCTGGGGCACGATCGAGCACCCGGGCTGGGCGCCGCCGGACCAAGCGCTGGGTCGGCGGCGGGCTCGAACGGCAGGCGGAGGCGGTGGCGGTGGCGGTGGCGATGGCGGCGACGGCCGTGTGAGTGCTGCGGCCGGCGGTGCGGGCAACCCCCTCGACGAGAACGTCCACCTCCAGTACAGCACGGTTCTCGCCGAACTGCCCAACCTCATCGAAGCCAAGGCCCTCACGCTCGCGCCGCCAGATCCCACGTCGCCCTCGGACCCGCCGGCGCTCGACGCCGACGCCGTGGCATTGCTGGAGCGCCCCGCGACGGTGGGCCTGCGGGAGTACCTCGCGCAGCTCGCCGGGCTGGGCGTGATTGACCTGCACGCAGACGCACCTGTGGGCGGCGCGGACGCAGCAGGCGACACCGACCCCCGGCCGCTCAGCGAGGTGGTTCCCTCCTTTGCCGCCGCGTACGAGTACGCGCGCTTCTCGACCGACATGCTCACCAACGAGGCGTTTCGCCAGCTTATGCACGACCTGGCCACGATCCTGCGGAGGATGACGCCTCCTGACCCGGCCATGCTCCTGGACGACGCCGACGATGACGACGGCGACAGCTACAGCTACAGCTACAGCCACAGCTACAGCTACAGCGAGGAGGACGACCGTTCGGGCCGGCCATACTACTTTGCAGGCGAAACGGAAGACGACCAAGACGGCAATGTTGACAACAATGCTGCGCGGTCGAGCCCGACAACGCCGCCACACAGCAGGGGCCGGCAGACCAGCGCCCGCTACTCAACACCGCCACTGGCGCTGCCCAAACATCGGCAGAGCCAGGCGCCCGACCTCGCCGTGCGGTCGCGGTCCGGGAGCAGCAGACGGTCCACCGAGACAGCTAGCACGAGCAGTGGCAGCAGCACAGGGCGCAGCGAAGAGAGCGACGGCACAAGCAGGCGACGCCGCCCCCGCCGGCTGGGACAAGGCGCCCGGCAACCGCTGCTCGCGCCGCGCCGCCCATCGCCTCGTGCGGCGTCTCGTGCGTCGAGCACCAACAGCTTCGCACAGACGCGCCATCCATACGCGCTCAGCAACCAACCCTCGAGCGCCAGTCTCCGCTCAACCGCGTCGAGCGGCTCCGTCATTCGTCTGGCAAACCGCAGCGAACAGGCCCTTGGCCTGCCTTTTGCAATCATGGTGCCGGCGGCATCTTCGCGTGCAGACAGCACTTTGGTTTAGGTGCGAAGAATAGTTGGACGGGCTGGCCAACGATAGACTGTACGAGAAACGAAGGACGCCCTTCACAATGTGTATAAATGCAGCATACTGTACATAGAATCCATTCATGTCCGTACTTTCTGCCTTTGCCTCTCGTCCGCGGCCCGTCCTACATGTCCATAATCAGCTGACCTGCCACCTTTTGCAAGACGTCAACCTGTTGGTAACTGAGTTAGCATTTCGCCGCCAGAGGATAAGATACAGGGCACCCACGTCCAGAAACGCCCCGCTGCCTCGCTCGGCCACCGACCGCGCGACGGCCTCGCGGATAAAGATCTCCATGTACTTGTTGACCGACGCGTGCGCGTCTTGCGTCAGCCGTGTCGTCGCCCCATTTGGGTTCCGGAAGAAGTTGTGCAGCAGCCGCGCGAGCAGGGCCGGCGGCAGCGTCTTGCCCGGGCGCGCGTCATCATGGCCCCCGTTGTCATCACCGCCGTCGCCGTCGCCGTCGTCGTCACTGTCTGTGACAGCATGCACCGCAGCGCTCCGGCCGCCTTCGTGGTCGTCGTCTTCTTGGAACTCGTCCAGTGTGCGTCGCCGTCGTTGGCTCGTGATGCTCATCCGGCTCCGCTCCAGCTCGTCCACATCGTCGGCGTCGTCGTCGTTGTCCCTGCCGTCGCTGCGGACCTCAGAATCAACAGACGGCCGGCCCGGGGCCGTCGAGCCTATGGTGGCCGCCGATCCCGCCGTTCGTCCCGCCCCGGCAACCGGCCGCGGAGGCTTGAAAGCGCCGGTTCCGCGGAACCCACCACTGCTGCTGCTGGAAGCGCCTCGCCCCGCACCCGGACCCGCACGCGCTGCTGCTATTCGAGGCGGCATATGTATCGCGGTGTGTGCAAAGAGCTGCTGCTAGAGTGTTGTCACGCGTCCTGCTGAAGTCGTTGGTGTCCCACGTGGTCCTCGACGACTTGAACGGAAGACGCGTCAAAAAGAGGAGGGTAGAGCGAGCGTAGCCGGTGTCGTTTCCACGTTGGCAGATCTAGAGGTCACTGGGCGGATAGTGGCTTTTTTGCTGGGAGTCGTTTATTGAGGAATGGCAGAATGGTGCAACCGATTTCCTCAACACTGTCATCGCAGAACGCGGACGCGATGCGCAGTCACGTGACATCGATGAACCCACAAAATGCACTTTCAAACATTATATTTCCACGATGCTACAATCCAATACATCTACACCACTCTGCAAGTGACGCACCCGCTGGTTTGTCCAACAAAAATACATTCATTCTTTTGGCCAACTATAAAGAGTCTATCAAGGCGCAGTTAATTCGAGGAAAATAAGGATGCAGGAAGACGACAAAGCACCGTAGGAACATCTAGCCAGGACGGACCAACTGGACA
The DNA here is from genome assembly GCA_019925305.1 of Sporothrix cf. nigrograna. Taxonomy (NCBI): domain Eukaryota; kingdom Fungi; phylum Ascomycota; class Sordariomycetes; order Ophiostomatales; family Ophiostomataceae; genus Sporothrix; species Sporothrix cf. nigrograna. The sequence continues at coordinate 182,749 of JADHKR010000016.1, read as the reverse complement.
AAGGAAGAAACACAGCGACGGGGAAACTGTCTTTGAGATTTGATATAAATTACAGTGAGCCGCCAGAAGCCGCGCCGGCACGGTCATAAAGACAACCACACACGGCTGCAGCTGCCAGCAACGCACGACGGCTTTCCCGGCCGCGTTCTCCCCAAGGTCAAGCAATGCCCATCCCAAACTTTTGACTTTCCCCGGCAAACTTGAAAAAGGCTTTGCGTCCTTCGGCCCTTACCCAACCAACCAGTCGCGGCCCCGTCTACATCTCGCCCGTCGTCGCACGCTCCACGTCCCCTTTCACCCGTAACCACCAGGCTGCTCGCAGACACGAGTCGCGTCCAGAAGCTGCCGGTGCAAGATTTTGTACAAAAAGGTTGTGTGTGGGGGTGCCGTTGTCAAGAGGTGGGTTCAGGCAATTTAGCCCGAGCCGCCCTTGAAGGCCTTGCCAAAGACAATGACCTGGAGCTGGTCGTAGATCGACAGCACACCAGCACCAGCGACACCACGGAGAATGTTGGCGCCAGCACCCTTGAACAGGGACTTGACACCCTCCTTGGCGACGATCTGGCGGAAAGCATCCAGAGAGCTGCTGTACTTGACGGCCTCACCCGAGGTCATCATCATGCGACGACGGACGGTATCCAGGGGGTACGAGGCGATACCGGCACCGGTCGTGACGCACCAGCCCAGAGCGAAGGAAGCCAGGAAGTTGTTGGCCAGGCTGCCGACCAGGACAACCGGCTTGATCGAGTCGTACATGCCAAAGTACAGACCACGGTAGACAATGATACCAGCGACAGAGGGACCGAAGCCACGGTACAGACCAGCAATACCGTCCGAGGCAAGGGTCTTGCGGTAGACGTCGACGAGGCCGTTGAACTGGCGCTCGCCGCCCTTCTTGGCCGACTTGGCGTCGTTGGCCAGACGGGTACGGGCGTAGTCGAGGGAGTAGACGAACAGCAGCGAGGTGGCACCGGCAGCACCACCAGACGCCAGGTTACCGGCCATCCACATCCAGTAGCCGTCGCGGTCCTTCTTGTAGCCGAACATCTTCTTGAACTTGTCGCGGAAAGCAAAGTTCAGGGCCTGGGTGGGGAAGTAACGGATGACGTTGGCAGTGTTGCCACGCCACAGCGACATCACACCCTCGTCGGCGGTGGTACGGCGGAAGCAGTCCACGATGCCATCGTAGCGGCGGTCAAGACGGCCAGCCTTGATCATCTCATCCTGCAGACATAGTTAGAAGGTGTTATGCGCGTTGGGCGTTAGCGCCCCCACGTTGAGCGTGCGCACGAGATCGAAATTCGAAAATTCCCCATGCCCGCAAAAGCCGAGAAAAAAAGCCCCCCAATTCAGGGTCGTCGATCCTTTCACGTGACTTGCAAAGGATAGCGGCTCTTATCGGCGAACAATGCCCCCGCGGACAACGGCTGCCCTGGCATCCTGGATGAGACCAAAAACCAGAGGGCAATAAAGTCGAACCGCGGTTGCACGCCCGTCTTGAGCTTTTTCGATGGCGAGAGCTTGCCGTGCTGAAAATTTCGATCCATGGCGGCACGCTCAAGAGTGGCGGTCTAGGCCTTATCAACTTCCACCACGCAGTGGTCACGTACCTGGTTCTGGACGAGAAGCTTGACACGCTCAATGGGAGCAGCAGCGGTCTTCGAGACGGCGGCGGAGACACCGCCCACTGTGATGAGGAGTCAGTAAAGGTCGTTGGGAGCAAGTTCCAGGCTGCGAGCCGCGGAGCCGATTTCGGGTTGGGGCCATCGGCACCGGGTCCGATAAGGCGAAAAGCGGTGCCACTGCGGGCAAAGCCGCATGGTTCGGACGGGGAGGTGCTACATACTCAGGAAGTCCACCACGAAGGACTGGAAAAGGACGTGTCAGCAAGAAATGCACATATATAAAACGGGCTATAAAGCCCCACTGCACACAGGAGGACCATTGCGGAGAGTTGGTGCAGCGGAAAAGGATGCGAGCAAAATGGCTTTGCGACACGAGGCATGACGATGCAGGGCCGAGCTGGACCGGGCATCCCGCCGCTGCCCCAGGCACCGGCAAACGCAATTGAAACAAATACTCAATTGACGCTGCTGCGAGCCTGGAAAGCAGACACGATGCGAGTTGCGAGCTGCAAGGGTGTGGTTGGGTGGAGGGTGCAATGTTGCTATCGCGATCGTGAGGGAATTCCGGCAATAGGCTCCAAGTGTCGGTCAAACAGATGCACGGTGTGATATACTTACGGGCATGCCCCAGATCTTGATATCCTCCTTGGACGTCATGTTGGCGACTGATCAGAGACGAGTCTGAATGAGAGAGTGGAGATGTAAAGAAGGACAGCAATGAGAAGCGATCCTGAGAGGAGAGACGGGAGAAGAAAAAAGGAAGGGAGGAAGAAAAGAAGGAGAGGAAGAAAAACGGAAGGGGAGGGAGAAAAGAGAGCGGGAGAAAAGTCGATTCGCAGGACGGGGAAAAAATTCCTCGGCTGCGAAATTTATTATGGGACAGGAGGGAAAGGTGCCCTGGAAGACGGCCAGTCAGGGAAGGAGCAGCCGCTGTAACGCAGCAGCGCAATCGTTTCGCAGACAACAGCTGTCCTGTACCCGCCCTATCGCTCAGGCACTGGAACTTTCTCGCAGCGCACAGGGCTGCTGCAACGCGGCGTGGCCCCTTTCTCTGGTGTAAATTTTTCAGCGATTCTTCCCGGCCGGCCGCGCTAGTCTCGGACAGATGCCCCATTTTATTTTCTTCGCGGCCAAGCACAGGAGGAAGGGGCGCTCGACCTTGTTCTGCCCGCGGTCTCCCACGGCAACGAGAGCGAGATTTTTCCCACTTGCGGCCTAAGGCGAAGCAGCCGCAGAGGGCCAAACGCGCCGCAGCTTCGTCCCATTCCCCTCCTTAGCGCACGGCTAGAGCGATTCTTTTTTTCGTTTTTTTTTTTGCCCTCCTCGCTCCTTCTAGATGTGCCAGCGCTTGCCGGTTCACTCCGATAGCGAAATGGCCGCCCACACGATCGCTGCCACAGGCCCCGTGCAGAAGGGATTTGCGCGATGCGCTGCAGCGCGGCACTTTCGGGTTTCACATTCGGTAAGATACGATACGAGTATGCCGTTGCCAGGACTTGCCACCCGGTGCAGCGTGCTGCGTACTCGTACTCGTAGATGGCCAGGCGATTCCGAGAGGGACCAAAAGCCTCCCTTTGCGGATGTGCCACTGCTCAGCAAGGATCGCCGCAAAGCTTTCGGATTTTCTCCAGGTTTTATCGCCATCTGGGGGAATATTCTTGAAGCACTGCTATCAGCATCCCACAGGTGATACGTCGCACAGAGGACGCGATCAAAGCCCCTGGAGCTTGGTGGCCGGCGCTGGAAAGCTAGCGCCCTTTGGCACTGATAGGGCTTTGGCGGCCATGAGGCAACTACCGTTGCTGCCGGCTTCCAAGACCGGATAAGCGGAGGTGCACCTGGTAAAACAACGCAGTTGAGGACGAGGAAACTGAACCGGCACAAAATACGGGCACGAATACAAGGCGGCGACACCCCCCGACAACGCCTCACTGCCCGCAACTTTCCACTCAAAACCATACATACACAGGCCGACGACATGGAAATTCGGCGAAGCCGGAAGCCGAGACGGACAGGATGGCTACTGGCAGGATCACGAACCATGATTTCCGTGCGGGAGGCGTACTCGTAGCCATCTCGGCGCTTGGCAATGCAGACCGAGTGCCATGCTGCTGCCCCACAGAAGAGGCCAGCCGTCCGTTCTCGTAACCAAATATCCCTATATGCGAGTCCGTTGGCTCGCATATAATTACGAGTACACTTTGCTTGCCCAGGCTTCGTACGGTAGGTATCACTGCATTGGACTCGTGTGGCTTTTTTTTGTTTCATTGATCAAGATCCCCTTTGCCCGATTGGTTTTCTCGGAACGGGTCCTCCTCACTCTCATGTTATGCGTACATACAGGGCCTCCTCGGGGAGTGTATGCCTCTCAGTCCAGCTCATGGATGGAGTGCTGCCAGCGGCTGTCTGGCCGCGCTGGTCGGGCGTCGTTCCCGTCTCGCTCTTGGTCGTCTCACAAGAGGAAGACGCAATGTCGTTTTTGCATAAAATAATCCCAATGTCCCGAAATCCCAAAATATTTTCGTCACACAACTCCGCCAAAGCAAATGGTTTTGTCTGGTAGTATCATCGTGGTAGGTTGGAATTCGTTTAATCGGAGCCACCGACGGCGCGCGCTGTTTGAGACTGTTAGCAAAGGACAGGGCTATCGAGGCTGGGGGACAGGCCGGCTGAGTGTCACGTACTGTAGATCTTCATCTTGCTGTGGCCGACAACCTGCTTGATCTGGCCCTTCTCCTCCAGGTCGGCCAGGCACTTCCGTGCCAGGGAGCCGTTGATCTTGAGTCTGTCGACCAGGACGGCGACGGTCACCAGGCGGTACGACTGGACATCCTTGTAGAGCTTCTCCGAGGTGTTCTTGTCCAGGATAACGGCGTGCTGGGCCTTGTCCTTGACTGCACGGTTGTTAGCATGCGTTCTGCCGCTGTCCGCCCAATGCCCTCGTCCACATGAAATCAACGTCGTCATCCGCCGCAGCGCCTGCACAATGACAGGCTGGCGGTTCCTGTCGCATTTCCCCTCCTGCACACGCAACACCTCGCCGGCACCCCCACGCTGTCCCGAAAATTCGAGCTTTGCAACAGCCGCCAGGAGGCCCCGCGTGTCTCACACACGGCAGGAGGAGAGAAGATGCATCGAGAATCGCCATCGTCGTCATTGTGCGTCGCTTCGTCGATTTTTCCGCCTCGTCTGATGCATTCGCAGTCTCGATAAAACGTACCCTTGCCCTTGGACCACTTCTTCTTCTGCTTCTTAGCACCAGCTGCGGGAGCCATGTTTGCTGATTTTTGGGGATATGCTTCGTAATGGGGTTGAAGGTGGTTGTCAAGAAGAGGAGGAGAAGGGGAGGAGACAAAAGTCGAAAACACTATTCTTTTCCCACCCTCGAATAATTAGTTTTTTGGTGTCCCAAATTCTGGTTGGCTGGAAAAATTCCCATCACGTTTCGCTGCAAAACGGCAGGCGGCGGAGACGGGCAGTATTTTTCCCAGCGCCGTTCAACGATTAGCTAAGCCAGTCTGAGCCCTAATTCTGCATCACATGATTGGATAACAAGCGATAAAAGTGGGGTCTCTGTAATAGCAAGCCCTGCCTTCCTCGCAAGAAAAAATCGTAAAATAAAATAAAGGAAAGAATTCAAACCATCACAGCAGCCCTCGCACGGCGCTAGTCCTCCAAGTGGGGGGTGCTCGCCCTAAGTCCAAGTCCTGTACAGCAGGCCTGTTCGCTCTGCTGGGCGCGCAAAAAAAATCATAGCAGCCAAAAAGTGAAAATCCACCAGGGCCAAAAAAATTCGGGAACTGCCAACGACAAAAACCACGACCATCTCTACATCGCCAAATCCTCCACCACCAACCGGTGCCGCAACAGAAAAAAAGTGCATACCGCAGCCTTTTTTTCCTGTCTTTTCGTCGTTCACTCCGTCCTTTTCACAAAGACGCCAACCGCCCAACATGTCTGACGCCGAGATCGAGGTCGAGACCGTCTCCTACAAGGTCCTCCCCAAGGAGGTCGTTGCTGAGATTGGCACCATCAAGCTCTTGTACGGCATCCCCGTGGCATCGACTGCCGTCTCCTCCGGCCCGTCGTGGCGGAGAGTCGTGCACAACCAGGGGCGGAGGGGGTACTCGTGCTGAACCGTTAACTGACCGAGTTTTCTTCATGCAGCAACAAGTGGAGCTACGATGATGTCGAGATCCGTGACATCTCCCTCACGTAAGTTTCCTGCACTCTCCCGCGCGCCATGCGCCGTCCTGCGCCGTCCTGCGCGTCAATCGATTGCCCGAGACGACAATGGCGGCGCTCCAGCATGTTGCCGGGGCGTGAAAGCCGAGGCGATGGTGTCCGATGACGGATCAGATGGAAGCCGACTCGACCAACAGGCACGCTCACCAGGTGGACGGGCTTCTGCAGCTGGCCCATTGCACTCGTATCGATCAGCAGCATCGCCACGCGCAGGACGACGGTCGAAACGGCAGTCGAAACCGGCAGTGCTAACCCGCTCGACAGGGACTACATCCAGATCCGCTCCCCCGTCTACATCCCCCACTCGGCCGGCCGTTACGCCTCCAAGCGTTTCCGCAAGGCCAACTGCCCCATCATTGAGCGCCTGACCAACTCTCTGATGATGCACGGCCGCAACAACGGCAAGAAGCTGATGGCTGTCCGCATTGTCGCTCACGCTTTCGAGATTGTCAGTACCCCCCGGCCACGCTTTTGAGACGCCCAACAACAGACTACTGACACGCCGCAGGTCCACCTGATGACCGACCAGAACCCCATCCAGATCGCCGTCGACGCCATTGTCAACTGCGGTCCTCGCGAAGACTCCACCCGTATTGGCTCTGCCGGTACCGTCCGGAGACAGGCCGTCGATGTGTCGCCGCTGCGCCGCGTCAACCAGGCCATTGCCCTGCTGACCACCGGTGCCCGTGAGGCCTCGTTCCGCAACGTCAAGTCCATTGCCGAGTGCCTGGCCGAGGAGCTGATCAACGCCGCCAAGGGCTCCAGCAACTCGTACGCCATCAAGAAGAAGGACGAGCTCGAGCGTGTCGCCAAGTCCAACCGGTAAAGTGGAAATACCACTTGCTGGTTTTTGCTTGCTGTTCTTTGTTCGATGGTTTGCACGTCTCGCGGTCGCCTGGCTCCTGGACAGACGCCCTTTGGAGGGGCGTCTTTCGGTCCTCGGGCGACGATGGACGGGAAAACGGGGTGCGGAAAACGGAGCGGGAAAGATCCGAATGTCTTTGCCTCCCCTCTCGCTCTTTGGGGAAAAGAAGGGCGAGAGGGTCATATGGAGAGGCAGGATGTAAAAGATTCTGAATCGCGTGGCCAGATTTTTGTCTTTTTTGCCGTGTATTCATGGGGGATATTCCTTTTTATTTTGAAGCAAAAAACCAAAAGTGGGAGTTTTGTGACATCGGCAAAGCATAAACACAAAGAACAAAAAAATGGAAAACGGAACAAAAAAATTTGAACATCTACACATATCCAAATGCTATCCCTCTTGCCAACACGTACAAGTAACATCGTGTGTTTCTCTTGTATTTGTCCCAGTACTGTTAACTGAAACTTTTTGTCGTCCAAATACCACACGCCGTTTCAGTCCTTCCTGGACAAGTCCAGCCGCAGAAACATGCCCACATGCGGGATGCCCTCCTCCCACCACGTGCCCATCTCTTCGTCGACCACGAACCCCAGGCGGGTGTAGAAACCAAGGGCGTGGACCTGCGCGTGGAGGCACACCAGGCCGTTGAATTCGGCCTGGGCAGAGGCGGCCGCGGCCTCCGGGTCGTGCTTGTCAAAAAAGGTCGGGTTGGCCTTGATCCAGTCCAGGGCGGTCTGCACGAGGAACTGCCCCAGGCGAAGCCCGCGGAAGCTGGACAAGACAGCAATGCGTCCCAGCTTCACGTACGGCTCCCTGCCATCGTGGAGCGCAGTGGCACGGCCGGCGTCTTCGTCGCACGGCTCCTCGGACGCGGGCACAAACTCGAGCTGCGACTGCGGCGTGCCGTACGTCATAGGCCCGCCGATGCCTGCTTCCTTCTTAAGCACCCACCGGCCCGTGAAAAGGTTGGCGCCGTCGACGATCGTGTAGGCACCGCCTGGGACTGGATGCGGTGCCTGCGGGTAGGGCACAACACGGATGGTGCCGACAGCCTGCTGCGACACGAGCGACGTATCGTCGCCGCCGTCACTGACTCGGGCCACCCAGTGGCACGAGCGTGCGTCGTCCTCGTCGAGCTCGCACTCAAGCGGCACCTTTTGCTCTTCAATGAAGACGCTGTGACGGACGTGCATGGCAGCCAGAAAAGTAGGGTCGATGGCATCGGCCCTGGGCTGCTGACTCGGCACAGCGCTTCGGACGTAGTCACTTGTCTTTGGCCGTGCCACGAAACTCGTGAAAGGAGTGCTGTTGGCGGCCGGAAGTTTCGACATCGTGGCGGTTTTGAGGATGAAGATGCAGTCGTGAAGCTGACGGTTGCAGTTGCTCCAGCAAGCCCTGATCTAAAGTAGGCGTTGTCTGCGTGCTCGGAGCCGACAAAAGGCTTTTTGTCAGAATATTAAGACGTATTTCTCTTCAACTTGTATTGCGTTTTTCAGCTTATGTACGAGTACTGCTTTTCGCAGGTGATGTTGATGGTCGTTCAAAGTTGTGGACCCAGTGGGGCAGTTTTGGCAATACTGAGTCACGAAGAGTTCACAACGTTTGAGAACAGAGACGACGCACAATGAAGTAGGGAAGGTGTGCACCCAGTTTCTACATGACTATTTTTCATTTTTTTTATCGACAAAGAAAAGACGTGAAAGTTGAGGTTTTTGTGGTACATGGATTTTTCAGTTTCAAAAATAAAATAAAATCAGCAAATGCCCAGTTCTTATTGCGTTCAGAAAGAATGTATTTTGTCTCTTAAGCTGCCTCCCTCCCGAGAACACGCCTTGGTCGAGAGCAAAACATTAAAAAGTTTAGGCGAATGGGCAATAACAGACGAGGATTATGCAGGTCCATACCAGACCATAAAAACAGGCCAGTGCCGAAAAAGAGAAAAGTACAGAGCCAAACTGCTTACCCATGCTTCCTGAATGCGTGAATTGCATACTCGATGCAGACAAGACATGAGCTGAGAGGAGAGATACGCTTCTTATGCCAATATCGTTGCTAACATTCATCCCCCTTCCCCGTTATTTCCCTTGTTTGTAATTTATGCTGCCGGACTGAAAGCTATTCTGGCAATGAGCACACATGGCTCGTTCCTTTGTACTTCGTACGGACCTTTATTGCATTGCTGGGTGATTTTCTTTGCTTGGACGGGGATCCTTGGTCATGGTATTCAGAAGAAAAATAATGGCATGGAAAGTATCTTTAAAACACCAAGCTACGTCTAGACCTTATACAACACCGGACGGGAGTTGGGGACGATATCGTAGCGGCGCTGACGTTCCGAGTGCCCGGCTTACAAGCCGAACTGAACTGGCTGCGTTGGGTTTCAACCTCATGTTTACTTCTCGCTTTCTGCAAGGAGCAACACCGCAGAGATGACGACGCACATGGGGAGACAACTGGTGGTTTGCGGCTGCACCTGGGTCGATCTCCAAGCTACGATCTGAATCGTATTAACCTTGAAGACGGTTTTGTCCGAGTGCGTTTGTTGTTTTTATCATTTGAGTGACGGAAACCATACGACACATTGTAGTGTGTCCTCCAAAAACTGGCAAAAGCGGCTTCCCAAATGGCCAAACGCCCCAAAAGGTGTCCATAAAATTCCAAAAAGAGAACCCAAAAGAGACACCCAAAAGACACATCCAACCGTCAAGCATAACTTACACTACAAACCGGTAACGCCGGGTTCCTGCTGATTAGCCGCTCCCCCAACCATCGTTGCATCATTTCCGGATCATCTTGAGCAGTGGCGCAATCCTGAGCTTTTTGCTCAGCCCAACCCGATACGGCACCCGTCCCGGGGCCGTCGTGTTCAGTCCCGTGCTCAGTCCGGACAAGGTAGCTGGCACCTGAGTCGGCTTGCTGGGCAAAGGCTGCTCTGCCTTGGCAGCCGTATGGGGCTGATTTTCTGTTTCCTCAACTTCGTTCTCCACGCCGTTCTTCTCGCCTTCCGCATCGGCCTTGGACGAGCCGGTGGCTGATGTGTTACCGCTCGTTCTGCCGAGGGGTGTCCCGTCTTCAATGGCCGTTGGCTCCACTTCGCTCGTCTTGGTCGTCGTATTTTTCGCCTTCCGGGGCCGGCCGGGGTTTAAAGCTTTTCTGCCCCGTATTCCCGCCGGATCGGCCTGATCGGCCGCCGCGTCCGACTTGGGGTTTGTTCCAATGCCCAACTCGGCGGCTGGAAGCTCGATCTGTATGGTGGCCGTACCGTTCTTGGTTATAGTATCATGCATATTAACTGCGTTGTTATCGTTGTTGTTGTCGTTGTCGTCTTGTTGTATCTTCTTTGGGCGGCCCCGTGACCGTTTCGGCTTTGCCGTTGCACAGCCAACGTCTGGAAGTACATCGACTGTCAGGGCCTCGTTCTTGACGGGTGGGGAGGCCAGCCTTTTTTCTGCCCGTCCTTTTTTGCTCCTGGACTTCGTCTTGAATTTGGCTGGAACGTCAGAGAAGTCACTCTCGCTGTCGGCCGGCGGTAAGGGCGTGGTCTCGTTGGTGTCGTCGATCGCGGCATCGTCTTCACCCTTGTCGTCTGACGCAACGATGAACACTGCCTTGCTATCGTTGTCTCTGCCTTTTGCCCTTGGCGCAGTCTTTCCCTTTGCAAACGCGTGAGACGCTTCCGACTCGTCGATTGTGTGAGCGACCTCTGCTTGTGCGAGCACGCCGATACTGATAGAAAGCTCGTCCTCCACAGAACGCTCCAGGTTTGGCTTCCGGGTCGATCTCGCTTTTGTGGGAGGCAGTTCCTCCCAAGCAACCGCATCTCCAACCTCTCCGTTCTCTTCCTCCAACGTTCCATGGCGCCGCTGCACGTTTTCTTTGTCGACTGGTCCCGCAATGATGTCGGGAGAAGACATTATCTGCAACTCAGCGTAAGCAATTGGACGACATTCCTCCCCAACGTGAGCGCGACGTACCAGTGCCAGGTCTGCTGCCTTACGGGTAGGCCTTGGCGGCGTTGCGTTGCCTACGCCCAGAGGGTGCTTCGAGTTCTTTGCTTTGGCGGTGTCCACGTCGTGGATGCTCTTGCTTTTCCTCGAATTGGTGTTGCTGCTGCTTTCCAAGGCTTGCCGCCCAGAGGATGCGTAGATGCTCGGTGTTGGAAAGGCAACTGTGCTTTGTGTGACCGCGTCGTTTGGCAAAGAGTCGCTGTATGGTGCTTGGTGCGCTCTTACACCAGCACCGAGTCCTGGCAATGAAGCGGCGAGGTCGTCGTTCATGCTGCTGCTGAGAGGCTGTGGGTACTGACGCATGCGGCTCGGCGTTAGGGGGTCCAACGGAATAGAAATCTCCAAGCCCACGCCAGGCCCCGTGCTCGACAGCTGCTGCCCCGACTGGCCCTCACTGGATGTTGCTGTTCGTGGCCGTTTTTTCGTCGGGCCGCTGCTGCTGCTCACATCGTCCAGCTGCACGACGGCCGAGCTATTGGCGCGCCGCAGCTCTTCCTTGCGCTTGCGCTTCAGATAACTGCTCTGCTGCTGCCCAGCCACCTCGATCGGACTGCTGGGCACGTCCCACAGGTCGCGTTCGGTGCTCACGGTGGCTGGGCCGCCATCCTGGCTGTAGCTGTCTGCATCTGCAGTCGCATGCAGCCGGGCCCCCAGCGCCCTCTGCTGGTCCTCGTATACATCGCGGAAGAAGGAAGGGTCTGTCGAGGTGCTGGCATCGGCTGGGTTGGGCGACGATGGCAGAGACGGCAGACGTGGTAAATCTGGCTGCGATGGCTCGAGGTGAGCGAGCTGCGGGCTTGCGGGTGGGCTGCTGAGTGAGCTCAGGTCGTCCTGGTCATCGTCCGAGTCATACACCTCCTGCCTAGATGACATCATGGCGACAGGCGCTGCTGGAGAGCGTGTTCTTGCAATGTTTGTTGGGTTGGCGGTCGTCCATTTGCGTATTTGACGCTATTCGGAGAGGGGACGTTGGAAGACGCGACTGGCGACGCGACAGAAGGAGCGAAGTAGATTGGTGGGGCCAATAGGAATGTACTGCCGGACACAAATTTGGTGGAGTAGTACATTGGATACTACGCTAGCAAGTTCGGAGCCTTTCGCAGCCATTTATTTACTTTGTACTTCGGGCCGTATTAGACCATAATTGCAAACGATGAATTATGTAGCGCAATTTGTGGTCATCTGGTGAGGTTGTATTGACGAAAACTTCTTACTATTACAAACGGGCTATGGAACAGTGAAAGACAGGAATCGGAACTTGAAAAAGACATCTCAAAAGAAGGGATCGCATCAAGTGGCTGCATCCATGGGGGGAGGCGATGGAGTAGATGCCTTTTTACTGCATTCCTTCTTTGGTCATGCGCTCACAGCACAAAGGCAGCGCCAAAGGCCAGCGCCATGAGGAAAGCCGCCCAGGCAGAACGGTGCCCGGGAGATTTGGGCTGGCCAGAGAGGACGGGCCCCGGCGTCGTGGTGGCACAGCCGCTGCAGGGACTGGTATGTCCGCCATAGCCACCACCGTAGGTAGGAACAGCCGTAGTCGAGGAGGCTACGCCTTGGGCGCTCGAAGTGGCAAAGGTTGAAGAGCAGGAGGTGACGTTCCAGGCATAAGAAGAGTGAGCGCAGGCTGTCGTGGTCCCGGCCGTTGTCGTGGAGAACGAGTACGGCGGCGGGGGCAGGCTCGAGGTGGCCGGTGGCGCAGCCGACGAGGGCACACTGCTATCGTACGGGGCGGGATGCCACGACGACGTCGTGGAGAGTGTTGGGAGAGCTGTTTGTGTCTCGGAACCAGAAGGTGACAGCGTCAAGAAGGAGGAGACCGGGGTAGACGACCACGCGGTGGGATAAGGATCGACCGGGAGGCTGTAGCTGCTGCCCGTGACAGGGCTATCGCTGAATGAGTAGGCACCCGATCTCGATGGCCCCAGAGTGGGCTGGACGCCGTACTGGGAGCTGTGGCGGTTAGTATCGAAAAGAGGCCTCGGCGGTAAAGTGAGCTCACGTCGTAGGGTAGCCGTAGCCCTGGCCACGGACAGCAGTGGCCGTCAGGCCGAGAACCAGCATGAGCGTGGACTTCATGGCTTTTGGCATTCTGACGCCGGTTTGCTGTTTTTTGACCGGTCTCTTTTTCCGTGAATGGATTGCTATAATGAAAGCTGTATGCTCTGTGGTCAAACGAGTGACTCGTAGAGTTTGGTGAAAACCGAGGAGAGAGTGTACGAGAGGAAACAAAAGGAGTGGCTTGGCTGAAGGGTGTCGAAATGCAGGGGATCTCGGCCATCTGTTTGCACAAGAGGAGAGGAAACGCCTTTATATATCCACCAGTGAGGACGAAAGAGAGGGAATCGAAAGCGACGCAAAGAATCAGAGACAAGTACACAAGCGTCATGGTCCGGGACTATGCATCTCGGTCACGGGAGTCAAGAGTCCTGTCTTTGCTCGTTTTATTTGCTCTGCCGGACTCCCCATGCTGTCCTTCGTTTGCATCTCCAGCTTTACTGGTTCTCCTTTCCGTCTCTGGCTTGCTTCTTCTGTTTGTCGAGAGCAAACGCATAAGTTCCAGCGCAATTGCATTTTTGCAGTGAACGGCCACAAGCAAAGCGGCGAAGTGTTTTTGTGTGAATTGGGCCTTGGTTTACTTCATTCTGCCTGCTATTAATTGTTCATGTATTATCATGTGTGCTGCTGTTGACGAGGTCTTATTTCTGGGCCACGTTCGCTTGGTAGCACAAGTCCCGTTTCGTCGCCATCTGGCACATTAAGCTGCAGACAGAGACAGCATTATGCATGTTGGCGAAAAAAGACACTTCCAGACGTCACGCTCTCTGTTGTGAGCGCTTCTCTTCTAGTTGTGCGACTGCGCCTGGACTTCCAACCGTCTGGCCGTATCCTTGTAGTAGAAGCTTTCAGATGCATGCCAGGCATTTTGTATATCTTCTTGCGTTGTCAAGTTCAATGTCGTTTCAAATCCGGGCCGAACTGTACGACAATGCCACACGACGCAAAATATAAGGGGAGACTCAGGGATAGCTGATATGACAAGTAAAAGAAATGACGGAACAGCTGTGTCAGGATGCAATAAAGATGCAAAACATGCAATTTGTTACTTGCCGATATGAAATAGCAAAGAGGCTCACAGTAAAACGACATGTCTTGTGTAGAGAGGACAAGACGGTGGACCGTATCTCTCGTTATTGGCAAAACGACAGCCTGATGAAGACACGTTTTCTCTCGACTCCGCTCAAGATGGACTGCTTAATATGGCACTGCCCGAGACAGTACGGCATCTTTTTGGTGCCCGTCCGGAGTCCCGGGATTATCGCTGTCGACAGACAGGGCCGAGATGAAAGAGAGCCTAATAATGCCGGCAGGCTCCTTTTAATTCGTGCCAGGGTGTTGCACATTCATATACACCTCGTGTTTTTGCTACAGACCCATGATATTACTTTTGCGCCCTCCTCTTTTCTCTGGTCCTAGCGTTCGAAGCACTCGGATCAATCAACTTGCCATTGTGGAACACAGAGTGCTTGTCTGGTCCGCCGTCGGCAATGCTCTTGCGAAAGGCGTTTGTAATAAATATCAAGTAGGCTTTGTTCTCGTGAGACCGTGTCCCTCAAAATCAGAGTCTGCCAAAATGTTAAAGAAATGACCTTAATGGACAGGCTGGAAGCATCTTACTGAGGGTCGGCGTGGCGTTGTTTCTGCTGTTGCTGCTGATATCGTGGATGGTGTGGACGACGTGGACGGCGACACAACAGCCAGCACCGGCATGAGACACACTGGGCCAAACAGAAGTGTGGCTGCACTAAACTGGAAGGACTGCTGTTATATCGCGTTGGTTTTTTGCTGCTTTGTGTGGTCCTGCCTTGCTTGGGCATACAAAAAAAGAAGACAGCTACAGAGAGTGTCTTGTTGAATTTATTGCTGCCCATAGTCTCATGATAAATGCCGAGACATGATCGAAGTAAACAGAAACCTCTCCCATCCACCGCCAAAACCTTCATTTCCGCTATTCTCACTCTCCAAGATCAAATTTGCTGTACGACCTTCACATTTGAGTTTATTCAATCTGTCGCCATCTCATGCTGATACTACCGTCTGGTTTCCCACTGTCATGTCCTTCAACTTCCGAAACTTGACGTTCTGTGCATGCACCCACCGCTACTCTTGATAGATGGCAAACCAGATTTGGTGGTGGTGCCGCCCTCGGTCATCCTCTTGCACCAGCTCAGCCTCCACGCGCCACTTGGTTTTTGTCTTTTCACCAATTTCGTCCCACAGCTGCTGCAGCGTCGCCGGGTTGTGGTGGAAACGGTACTCGCCATGCAATGCCAGCGCCTCCCGACTTACGGGCGCAATGCTGCCGACCTGCCGGCCAAACAGCAGCCGGGGCTCACCCGAGTTGGTTTCTGCGTTGGCCGGCTGGAAAAACCGCACCACACGCTCTCCGAGCCGCACTTGGTCCTCCCAGCTGAATAAGTGGAAAAAGCTGGCTGCGTGCACAATGTCAAATGTGCCGCCCAGCGCCACCAGTTTGTCCTCGCCTCCGCTCGCAGAGGTGCTTGCGGGAGTGGCTAGCATGTCGCCTGCCACAAAAATCCCAGAAAACGTGCCACGGTCGCGGAACAGCTCGTAGCCGAGATCCAAGAACGGCTGCTCCAAGTCCGAGCCCGCGAGGCTGGTCGTAGGGACACCGTCTGCCGCCAGCTGCCGTAAAACATGGCCAAAGCAACATCCAGCGTCAAGCAGACGGTCCCCCCGATCCCGGAGCTTCTCCACCACCTTGGGATACACGGGCAGGTTGGTGACGTAAAGGTCCAGGAAGCGCCACGCGCCGATGCATCTGTATGGGAAAATGGCCCAGGCGCGGTCGCGGACAGAGCGCAGATGCGGCTCGATCTCCTCGGCAGACAAGTGAGCGTATGACTGGAGCAGCTGGGCAATTTTGTTGTCGCGGTCCTCAGGCAGAGCCTCCTCGTAACGGGAGCGGCGCTCAGCCATCTCCTTGTCCGTCATCTGGATCCGGGGTGGCATTCTGTCGTAAGGCGGCGGAGGAGGAGTCGCGGCAAGTGTGTCCATCAGTTTCAGCAGAAAACCGAGAGGCTGGACAGATGGCAGATGCTCAGAGTGAGATGTCGTCGAGTTATGCTTTAATTGACGACATCTGTCAGGAAGGCACGACGCACCTCACGCATCGGCTTGTCGGGGCCTTTTCGGCAAGTGTCTCAGCAGAGCCATGTTCGACCACGACCAGTCTACCCTTGTATTGTTCCCACACGACTGTGCCTATCTTGCATGCTCGTCCGTACGCTCTTTTTGTGTTGTTTCTGGTTACTCCTGTCCAAGACGCTCAGCCAAGTCCGTGGATGTCACAGGAGCCAACGATCGTTCCTTCTCCGAAAGCAGTCCATCGCAGGAAGTCGCCACCGTTTAATGCACCAGAAAGAGGCAGGAGCAGCACGCAGATGCCTGGAGAATGCGGGAAAGCCGAAATAACTGGAACAAGACGGAAAGAACGAGTTGAAATCAATCAGTCGTTCATGGCTTTCATTCTGACAACCCCCATTACCTTATAATCATGTATACTGGGCGGACTTAGCATGAAACAGGCAAGATGGCCGAGTTGGTTATGGCGTAGGATTAAGGTTCCTATGGAGCAATCCGCGTGGGTTCAAGTCCCACTCTTGTCAGTCTTTTTTTGCATCTTTTACATTAATAAGATGGCTCTTTTTTTGAAAAAAAGGACTCAATATAAAACGGTTTATTATTTTGAAAAAAAAAAGAAATTTAAGGAGATAAAACCTTTTTCAAAGGCACAAAAAAGCAAAAAAAGATTGACAAGAGTGGGACTTGAACCCACGCGGATTGCTCCATAGGAACCTTAATCCTACGCCATAACCAACTCGGCCATCTTGCCCGGTATTGTTGACGAGTTAGGTGTTATTTGTATATATAAGGTCTAACTATTTTAGCCCGAGTGATACTTTTTCCACAGTATTTTTTCTCTCCCAACACAACAAAGAATATTATGTGCAAATCGTTGATTCGACCTGCCTAGGAGTCAGACATAGTAACAGGCCAGAATCACCAGAATATTCGAGGTGTCGGCCGCCGGTAGGTCCACAGGCTCGTATGGCATACCAAGTGCCCTGCCGTCCGCTTGGGCCATCTGTTGTCTCGTCCATGGCGGTTTCATTTTTATCGCCATTGTTGTTGCCCGTGGCTGGTTTGGCTTCTGCTCTTGGCGCCGGCAAGAAGAGTACGTTGAGCCTTATCTAGACCAGCTGAACCACTCGTCAACAGGAGTTTTTTAGCATTAGCGACGCAGCTTCCAGGCACACTCTTGATCAGTGCCAGCAGCTGACGGTAGTCATTTCCGTGGCCCCGACGATACATGAACCGCACGCTCTTCTTCAAGGTGGACGCGAGTTCTCACGCCAGTCAAAAGGCCACGCCATCATGACAGTGGCAACGTTTAGCTGTAGCCGACGTAGCGGTCGAGAAATATGCCAAATCTGTCCTCATGGCGGGACAAGGAGCAAGCAAACTGGCAATGTCCGAGCTCAAACTAAAACAGCAGCGTGGGCATGCAGTTGGAGTGGTTGATGACGCCATGAGCAGAACACTAAGCCGTATTGAAGACGGATCGGTATGTGTTGAAAGCAGAATAGCCCGACGCTGATAGCAGGTAGCCGTTGACACTGACTGGCGTACGTAGGGAGGTGCAAGGGTAATTTGGACTCGAGGGAGGTGGTGCTTTCCCAACACTTGAGCCTCCTGTATTAACAGTCCGCGCCATCATCCACCAGAGCGCAACCTAGACAACCGCGTTGCTGTGTAATGTCAAAGAGGCCGTCTCTGTGAATTAGCAATGGTATTGTCTGGAAGGGTTTTAGTCTATTTAGAGACATGCCGGCTTCGAGAGTCGTGCAATATTGAGACAGGCAAGCCTCTACTCATTTTGAAGACTTGTTCGTGAGAGGCTGTATCGACTATTTTTTCTCAATTTATTTTCGCCATAGCAGCATGCTCCCACTGTTCCTACTGCCATGGCCACTTTTTGCGCAGAAGAAACAGAGATGCCCTCGGCTTGGCGTCGATGTTTAGAGTCTGTGTTCCTGGAAAAGACAGTGTACCTGAGACATGTTTTGATAACTCGATGTATGTTTTGTCTTCTCCTATTTCTGTCTTTCTATTGTCTTAGTACACTTTTTTTTGGATGCCCTCCTACCTTTATATTTTTACTTTTCGTTTATCTTGCACTCCTAAATTGAAGCCCAAGTTGCTTCCTTCACCTGATTTCTCTCTACTCAAAACAGTCCGACTAGCATCGTCGACATCTCTGTCACCGAGATGCCGACTATCCAGCTCTTCGAGGGCATGGTATACCTCTGGAGGTATATCCCAAGCCTTCCAGTTGCCATCGTCTTTGCAATTGTTTTTTTGGCCGTTACGGCCTGCCACTTGTGGAAAGCGGTTAGAACAAAGATGTGGCTCTGCGCCCCTTTCGTGTTCGGTGGCGCCTGTACGTTTTCCTGTTCAAGACGACAGCCATGACACTATACTGATGCATCTAGTGGAGGTTGTGGGATATATCTCCAGAGCCGCCGCGTACAACGACACTGGGTCGCTTGCACCCTACCTTCTCCAGTCCCTTTCCCTCCTCCTTGCGCCCATCTTTTTTGCCGCAACACTCTACATGGTCTACTCACGCATTGTTTGCGCTGTCCATGCCGAGCACCTGGCTCTCATTTCCCCCCATTGGACAACCCGTGTCTTTGTGCTCCTCGACCTGACGTTCTTGTCCGTGCAGTCAAACGGCGGTGGCCTTCTCGCCAAGCCCAAGACAGCGCAGATTGGCAGCGACATTATCGTCATTGGACTCATTTTGCAGGTCCTGGGCTTTCTTGGTTTTGTGGTGTGCTGTGTCGTCTTCCACCTGCGGTTTTCGGCCAGTCAAGCTCGTCAGGCAGGCATGGAAACGTCTGGCACCGGCCACGCTCCGCTCACCTCTCTCCCCTGGCGACCGTGCCTTTTCATGCTGTACGGCACGTCGGCTGCTGTTTTCGTTCGCAACCTGTTTCGCATTGTTGAATTCGTGATGGGCGCCAACGGTTTCCTGCAGGCCCACGAATGGCCAGTCTATTTCTTTGATGGGGGATTAATGCTGGTCGTCATGCTGGTTTTTTTTGTGTGGCACCCCAGCACCCTCCGACCAGGCGATCCAGGAATCACCGCAGCAGATGACATTGATCAACACGAGTCTATGATCGAGCTGACGGGCAGCGAGACGACCTTTCACCCTGCAGGACAAGCAGTCCCCTCAGAATCCTCGGGCGCTCCCTTTGAAAAGCCCAAATATAAATTTGAAGACTGGTTCTGGCCAGCCAAGGTCTGGTTTGTGGTGAAAAATGCAAGTCGTGAGAAATGAGAGAGGCCCCAAAGAAAAAGCAGACCAATAAAAATAGCAGATAGTGAAGGGACCAATGACAAATAAAGAGGCGAAAAGAGGTCGGATAGAGTTTTTTTTTTTTTTTTTTCTTCCATAAAATTGCGTGCTGTTCGAATTGGTAAAGTTTCATTCCTATCTCATAACCTACTATTACGGTCCACAGCAAAAAACAACTATTCCCTCTCATCAATGAGTCTCATGTGCACTCTCAGTGCAGCCCAACATGACAGCCGTGCGCAAGGCTGCTGTGCTCAAGAACGCCCCGAGGTAGGTAAACACGTGGGCTCTCATAAGAGCGGGCTCAGGGGAAGCATCCCACCTCCAAAAGGGACGGCAAGCAGAAGGGCTGGAGACTGAAGACGAATTGTGGTGCAGGGTAGGGTTCTGGAGAGTGTTTTTGCTTATTGTGATGGTTAGAGGCTCGCGTTGTGGCTTTCTACGCAGTTTTGTTCCGAGTACTCGTACGCTTGATTTCTTATTAGATCTTGTGTCTCTTTTGACGACAATACTAATCTCAATGACAGTAACTCGAGCACTTGCTCAAATGAGCACAAGCTACCTTGAGGTACTGGCAGTATGTGCATGTTTAGGATTCCTCTCGTATTCAGGACGAGGCGTAGTGAATGCAGCGTTGCTTTGATTTGCCGGGCTGACAGTGACCAAAGAAACTCTACGATAATCGAGACCGGTGTGTCGTAACTGAGGCAAAACGGCACTGCAAGAGACCGAGCCAAAATATGGCCGTTGGTCTTTACCTCGTATGCAAACTGAAGAAGCTTGCGTAACGTTGCCTCTAGTCCTTTTCTACTTTGCCTTCTAGGGACAGCTTCCATTGGCCTTTTGATGTGCATTGTCGCCGGGTCAAGTGTATTTGCTAACTGATTTCGTTGACTCCGAAATGCAAAACATTGTTTGCTCGGTGGTAGGGGATGGAACGCGGCTGGTGCAACACGGATGGGGACATGTATGTAAGAAAACAAGGGGCAGGGTAATGGCGAGAAACAAGAGAAGCAAACAACAAGTTTCATGCATCGTGAGAAACAGACGCATTCTAAGATGACGAAAGAGAGATAATGGCCGACAGACCCCAGCACGAGAAGCCCTGTGATCGACAGTAGGCGGGCGACAAGACGAACGAGAACGAGGAACATACGACGTACTCTACGAGTACTGTGTACGGAGTAAGTTGCATCAGAAGCAATATAAACGAAATAAAAAAGAGCCTCGAAGATTGCTTAGAACGTCGAGACCCACAACGGACAAGGACTTGGAAAGACAAAACTAGCGAGAAAAGGTAAGACGCGGCGGCTTATGAGGCTCACAAGGTTTGAGAACAAGGGTCCTGAGGGAGCGATCAAACCCGACGCACCATTGTTTTTTGACAAGGGCTCTGGGGTAAAGGGACCCATTATGGTGCCTTTAGTGACTTAACAAGGTTTGAAGTGTGCGGGAAAGCACGGCGCGCCAGTCCAAAAGAGGCAACGTGCAGTGCGGGCTTGAAGCTTGTTAGAACTCTGGGGAGAGTATTTACTTTGAAGATGGCAACAACGTCCCATGTTCTCGGGAAGGACCTCATACTCGACTAGACGAATATGGAAGGAGCGAGCCGTAAGTTGTAACTCAGCGCTCGAGCACCGCACTCTGATTGCGCCTTCCTAGGGCTCTTGCTCAGCAGGAAAGAGCGTACGCGTAACGTGGCAGAACGACCGAACGCAGTAAAGGGCAAAGTAAACATCTCGACGTCCAAACATCTAGCATCCAGGCATTCAAAATATCACCGACTGTAATAGCTGCCTTGCTTTCCACGTCAGCCAGCCAGCGCAGATAGTAACTCTCTCGGTGTGTCTTTTCCCTTGTTTAGTAGTCTCGTCAGTCTCACCAGTTGCTTGAGGCCAAGCTCTTGTCTGATCAAAGTGCCCTTTGTCCCTTTGTCCCTTTGATGGGATTGCCGCTCCTGGCCGGCTGAGTCTGGCCCTAGCTTTCTCTCATCTCAGCCATGTCAGAAAACTGGAAGCTGCCCATGTATGCTTTCTTTACCCAGCGACCTTGAAGCCGTTGTGATCTGGCCAAGGCCCTGAGACCAGGGCCCCGGACGGGGTTGCATGACTCGGCTAAAAAAAAATAGAGAAGATGACGACAAGTACAGAAGCGGCAAGTATCGGCAGAACAAGAAACGCTTTTGCCATGGTGCGTTGATTTTTTTCTTCATTTTCTTTTCTTTTTTATTCTCCAGATCTCCTCACCCCCCCCCCCCCCCCCCTCGACTGCCTCCACTCCTCGCTCAGCCCCTGCCGCGGTTCTCCTAACTTGTTACATTGACTCCATATTCGCTTTGCCACACAGACTGCCGCCAATTCTGCTGCTGAGACTGTCGGCTTCCTCTCTCCCCACAGCATGTGCTTTTGCACGCCGTGTCCGCAGCTGGAGGATCTGGTCCGGCCTGGCACTGCTCTAGGCTGTTTTGCCATGGCTTCCACTTCTGCCCTGACTGCTCAGCCTCACAATGATCCGAGGTGATCGCCAAGGCAAGGATGTATCTCCAAGGGTCTGTCCACGGTGGAGAGAACGGAGTGGGAGCGCAATGGTGCACGATTGTGGCGATGACCAGGGCAGCGAGCAGGCACTGATATTTAAGGTTGCTATGATCCTCTCGTTCCACCGATCTTGGTTTCGTTTCTCGTCTTCACCTCACGCTCTGACAGTCATCGCCTTTCGTTTCCTTTTTGTTTCTTCTCTTTCACTTGTTGGCTTCTCTTCTTCGCTCCTTTTTAAAACAACTTGGCCTGGTGTCATATTCCCTCGCAGCCGTTCTTTTTAGCTTCTGTTATTCGCATTCACCTTTTCAACGCCTTTTCTTTCGGTCCCAGCTTTACGACTTTATCTGGTCTCAGCCTTTGTCTTTGCAGTCTTTCATCAGCATCCGGGCTCTTTGTTTGGTATTATCAGCAGACCCGTTCCCACGATGGCCCGCACGTTCTCTGCTCTCATGGCCTGTATGTCGCTCTGATATCAAAGCAATTGTAGCTTTCATCTCGTCCACTATTTCATACGCCGCGTACTAACATTGCCAGTCGCCGCCATCGCCATGGCTGTTCCCAGCCCCGTCACTCCCGATCCCAACGGTGCCAAGAATGTCGGCAACGGCCAGGGCCTGCAGTTTATCACGGGCGGCTGTCTCAGCACTGCCGACTGCAGCCAGGCTGTCGTACAGTCCTGCTGTGCCTTTATCGCTGGCGGTGCCTCCACGGGTATCTGCTCCGGCATCGACGTCGGCAACGTCAACGGCAAGGCTGGCTGTGGCTTTGGCGACGGAAGCACGACGACGACCGCATCGGCGGGAGCAGCCACTGCCGCAGCCGCGTCGCCAAGCTCGGACGCCACCTCGGCGCAGTGCACCGTTGACACGAGTCTGGCTGGCAGCCAGAGCGTCGGCCTCGGCAACGGCCAGCAATTTATTACCGGCCAATGCTTCAGCGCTGCAGACTGCGCGTCTGGATGCTGCGTCGAGCAGAGCAGCGGCCCGTCGCTGTGCAAGGCGCGGATTGTGACGGAGGAGGCCGGCCTGACGTGTGATTTTTCCTGCACCGGCACGTCCAGCACGGCATCATCGTCGGCCGCGGCCACCTCGCAGGCGGCTGACACAGCCGCCAGCACAGCCGCCGACACAGCTTCTACCAACACAGATGCCGCCTCGGGCACCTGCACCGTCGATACGAGCCTCGCTGGCAGCCAGAACGTCGGCACGGGCGCAGGCACGCAGTTCATCACGGGCCAGTGCTTCAGCAAGGCAGACTGCGCCTCGGGCTGCTGCGTCCTGCAGTCGGACGGCATCTCGCTGTGCAAAGCCGAGCTGGTGACGACCCAGGCCGGTCTGAGCTGCGACGCGACGTGCTCGAGCAGCTCGTCCGCGTCGACAACTGCCAGCAGCAGCGCGGGCACGACGACAACCGCGGCAGCGGCAGCGACGGGCGCCGCAGGCTCAGCACAGTGCACGGTCGACTCGAGCCTCGCCGGCAGCCAGAATGTGGGCACCGGCGTAGGCACGCAGTTCATCACGGGACAGTGCTTCAGCAAGGCAGACTGTGCCTCTGGATGCTGTGTTGCGCAGTCGAGCGGCGCGTCGCTGTGCAAGGCGCAGCTCGTGACGACGCAAGCGGGTCTCAGCTGCGACTTTACCTGCTCTGCGTGAGTGTATGGAGAGCTGGTGCTGAGAGGCGGCGTGGCCGCTGTTTCTTTTCTTTTTTTCCTGCCAATATCTACTATTGGATGGGTTCCAGTGTACTATTACAGCTGTCATTTGCTCCTCTATTCTTTTACTGTATTTTTATTTATATATTGATGTTTTGCGCCTCCGGCCCGGCGACATGAAAACGGGGAGATGGGAAACAAGAAAATTGCAGGCGTCCAGCCGCAGTAGCGGACGGGGTCGGCTCCGACTGGATATATCGACATCAACCCGCTATGCCCTGGCCAAAGAGGCGAGGAGAGCGGCCACGTCAGAAGCTCCCGTGTCCTGTGTCTCCTCCCCGCAGCCAGACAGTCAAGTCCAGGCATGCAGTGAGAAGGGATGGCGACAGCGTTCTGGCCCCAGTGCACATAAAGTACGGCCTGAGGGGCAGAGAGCCGTAGCCAAGAAAAATTGATTGTTGTGAAGCACCTCGCGAGGAGGCAAGAGAAGTCTGCAAGAGGAGTCAGCAAGTGTCTTGAAAGATGCTCTTCACACCCACGTTTGGTCACAAGCTTCGAGCCATCCTAGCATGTCAGTGACCAGCAAAGGGGAGGGAAAGAGAAAAGGAGATAGGGGAGAGGGGGGGGGACACGAAAGAAGAGAGTAAGACTTGATATTTTTGTTCCTGGCCGCTGCTGATGCCGTTGTCGTGGGGGTCGAGGACAGCGGAGGAAATGCCGTGAGTCCGCTGATCGGAAGAACAAGGGTCAGACGCGCGCAATCGACCGCTGTCCCCTTGCAAGGTAAACTGACAGGGCAACAGATGGCAAAGAGTATGGCCGCCCACAGGAAAAGGAGCTGACAAGAAAAAGAAAAGAAGAAAAAAAGGAAAAAAAAGTCTTCTCCGCAATGCCTCCCTCCGTCTTGAATCTTGCACATGTCTTGTATGCTGCTAGAAATGCAACGTCAGGTGCATCTGGACCTTCCTGAAACGCCAAACCCCCAGTCTATTCCGCCCACCATACCACCGTCCGCGCCAGATCTTCCTTGGATGGCCATTGCGTAAGATGGGCGTGGGCAAAATAGCGATAAGAAAGGACAAAATGGAAAATCATGCAGTCGTAAATAGCGCCGAAAACAGGGAGAAACAGTATGAGCCGAGAGGCCAACCGAGGCCGAAACAGAGGGACGCGGCCTCCTCAGTCTTCTGGCTCCCTGTTGTACTGCCGCACGTAGAGCTCACGGAGATACTCGCGCTGGTTGCGGTACGTCGAGTAGTCGCCCTCGAGCACGACGCCCAGGATGCTCTTGCCGCGGCGCTGGTCCATGGGCAGCTTGGCCAGCTCCATCATGCGCTTCTGCAGGGCCTCAAAGGCGTCGGCAAACACGCGCATGATAGCCGGTGTGTTTTTGGAGCCGCCCGAGATGTCGTTTTCCGGATTGTTGGGGTCAATGATGGACAGGCGGTCGGGGTTCTTGTACGTGAACTGGCGGACCTTGGACTGGAGAGAGGGTGAGATACGAGCAAAAAAAAAAAAGAAAGAAAGAAAGGGGCACGACAAGACCCGGCTTACCTTTGGCACATATCCTGGCGGGTTCATGCTAATGGCCGTGGCCTCGTAGTTGAACTTGTTGCCGTAGAGGTCGAAAAAGTGCATCAGCAGGTCGCCCAGGTGGTTCTCGCCGACCATGTCCTTTGTCTGCAGCGGCGGCATGAGCTGCAGCATGCTGACGACGAGGCAGATGACCGAGAACCCGCCAATGCCGCCGTTGACCGGCTCGTTGAGCCCGCGCATGGTCAGAAATTGCTTGATAATAGTGACGAGGACCGGCATCTCCGGGAACTGCTCCTTCCACTTGAGAAACGTCTTGTTGGCGACGACGCCGTTCATGTTCTCAAAGGACACGTCCACCTTGAGGCCCGTCTTGAGGTCAATGTACTTGACTAGCGGCACCTTGGCCTTGGTAATGTGCTCGAGGTGCTCGCGCTCGGCCATGTGGCTGCTGCAGAGGAACGCCCCAAACTTAAAAAGATGGCCCTTTTTGGCAAACACGGCCGCGCGGTTGTTGAGAAACTGCGTCGAGCACATGACAATGTCCATATCGCCCGTGGGCAGGTAGAGGCCCGACATAAACGACCCGAAGCAGTGGATGCGGCCGTTGGGGAACCGCTTGCGCACGCTGGTGTCGAGCTCGTCGAGCAGCGCCTGGCGCAGCGCCTGCTCGAAGCTGCGCGGGCTGATAAAGTCGTAGTAGTCGACAATCTCCTTGTGCAGCCACACGCCCATGTGGCTCGTGTCGCCGGCGTGGTCCTCGACCAGCCACGGCGTCTCCGGCTCGCGCGCCTTGACCTGCCACATCGGCACGATGACTCCCCCGGCTGGCATCTTTGTGGCTTTCTTCAGGACCGCATGGCCGGGCAGCAGCAGCGGCTTGAGCTGGTCGTCGTGCGTCCGCTTGCGGTTTGTGCCGAGCTCAGCGGAAAGTGAGGATGGTGTGGCAGGCGCGGGGTTTTTGCCGTTGCTGGCGCTGGCCAATGGCGCAGAGGGCAGTTGTTGTGCGCGGGGGCCCCTGGGTGCGTCGGCGGGTGGCACGCGAGACGTCGAGGACGCGAGGCTGCCCGTCTTGTTTGCGCTGCTCGGCTGGCCGTTTGTTGCAGGCGAAGTATTATCCCAGCCTCCCTCCATTCTGCCGCTCCTTCCTATCTGGTCAGCCCCGTCGGGCGCGCGGCCTGCGTCACCGCCTTTGTCCTCCGCGTCAGCCTCGCCCTCTTCTTCACTGCTGCTGTCAAAGCCACACGAGATGAACTCTTCCGTGTCGGCCGACGTCAGCGCGGCTGTCCTTTCGCCCTGCACGCGGGCCTTGCGGATCAGCTGCACCACGTCCTTTTTCCTGACCGTCGTCGTGTCCGTCGGGGGCAGCACGGTATACGGATCGGGATTCGACCACCTGGGCGCCTCGTCTGCGCCCTTGGCCAGGGTCCGCGCACGTTTCCGCGGGGGCGCCGCCGTGCCGTCGTTGCCGTCGCCGTCGTTGTCGTCGTCGCCCGAGATGTCCATGGCTGCCTCGTCGCTGTCCGACAGGTCGTCGAGATTGAGGTAGGTCGTGCCCGCCGTCCCGTCCTTGACAAAGTCTTGCGTCACGCCGCTGTCTTGGCTCTGGTTGAGGATGGGCCGGTTGGCCGCGAGGAACCGCAAATCGGCAAAATTCACGCCGCCCCGGCCCCCGTAGCGGCCGCGGTTGCTATTGTATCCGTCCCGCCCGCCCCCGCCCCGACGTCCGCCGCCACCGCTCTGCTGAGACCTCGGTCCCGACGGCGGGCCTCCTCTGCGGTCGCGGTCGCGTCCTCCCCGGTCGCGGTCCCGTCCGTTGTCGCGCCTTGCGTTGTCCCGCGGCGAGTAGTGGTCGCCCCCGTGCTGCTGTGCCTCCTGGACGCCGGCCGGCTTGTCTGCGCGGAACGTGAAATCGCCTTGTGGCGGGCGGCTGTCTCCCCCGTGGCTTTGCGCCGGCCGATCCTGGTTGTTGTGGCGGTCGTTGTTGCGGCCGGAGCGTCCGCTGTTGCGCCCACCACGGCCACCACTGCGCCCGCCGCTGGGGCCCGACGGCAGAGGCCGGAAGTCGAGGCCTGGCGCGTTTGGGCGCTTCGGCAGTCCAACGCCGGGAGGCGGAGGATAGTAGTGGGACATGTTGCGTCGAACGAGATCGAATTCAATCGAATAAAGCAAGGCTGTTGCGCGGGCAGGTCTTTGCGTGTGTTGTGTAGCCGGCTGTCGGGCCCTGGCAAGATGCGCGCGCGGAAAATAATAAATGGCAAACGGATCAAGAAAGTTTCTTTTCACGTTTTTGCCCTGCGATAGCCAGACGCTAGTCTGATTTGGGAAATCTGTATTATTGCATTCCGGATACATGCATGGCGAAGCATTTGAACAAACCCAGTTGTTGAAAAATTATATATATATATATAAAGAAAAGGCTGAAACACTCCCTTTCTCGAAATAGGTCGAGGTCTGTCTTTTCCAGATATAAGCCACAGGTGTGGTGTCACGGGCCGAGTCGAGGCGCCGTCATGTACGAGTACGAGCACGCGCTGTATTATTCGGCAGCATTCGCCGGAGAAAGAACATTTGATCAGCATATCGCGACGTCAGCAGAAAAAGACAGGAGAGGCCCCAGGAGAAAAAGAAATTACACTAAAACGTCGAAAAGTCTATGGAAAAGAAGCGCTGTCCATCCTTTGCAGAGAAAAAACACGCTTTTCCTCCTCTTCATAGCCTCTTCAGATAATGCGAAAGGTAAGCTGGGGGTTGGGATTAGGGGGCTTCCGTCGTTTTGCTCTCCATTTGTTGTCTGCTGCCGACAGAGACAGATGGCGGCGGACACTTCTTTCCGCCAGAAGAAAGGCGCAGCGACGAGACAAGATGAGCGAGAAAAGACAGCAGCAGAATACAGGTGGTGTGATGGCTGCGTTTGGGTCGAGCTATCGGGGAAAACTACAGATCAAACACAGCCAAAGCCTGTCTCGGTTTCTCTCTTGCCTGTGCATCTTTGCGGTCTTTTCTTCGTCGTAAAAGGATGTGCTTTCTTCCTCTCCATAGATTGGCGAGTGTGGTATAATATATACGTAAAAACAGCAAACAGAAAGGATATAGCCGTCACTATCTATGCCGTCAACCCAAAGACAAAAACAGAATCACAGGAAGAAGGAAATCGTGTGACAAATTAAATAGAAAATAAAAAAGTGCCCTCTCAAGAGAGGGCGAGGTATCAGTAGTCCGAGTAGGATCGAAGAGTGCGCGAGACGACAACGCAGCCGCTTACACCGGGGGAGCGGTCTCCTTGCCCTCGTGGACGCTAGCGGGGCTGCTGGGAACAAACTCGCCGTTGATGTGCTCCGGGGTGCGGGCGAGCTCGACGTAGTCGTAGGCGAACTCACCGAGCTGGGCGTCGTCGAGACCAAGCTCCTCCTCCTCGGCCGTCACGCGCAGGCTCAGGCCGGGGACGAGGTTCATCAGGAAGAGGATGACGCAGGTCATGACGAAGGAGTAGGAGAAGCCCGAGACGCAGTCGGCCAGCTGGTAGCCGAGCTGGATCCAGTGGTGGTTCAGCCAGCCGCCGGGGATCTCGGAGAAGCCGTCGAGGTGAGCAATGTAGTCGCTGGCAGAATGTTAGCGGCGGGTTTGATAGAGGCACGTGTAAAGCTTGGGGGGGAACTCACGCGGCGAAGAAAGCAGTCAGGATGTTGCCAGCCATGCCACCGACGGCGTGCTCAGCAAAGATATCGAGGCCATCGTCAATGCCGAGGACGAACTTGAGCTTGGTCGCAAAGTTGCACACAACGGCGCCGATAATGCCAAAGATAACGGCAGACCAGGCAGGGACGAAACCAGAGGCCGGGGTGATGGCAACAAGGCCAGCGATGGCGCCAGAGCAGAAGCCGACGGTGGACCACTTCTTCTCCAGGCGGTAGTCAAGCAGACACCAGGTGATGCCGGCAACCGAGGCAGCCAGGTTCGTGACAATGCAGGCCATGACGGCGCGCATGTTGGCGGCCAGGGCGGAGCCACCGTTGAAGCCGAACCAGCCGACCCAGAGGAAGACGGTGCCGAGAACGACGTGGGTGACGTTGTGCGGGCGGTACGGCAGGCCGGCGTTCTTGTCGTAGCCGGTGCGCTTGCCGAGCATCAGCGAGTAGGCGAGGGCAGCGGCGCCAGACGAGATGTGCACGGGCGTGCCGCCGGCGAAGTCGAGGCCGCCGAGCTTAAACGTCCAGCCGTTGGCGTTCCAGGTCCAGTAGGCAATGGGGTCGTAGACAATGGTGGCCCAGATGAAAATGAAGACGATGCAGGGCAGCATCCGGCCGCGGTCAGCAGCAGCACCAATGGCGAGGGCGGGGCTGTAATGGTTAGACGGAAAAATAAATAAAATAAAATAAAAAATATACGGGAGCTCCAGACAACTCACGTAATGGCCGCGAACATGCCCTGGTACAGGCAGAAGAGGAGATCCGGGATCTTGGTGGAGCCAACCGACGGCTGGCCGAGCGTCTTCATCAGACCAAAGTTGGTCAGGTCGCCAATGAAGGAGCTGCCGGTGTGCGAGAAGGTGAGGGAATAGCCCCAGAAGAACCATTGGAAGCTGACGACTGCTATACTCATCATGGAGAGCCAGATGAGTGACAGCGCAGACTTGCGGCGGGCCAGGCCGGAGTAGAAGAAGCCGACACCCGGAATCATCAGCAGCACGAGAGCGGCCGAGGTCATGATCCAGGCGAAGTCGCCGCTGGAGTAGTAGACGTTGAGGTCCGAGGTCAGCGAGTCGCCGCCGTTGTCGGCGACACCGGAGGTGCCATTGTACACCTCGAGGGGCCCGGAAGACATGATGGGCGGATTGTCGAGTCCGAGTTTGAAAAGGGCGGGGTGTAGTTAAAAAAAAGAACGAAAAAAATTAAGGAGAGTCGTGAAGAGGAATCCTTTTCAAAAACAGATGCTCATCGGAGGAGAGCCGGGCTTGACGATGTCTTCCAGAAACAAGAGGGAAGAATAAAACAAGTCTCGAGAGACAAAAAAGAAAGGGGGATGAGGACTAGAAATAGAAAAACGGGGGTGAGAGGAATGACGGGTAGGGGCAATTAAAACGATATATATACTTGTACTTCATATGTCGCGAGACCGGGGAAAAGAGAGACACAAGGACGAGACAGCATCCTCTAGCACACCTTTGACGCGCGCGCCGAATGTGTGCTCCATATTACTACGCATGACGGGATCGGAGCACAGAGTAGGGTAGGCTGGCTCCTCCGGTGCTAAGATTACCGTAGTTTTCTGTCTGCTGTTTGATTATTTTGTTACTCGTACCTTGATTGCCTCGCCAGATAATCGCATTATCGGCCGGCAGCCCCAGCCAGAGCGGGCGATGTGTATTTCTTTCTACAAAGGGATTCCTGATTGCAAGACAAACCCAGCCAGGACTTCTAACACGGGCAGGCCCCCCCGTTGTAGTATCGTACAGGGGGGGAGGCCGTCTTTGTGTTGGTGGTTCCTTTGCCAAGCCGCTGGCGTCCGCCCAAGTGGGACGCAAAGATAAGGAAGAACAAGCCGCAGGCGAATGGGACAGCGCGGATTCAGAGGCTGCTGGCGCTCACAACGACGAGCATTTGGCTCTTTGTCTCGCCCAGAGCGCTTTCTGGGCTGTCTGGTGCTGTCCTGGCCCTGCTGATAGTGAATAATGGAAATTCCAGGGGACAGTCCGCGGTGAGAGACTTGTTCCGGGATATTGCCATTCCGTATGGCTGCAGCGTCGACGCAGCTCTGCAGCTGGCCGGCCTCGTATGGATTGCAGGCGTCGTAGGGCTCCTTTGGCTATCTGGGGATGCTGGCAATGCTGTGTGTCAACGACAACTGTAATGCGCAAGAAACATGTCCGCAGCCAAGATGCTGATACAAGTCAGCGATGGGCGTGTGCACGCGGCTGCGGCGTCTCTGCCCTGTTTGCATAGCCGGTCTTGTCCAACGCTGTGCTGCATCGTGACGACCATCTATTCCTGATCTTACTCGCTTCTTTTATTAGATGTGTTGTGTTTCCCCAGAGCGCACGCTGGCCGGCGATCCTGCCCGCAAGCCCCAGGATATTGTGTCTCCAATACGCGTGCATGAGTACCCCTCCGTACGAGGTCATCTCAGCCAGCACTATTCTTGAATCTTCCGGAGTTCACTTTGCAGCGACACTTGTTCTCTTGAGCACGACAGATGGACTTGGGTGCCGTGGGGGCTCCAGTTTTAGAACGGCTGTGGGACTGTGAGCATCCTTCCTGTTGGTATCCCAAGGCGATGCGGCGATGCCTTGCTCGAGGCTGTCAACATGGCTCGTCGCATCCTCCACACTTCTCTGCATCACGATGGAGAACGACGTAGAGGTGTGGCGTCGCTGCCGGCGGGCACTAGCAGGGGACATTGCAAGAAGAAAAAGCAAACTCCAAAAGAGCGCCCAAAGGAGGGTACGAGTACGAGTCCTCGTTTTTGAGACGTCAGTGGCCCGCGGCGGAACGGCCGCACGTTCATTGCATCAACCAAACGGAACAAGACGGCCCATGCAAAGCGGGATGACCTGGTTCCGCGCGGGATGGCATCGCCAGAGAGGGCCACGGGCACGGCCGCAGCCAGGTACAGACGTGCTTGACGCACGCAAGCAGCAATATTATCGTGTTACGCGAACCCATATTTTATGTTATTCATGGGAACCTCTTTCCAGTCCTTATCGCGTGCGCCCGGGCCAACGCAGCGGCCGAGAGCCAAGACCTGGCAACGACGACACTGAAACCCTCTGGCCTGGGAAACCCGAAATCCCCACACTTCAACGGGCTTCCGTCTGGGCGAACGTGCGGCCTGGAGCTTGGCACCGAAGTTGGGGAGAAGGAGGCGACAGTGAGCACGCGCTCCATGCAGCGCGTCTGTACCTGACAGGGATCGGCTCCCAATACAAGCTGAGAGATACTTGGCGGCGACCTGATAGGCTCCCGTCGTCGCTGTATGTACACATACATGAGAAATACGAGTACAAGTACGGTACATGTCGTATATTGGAGGTTCGCTTTTGGCCGTCGCTCCTTCCTCGCCTGACGCACGTTATTAACACTCGGCCAGACCCAGGGCACTGCCGTAGCGCCCGTATTTTCCTAAACTGCCCATGGAAATACGACTGAAAAAGGGAAGGAGACAGAGGCGTTGGGAAAAGCGAGCCTCTCATTGGCTGTTGAATCTGATCACTTTCCCTTATCTCTCGGCATTGTGGGTCCTCTCGACAAAGAAGCCCCATTTCGGCCAAGCCAGACCCAAGCAAAAACGCGTCCACAAAAAGCTGCAACGACGACATGCGAACAGACTGCAGTGATCGCAGGCGTTTTTTACATTCTACAAAGGACGACGTACTCGTATTGTTCCTTGCCAAACCTTAAACGCCTCCGGGCAAACAGCGTGCGTCTTCAGGCTTTCCGCGTGGCTGTCGAGACCCCGTTTACGAGTATTTCAATATTGTGGCCCCCGACGATCGGCGTCCTTGCACCGAGCAGTTTTTGCCACCGCCATGCGGCCGTCGCAGCATCGCATGGCCTCGTCCGTTTCTGGGCCCGTTTGCTTGCCGTGTCAGCCTTGCACGCCCATTCGTCTCGTCCCGTCACATACTCGTACTCCACATAGTCCTGTGATATTTACTCGTAGCCAAGGATTTCTCTCTTGGTCCTTTTTTTTGAAAAAAAAAGGATTTCCCCGCTCGAGCGTTTGTTTGCTATCCACCAACACCAAGATCCTTGCCATTGCATCTTGAACAACAGCCGTGCGTAATCAGAGTTGCATCATTGTTCGTAGAGGCCGTGCTGCAGACGAGACAAAAAGACGCAAAAATGTCGGGTTTCGCGATGCTAAATGATTCGCTGGATGCAGAGGCATGGGAAAACTAAAAGGCTCAGCAGAGTTCCGCCATACATATACGGAGCAACCATTGCAATATTGATTTCGGTTCCCTGTTTCGTCGCTTCTCGTTTTTGGTCTCTCTTTCGTTGTTGGGCGGCTTGCGTTTCTTATCTATCGTACTCGTATGTGCCTCTAATTGTCGCGCGTAATAATAAATTTATTTCCCTCAGCTGTCGAGTTCAGCAATCGTTTATCAGCTCTTATCAGCCATAACCTAAGAGCAAAGACAGGACGAAATAAACACAGGCCCCATTCTTTCCTTCCAGAAGCCTTCCGTCCAGGGACAAACTGGTATGTGGGGATCCGACTTAAACCTCTCGCCATGGATATCCTGCAGCGCAGTACTGACAGACATCCTCCCAGACAGTTGCGTTGGCTTGGTATTCGTATGTAGGCAGAACAACGTAAGGCATTGTTGCCCGGTCCGGGGACCTGCAACTCCAATTCTGTGCACTTGGGTCGACTTGGCCGTTGCTTCTCCCCTTTCCCACCTCCTCGTCCCCTGTAACTTCTTTCGTTCATCTCCATGCAACGAGCAATGCGCACTTCAAATTGGGGCACCCGTTGTGGCATCTGCCCAGCTCTGTGGTTCCCAAAGAAACCCAACCCGCCACCTCTCCGACGTTCTTCACGTCAACTTCACTCCGGCCACTTTGTCTGCCGCTTGTCCAGCTCCGTTCAAAGCAGGGTAGGGGTAGTGGCATCCTGGCGTGCAGAAGTGGGCTAGCCTTTGCGTTGTTGTCAGTCCGGCACGGACGCAACCCTCCCTCGCGAACCCCTCCTTGCGTTCAGTTCGAGTTTATCTGGATGCTCACTCCAGATGAGACTCCATCGCACTCCATAAAGCAAGGATGCCTTTCCTCTAGCCCTCAGACTGTCGTAGCTTTTCCCCATGGCCCGGTTGTCGCTGAGTCCTCCCACCTGGTCCGTCCTCCCCCCCTTTTCCTCGGGATCGCCGCTCAAATTGAATCCATACAGAGTCAACCTTTTTTCTACGTAGCTTATTTCCTCCAAGGCTATTTCTAAGAATCCGGCTATCAAGCACAGGAGGGAGCTACTCATGCACTTCATAAATGAACCTCAAGCTGGACTGTTCAGTGACAGCATCTCATTGCCGATCTCGCAGCCCGTGCACCGGGCGGAAGATTCTCATTCTCGGCCTATATGGAGGACGAAATACTTATCGATGTACATAAAGCCATGAGCCTACAAATGCAGCTATGCGGACTCTGCTGGCCACTAGAGAGTAAGAATGCACAGCAAACAATACCAAGACTTACAAAGTACGATACAAGTACATCTCATTTCGAGAGCCCTCCTCCAAAGATAGATCAGGAAACAATGATAAAACAGAATACTCGTACAACAACAAGCATGATGCCAGTAAGACAGAAAAAGAAGGCTAGCCAATTTTCGGTTTGTTCTCTTGAGCAGATTCAGCTGGGCCCTTCTTCCGTTTATTCTCAGCTGCTCGTTTCTTTTGCCCCATATTATTTTTCCAGGATACGAAGAATTGCTCGTAAGGCATGGACTAGCCTTTTCGCCCAACACAGCTGGTGGGCACGGAAATGGCCTCGTCCCAGAGAGCCAATAGCCTGGATGTCTGTGTCCCAAACGGGCAATCATCCATCTGCCAGTCTGCTGCAAGAGATTCATACTCGAGCACTGGCAAGTCCATATGCAGGATACGCGCACACACGGTCGCCGAAAAAAACAGCCCACTCAAGTGCTAGTCCCCCATATTCATATGTGATTGAACGAATGGCACCCCCTTTACCACATCAACGATCCCCCTTCATTTTGTTAAACGACGGCCTCCCCGGTTGTCAAAGTTAGGCAAAAAGAGTGTGTGACTGCTAGTGTATGCAGAATAAAAAACCTTTTCAGCTCAGATGTGCTCAAAGAGATTTCCAACGCGTCGTATTTGTAAACTCGAAACAACGTAGAAAGTGAACGCTGATCT
This sequence comes from Sporothrix cf. nigrograna, assembly GCA_019925305.1. Taxonomy (NCBI): domain Eukaryota; kingdom Fungi; phylum Ascomycota; class Sordariomycetes; order Ophiostomatales; family Ophiostomataceae; genus Sporothrix; species Sporothrix cf. nigrograna. The sequence continues at coordinate 147,963 of JADHKR010000016.1, read as the reverse complement.
CGTGGCGGAACATGCTCTGTTGACGAAGCCAAGAAAGCGTCACGAGACGCTCGCTGACAGCTGCGACGCGTTAAACCGAACCGCCCGCTCAGGAGTCTTTACACAAACGCAACAAGCTGCGTGTCCATCCCCGCGTTTGCGCCACAGAAGCATTTGTATTCTATTCTCTGCTTTGCGCGATATATGCAGAGGAGAAACGCGACAAGGGCACAAAATTACCTTGTCAATGATACGATGTCGCCGCGGACGACAAAGCGTGCTACGTATTACTCCCTACTTTGTATGCCAGGCACAAGCATCGACGCCCTGCGACGATCCGTACCTCCTGTGTACGACGTATCGTGGAGATTGCATGGCAATAGAGTCATGCAGTACTCCTGAGTTATACATATGGAGAAGAGTGAAGCTGCAACTAGGCGAGTGCGCTGGCCACGTCGACGAGATTAGTTGCGTATGCCAAAGGATCTGCCGCGATGTGCGAGGCTATCTTGCGCTTTGCTCTTACGAGATGCATTTCATTCTGAACAATCAGACAGCATTCTAATACTCGCTCCTTGTTCTTGCTATACCGCCCCCGTATACCTCCGTATTTAGTCTATTCTTCGTATGCTGACGCTGATGTGCTCCTCGATAGATTCTCTCGTCTGTTAACGGACAGCTGTGCGTCCTCGTGGTAGATGCTCCTGTTCATCGCCATATCCCCCTGCTCGCAAAGTACTCGGACTGGCAAGGGTCAACGAGCATCCGGCTGTTGCAATTCCACAAAGCCACTGATGGCAATGTCAGCCAGCATCCCCTCGTCCTCTTTCTTTTCCTTGCCTTTGATCTGTCCGACATATTCTCCCCGGCCGCATTCTTGAAGTTGATCGCTATTATGTCTCTACGACGCCCATCCTCCCCACCGTGATTGCACACCGTCAACACGGTCTTGTCGGCAAACACTTGGGACTGGCAGTCAAAGGAAACGAGGTTTGGGGCGTATGGGACAAGAGACAAGCTGCAGCTGACGGCGCCTGGGACAGACTTTCGACGATGTAGCCCGGAAGGGCCGTGGCGAAGAATGGCTTTCATCTCGCCGTCTAGCCCCGCGCCGGGTGCCAAGAGACACCGCCGTATGTGGCTGACCATGAACCGACGCAGGCCGGGCTTTACCCGAAGCTGTTGCCAGCGGTATACGATGCGCTACAAAGCTCCATTGCGCGCGGGCCGGGCCCGGAAACTGATGTCCTCCGAGCAGCGGATTCGACACTGTCGGGGAATTTTCCAGCAGTCCTGACGGTGCAGTGCGCTATCTGTGTTGGTGAGGACTGACGGCTTGGATGTATAGCAGAGAGTGGCTTTCATCGAGACATGCCTTTCTGGTACCGATGAGTCAACGACATGTTTAGCTCGTCAGAAAGAGAGAGGAAACGAGAAAGCCAAAACGGCCCGGATCGAAGGACCAAGTGTTTATGCGTCGTTTTCTTCGTGGCGCTCATTGATTACAGAACTATGGCATCTCGTCATTGCGATGTCTGAACTATGGTTTTGTCAAAGCGAGTGTATTGCCAGATGTCATAGCTGCTCCAATTGGCGTCATTGTTTGCATGAGCAAATCGCACGGAGTACACTGTCGCCGACCCCGGTCAACACCATACAACACACATGATTTTATTCAATTCTTGTCGTCTCAAAGTAGGGGGGGGGGGGGGGCAATACAGATAGTACAAGCCAACACACAAAGCGGTTGCAAGCGGCGTCAAAGAAACAAAGAAGCAGAGAAGCCGATTGCCAGGTAACCAAACAAAGCAACGGTCGATGCAGTTGTTGAGGTCCCCTGCCTACAGACAAAGCGGCAAGTACAAGGGTCTTTGGTTTGTGTTTTCAAACATCATTGTATTCTATTCTTTATCAGCGGTCAAACAAAAACTGCAAACAAAGGAGAGAGGAAAGGATCGAAAGAGATATTTGTATAAATGGAACAGGGTCCGTCAAATTCCAAAAAACTTGCCTTCCTGTTCAAAAATAAAACCGGCATACAACTCGAAAACAACAGAGGTAAAGCTTCCCAGCTCCTACCCATCACCCATCATGTTGCCTGAAGGGCGAGCTGGCGGCTTCTTCCCGCCGTCCCAGCCAACTCCTCAGCAGAGACCGTCGAAAGCACAAGCCCACTGGGCCCGTAAGTCTGCAGCCAGAGACCAGCAAACGAGAGAAGAAGTAGCCTGGAGATCATTCCGAGGAGCTGCTCTTGCTTCCAAGCGAAAGGCCCGCAAGCCGCGTCTGGAGCCCACAAACCTTTCGGATATCATAGAGGTGCCAGAGGTCTCCGACTCTACGCAGCCCAATCCGCTTGCCAGCAAGACAGTCCCCCCGTCTCCAGCCCCGAGAATCGCAACCGCACAGCGTATTCTCGGAAGGACGGAGCCCCGGAAGAGAAGGCAGCCCGAGCCGGCCCGTCCGCCGCCCGTGGATGGAACGCGTCTCGTTACGACAGCACTTCAGCGGCCCCAGGAGGTATCCGGCCGGTCCTGGCTGGGGCAGCAGGGCCTCCAACAGGGTGCACGAGACCCGACAGCTCTTCGGGGCCAGCACAATGTTGCCCACCGCTCGACATTTTACAGGCTGGCCCCCTTTGCGGGCGCCAACATGCCGCCGCTGTCATGGCAAGCGCTGTCCTGGACAGTCCGCCCACGGCCGCCGACCCCGTTTCGCTGGCTGACGTCCGTTGGGACCCGCAGTCTGCCAAGGCCCACGAGAATCACGCGCACCGGGACGGTCCCGATCCAAGGCCGCAGCTGCAGCTACTGCTGCAGTTTTTTGGTCATCGCGAGGCGGCGTGTCCTCTGGAGGAACAACTACGAGATGATTGAGCTCTGCCAGCCGTGCGAGACGAAGCGGCGGTGTGGAGACATCCTTGTGGAGGAGAACCGGGAGCTGGAGGACTTGCCGTCCCCGGGCCACGACGAAGTGCACGCTCCTCCCGTTCGTGTTGTTGACCCTCCCCGTCCCACACGGCCACCCGCGCCAGGTCTCCCAACTGATGTATTATTACCCGAGCGACTGGGACGGGCGGACCGTACGCGCGCCTTTGTTGCCATAAGCCGCCCATGTAGCGTCGCGTGGGCACGAGAGTCGGCTCGACTGCTTGTGCAAAAGGCAAGAAGCCTGGGCGTGATGGACGCCGTCCAGACCTTTGTTGCCAGCATCGTCTGGCAGCCAGAAGCAGCGCTGGCCGCTGCAACGGCCCTCCAGGCAAGGCGGCTCGACAGGCCGCCGCGCAGACACATCCAGCAGCGCGGGCCTCGGCCGGCGACGCCTCTGCCCCGGCCGGCACTGCGCTCTGCATCGCGCTTGGCCAAGATTTCACGGCAGGCCCAGAACCAGATCCCGAATCCTGTGCAGACCGCTCCTCCGAGTGCACCGCGAAGCAGCGTTGGTAATCCTCGCTCAAGACCCCAAAGGTATGTCAAGAGTGATCCGCGTCTTTTTTTCGGCTACCTCACGTGAAGAACAGCAATGCAGATGTGCCATCCAGGCAGGTCTTGATGTTGAAGAGGTAAGTGATTTAAATGATACCTTTTAATATTTTTTATACTTATTTTTCCACCAAGCACTGCATCTTTATAAAAATTCCTTTTTTTTCTCTTTTTGTTATTTAAAGTGATAACCTGCGTTCCCTACATATAGTTTTGGGTAAAAAAGAAAGCAACAATTCTATTCTGGCCAAAACAAAAATATAATACCCAGTCACAATATTAAAAAAAAGTGCCATCGCCAGACAGTATTGCACTGCAATACGTGCACGAGTACTCGAATGTATATGTACGAGTTACCTCGTATTCAAACCATTGAGACGTCTGCACGTGACACGATGCGCCAAGGAAAGCATATGTGGGTCCTCCGTTGCCGTTTCGGAAACGCTGGCCAATAGGATCGTCCCGTTTCGGCTCCCCGTTCTTGCCCCTGTCCTTCAGTGGATCCTCTTGAACGTCTCCCGCGCAAGCCTCCTTGTTCTTCCAGGCCACACCGCACCAACCTCACCCAGCCCAAGGCTCTCGGGCGGGCAAGACTGGTGCGTGATCTGGGCAAATACTCTGCGGCGGCTGCTTGCAGCACAAATCTCTCTGCCCTATGCAGGGTTCGTCACGCACAGCCAGGCAATACGACTTGCTCGCCGACGACTCGGTTTTTGTGCGCCTTTTGGTCTTTCGCTCCTTTGCCAGTCTACTCTCTTCAGTCCCTCCTTTTCGCCCCCCCTCTTCATGCAGACCCCTCTTGGCGGTCTCCCTCCTAGGGCGTGCTTCCACGCTTTCCTCCGAGCAAAGTGCCCGACGCAGGCCACTCTGATGTGCTGACGCTCGCCACGTATTTTCCAACTACTCGACCGGACCTGATCTTCGGCCCAGGCCTTCGTCACGGATCGGCAGCACGAGGCGCCGTGCACGAGCTGTCCCTTCTCGACCTGCCCGCCGTGGACAGAACCGCGGCTCGGCCTTTTGCCTTGCCAAGCACGCACCTCGGCCTCCCTACCGATTCTCGCCCTCCATGGCATCCGCGCTTGTGCGCGGGCCGCTGACAGAGGCCAACCTCCGGAAGCTCCAGCCCTCCATCATCCAGCCTATGCCGCCTGTCCTGATTTCGTCGACGAGCGAGCACGACGGGGCTGACAAGGAGGATGAGGACGATGCGTCAGTTCGCGCCAAGGAGACAGCGGCAGACAAGGTGGCCCGGCTCCGTGTCTGGGTCTACAACGCGATGCTGGCCCTCGCAGGGATGGGCGATGAGGGCATGGAGATTCTCAACGCTGACGAGCTCTACATTGCCGGGCCGGGCGAGATGCGGTTGTGGGCTAGAGACATGCGGCTCAAGGCGGCCCGGCTGAAGCGGCGTGCGGAGCAGGGCATCCCAGAAGGCGCTAGCGGTGGCGACGGCAAGAACGGCAAGTACGGCAACGTCGGCAGCGACGACGACGACGACGAGGACGACGATAGCGAGGCGGCGCGAAACGACCCAGACCTTGACGACCCAGCCTACTGGCAGGCCAAGCTCAAGTACCTCGAGTCCGAGTTGAAGCCGCTGAGCCGGGAACGCCGCAAACGCCGCCGTCTGGCGCCCGAGTCCCAGATTGCTGCCGAAGACGCTGCGCGGATCGAGGCGGAGGCCCGCGCTGCCGAGGGCGGCCGGTTCTACCTGCCTCACATGCTCTGCTTCGAAGTGGCCAGAGACGAGCAGCAGCGCCAGCGCGAGGATGAAAAGGCGCGCCAGGAAGCGCGTGCCGAGCGCGAGCGCGTGGGACAGGCTAAGCTGCTGTGGCAGGCCAAGCAAGCCCGTATCGAGCGCTGGGTGCAGACGACCACGCCGCCGTCTCTCACGCGCCTGCCGAGCGGCGGCTATTCGTGGCTGGACGCTGGCGTGCCGGCCCACGCCGCCCCCTTGGCTGGCGACATTGGAGGCCCGCCTTTGCCCAAGATTGTGGACGCGGCTGACCTGTCTGATTCGTCGATTGTTGAAATCACGCCTGCTCAGTTCAATAGCGTCCAGCAGTTCCACCTTCACGAGGCAAAGCAATGGCGGCAAAGACAGCGACAACAACAGCAGACGGGGGACGAGGACGAGGATGACGAGGACAACGAGTATGACGAGGACGACGAGGACGAAGACGATGACGAAGAAGACGAAGACAACGAAGACGAGTCGGTGGACGAATCGGAAGAACGCGCTGCTATGGAGGCGCTTCAGAGCCTTGTCGGACACTTTACGGAACGTCTTGGCGAACGTATCGAAGACGCCAGAAAGGATCTTGAAAGCCAAGCACAAGCAGAGGCAAAAAAACGACAGGAGCAGCACGAGCAGCAGAAAAAGCAAAAGAGAGCGCAGCAACATCGGCAGCAGCAGCAGCGGCAGCAGCAACAGCAGCAGCAGCAGCAGCAGCGACAACTGCCCCCCGCCGCGGCCGAAGCATCGGTCGACCTCTCGGCTGTTACGGCGGCGACGGTTCCTCCGACAGAGGCCACACCTGCGCCGTTCGTGGCGGACACGCCGAACACGAGCGCCTTGACGGGCGAGGGGCCCGGCGGCACGGACAGCACGCCTGCCCCCGAGTCAGCTACGGCGAAGACGAAGCTGCCAGTGCCAGCGATCCTGGGCAAACGGCGCCGGGACGAGGCCCGCGCCGGACAATAGACGGTCCTAGGTCCGTTGCCTGTCTTTCTCCCCCTGCTCTTTTCTGTATAGACAGTTGGCGGAGCGATGTCGATGGGAGACAGCATGAGTTGACAAGATGCCGGAAGCCAACCCGATGTATTGTTTCTAGCGTTCTTTATTCCGTTCTTTGTTTTTCTTTCGTCCTTTTTTTCGTTTTATTCTCGGAGTTTCTTTTTCGATTCCCTTTTTTTTCTCCCTGCCCGTTGTCTGCTTTCCCCTTTCCCCCCTTCCTACACGATGATGACCGCGCCCTGACTTCTGTATTATGGACCCGATGATATCCCGGCCCGGAAAGACTGGATGCTTTCTTTGCCTTATTTTTATTTCATGTTTCCGTTTTCCTTTTGCGCCCAACGTGTCGAATACCGCAAACTGCACGCATACTCGTACACGTACAAGTATACTCGTCCAGGACAATGCCAGACAAAAACCGCAACCGTCAATTCCGTTTATTGGCACATCAGCTGACGTGAGACTGCATCCGCTGACTTGAGACTGCGATCGTTCCGGTCGAGCCTACGACGCTCGGCCTCCTTCACAAAGCTGGAAGCCTGTTGATTTAATGCCGCGGACCAATACGACGTCAAGCACTCGAAATATCCGTTTCTGCTGACCACGGTCAGAATGGCAGCCTACTAGTACGACCTCACAGGACACGAGCCTGGGAACCACCGAGAATTAAAGTCCACGCTGACATGCGTGCATATACGAGTACTCGTACTTGTGAAGAAGTGCTCGAGCGAGACGGCAGCTGAATGAAAAGCAGCAAAGCAGGCAAAATGCAGCTGAAACACAAAGGCACGACAGTGGCGTTGCGAGCTGGCATGGACGCAAGACGAGGCCGCCACACCGTTCGTTGCTCTGGACAGTGGCCTGATTCTTCTTTGTCGCTGTGGTGCGTCGTTCACATGTGGACCGCGGCTTTTTGGCAGCAGAGTCAAGGTTTAGCGACGCACGGGCGCTACATCCTTCCCCGCAACACTTACAACGTTGGGGCTTTCCCCGCAAAGCCGCAGCCGTTGGGGCACTCCTTCCTTTGCCTTTTAACAGGCTCGATGCCGGGAAGGAACGACCGGGCTCCCCACGTACAAAAGCAAGACAAGAGACAGAGAAGCGCCCCGAGAACACAAGCCTGCCCAGCAACACGCAGACACACAGCACCCAGCACCAGATGTCTGGCAAACCGGACACGGCGCCGGCCATCATCGTCGGCCACGGCCTGGCGGGCCTCGTGGCAGCGTACGAGCTGACGCAGCGCGGCGTCGACGTGGTCATTGTCGACCAGGAGACGCGGGCCAACCTCGGCGGCCAGGCCTTCTTCTCGCTGGGCGGGCTGTTCTGCGTCGACTCCAAGGCGCAGCGGCAGCGCGGCATCAAGGACTCGCGCGCGCTTGCGATGCGCGACTGGCTGGGCACGGCCAAGTTTGACCGGCTCGACACGCAGGACCGCTGGCCGCGGCGGTGGGCCGAGGCGTTTGTCGACTTTGCGACAGACGAGCTCGAGGCGTACGTGACAAAGCTGGGCCTGTCGTTTATCCAGGTGGGCTGGGCCGAGCGGGGGGACGGCTCGGCCGACGGGCACGGCAACTCGGTGCCGCGCTTCCACCTGACGTGGGGCACCGGGCCCGAGGTGGTGCGCATCTTCCGGGAGCCGGTGCTGGCGGCGGAGAAGCGCGGGCTGGTGACGTTTCTGCACCGGCGCATGGTGGACCGCCTGCTGACGGACAGCGACGGGCGCGCGGTGGGCGTGGCCGGCCGCGTGCTCAAGGACGACGACGGCGTGGCGCGCGGCGCGCCCACGACGCGCGAGGCCGTCGACACGTTTGAGCTGCGCGGCGCGGCGGTGCTCGTGGCCTCGGGCGGCATCGGCGGCAACATCGAGGCCGTGCGCAAGGCGTGGCCGCTGGACCGGCTGGGGCCCAAGGTGCCGGCGTCGTTTGTGGTGGGCGTGCCGGCGCACGTCGACGGCCGCATGATGGGCATCGCCGAGGCGGCCGGGGCCAGCCTCGTCAACCAGGACCGCATGTGGCACTACACCGAGGGCCTGCAGAACTGGGCGCCCATCTGGCCGGGCCACGGCATCCGCGTCCTGCCGGCGCCGTCGTCGCTGTGGCTGGACGCGCGCGGCAAGCGGCTGCCCGCCTTTCTCTACCCGGGCTCGGACACGCTGGCCACGCTCAAGCACATTTGCGCCACGGGCTACGACTACAGCTGGTTCATCCTGGACCAGGCGATTGTGGCGCGCGAGTTTGCGCTGTCGGGCTCGGAGCAGAACCCCGACATCACCGGCAAGAGCTACTGGCAGACGCTGCTGCAGCGCGTGCTGACCAAGAAGGGCACGGTGGCCGTGCAGAATTTTTGCGAGCACGGCGCCGACTTTGTCGTGCGCGACACGCTGCCCGAGCTGGTGGCCGGCATGAACGAGCTGGCGGCGGCCGCGGGCGGGCCGGCGCTGGACCTCGCCGCCGTCCAGGAGACGGTCGAGGCGCGCGACGCGCAGATGGACAACCCCTACAGCAAAGACGCGCAGGCGATGCTGATCCACAACGCGCGGCTCTTTTGGTACGACAAGGTCAGCCGCGTCGCGCCGCCGCACCGCATCCTGGACCCCCGGTACGGCCCGCTGATTGCCGTGCGCATGCACCTGCTGACGCGCAAGACGCTGGGCGGCATCGAGACGGACCTGGGCTCGCGCGTGCAGCGCCCCGACGGCAGCGCCTTCCCGGGCCTGTACGCCGCCGGCGAGGCCGCCGGCTTCGGCGGCGGCGGCGTGCACGGCTACGCGGCGCTCGAGGGCACGTTCCTGGGCGGCTGCATCTTCTCCGGCCGCGCCGCCGGCCGCGCCATGGCAGACGAGATCCTGGCTGCCAAGGCCCCGCCGGGCGAGTCCCGTCTGTGAGCAGGGCAAGGGCCGAGGGACCGGTGCCGGGGCCGTGTATGTTTACAAGGACGACGACGGATGTGGCTGCGTTGCAAAGGCCTTTCAAAGTGCTGGCTGCCTTTGCATTGTACTACTAAGCAAGGACACAAATACGCAAATGTCTGCTTTTACAAGCGAATACGACTATATCATCATCCGGTTCGTTGGTCAAGGTTGTCCATAAGCAACTGAGATGATGCTTGTACTCGTAGTACTTTCAATGCGGTGGCGTGAAACAGGCAGCCTAAATCGCTGTACGCTAACGTCTTTTTTAGACTTTCTTCTCATCGCTCCGCCACCATGCGTCGTCGTCGACATGGCCATGTGGGCTAGCTGATTGGAGCGCATGGGATCCCGTACCATGCCCGCTTGTGCGTGTATTCAGGTTTGTGCCCACGGGCGACGTCAGCGGCCTGTCGACATAAATCGAAGCATCGTGGCGTGGTCTCATCGCAAACGTCTTCAACGTAGGCATCGCCGCTTCTCTTCTCCCCTTGTTTGATCGCCCCTTCTCTTCTCCCCTCTTTGATCGCCCCTCAGCATGGTCTCCCAGCCCGCCGTCGAGACGGCCAAGGCCTCCGGCGCCGGCGACGCGGCCGCCCCTGCTGCCGGCACGCTCGCCGAGCCTCAGCCGCCTCTGCCTCCTCGGCCCCAAAGCCGGGACACCGGCCGCGAGCCGCCCCCGTACGAGCAGCCGGCCGGGCAGCAGGCCCAGCAGACACCGCAGTTTGCGCCGCCGCCGACCCGGCCTCTCTCTCTCAGCAGCCAGCCGCCGCCGCCGCCGGTGCCGTCCCCGGGCCATGCCTCCTCCAAGCCCAACATGCGGGAGCGCCTCCACCAGTGGAGCGTCAAGGTGGGCGTGCCCGTCAACCGCCTGACCAACAAGCTGGGGTCCGAGGCGTTTTGGCCGTCCTCGCTCGACCACGAGAGCGACAAGGCCGCGCGCATCCTCGCCTCGTTCTGCCACGACGGCTTCTACACGCAAGCGCCGGCAGCGCCCGCCGCCGCCCCAGCCTCTGCCGCGGCTGCTTCCGTCGGCCCCAAGGGCAAGCCGCAAAAGTCGCTTGTCACGATCCCCGCCGAGGTCATTGGCCAGGCGGCCGGCCTGGCCATCTTTACCACGTTCCGCACGGGCCTGCACATCTCGGGCGCCGGCGGCTCGGGCATCGTCGTGGCGCGCCTGCCCGACGGCGGCTGGTCCCCGCCCTCGGGCTTCCTCGTGCACACGCTCGGCGCCGGCCTGCTCGTGGGCCTGGACATTTACGACTGCGTCTGTGTCCTGCGCACGCCCCAGGCCGTCGAGGCCTTTACCAGGCCGCGCGTGTCTCTCGGCGGCGAGGTCGGTCTCGTGGCCGGCCCGGTGGGCACCGGCGGCGCCGTCGAGGCCGCCCTGCTGGCCAAGGCGGCGAGCACGTCGCCCGTCTGGAGCTACATGAAGAGCCGCGGCTTCTATGCCGGCGTGCAGGCCGACGGCACCATCATTGTCGGCCGGCCCGACGCCAATGCCGACTTTTACGGCCGCCGCGGCATCACCGTCGACCAGATCCTGCGCGGCCAGGTCCCGCCGCCCGGCCACGGCACCCAGAACCCGTCCTTGCCGCCCTGGCCCGTGGCCACGCGCAAGCTCATGGAGGCGCTCAAGGCCGCCGAGGGCCGCACAGACGTCGACCGTGCCGTTCTGCGCGACGTGGCCGCCGGGCCCACGCCGGGCGACCTGGGCATGGCAGACTCGGACCGGGAGGTCGAGGTGCCTCACCTGCACGGCGACAAGAGCCAGGCGTAGACGGAAACAAAGCCTACAATGAAGAAACGGGCAGCACGCAGTCGCAAGGTCCAACAAATAGTGTATTCCGACCAATTCTTGGCCAGCTGCCTCCAACCGTCCCTATTCTATTTGAGCATCGCAGCGAAAAGACACCATACACACGGATGGGGAAATGCACATGCGGAGGGAAGAGGGAAACGAAAGCCGGTCTTGATGGCGCAGAGGAAAAAGTAAAACGAGGAAAAAAAAGACTCTCGACCGCAAATAGTCGTACACTGGCCAGACTACAGGTACAGACCCTCCGGCTCGCCCTCCTGCTTCGTGCGCAGTACACGCTCACGCGCGGCGCGGAAGTCGGCCATCTGCACGCGCATTCGTCGCTCGCGCAGCGCCATCAGGCCCGCCTCGGAGCAGATGGCCTTGATGTCGGCGCCCGACAAGTCGTCCTTTTGCGAGATGAACTCGTCCAGGTCGACGTCCTCGTTGAGCGACATCTTGGACGTGTGCAGCGTAAAGATCTTGCGCTTCGTGTTCTGGTCCGGGTTCTCAAACAGGATCTTGCGGTCGATGCGGCCGGGGCGGATCAGCGCCGGGTCGAGCGACTCGATCTTGTTGGTGGCCATGATGACCTTGACGTCGCCGCGGTCGTCGAAGCCGTCGAGCTGGTTCAGCAGCTCGAGCATCGTGCGCTGCACCTCGCGCTCGCCGCCCGACGTCGAGTCGTAGCGCTTTGTGCCGATGGCGTCGATCTCGTCGATAAAGACAATGGACGGCGCGTTCTCGGCCGCCACCTGGAACAGCTGCCGCACCAGGCGCGGCCCGTCGCCGAGGTACTTTTGGATCAGCTCGCTGCCAACAATGCGCAGGAACGTGGCCGACGTCTGGTTGGCCACGGCCTTGGCCAGAAGCGTCTTGCCCGTGCCGGGCGCGCCGTACAGGATCACGCCCTTGGGCGGCTTGATGCCCATCTCCTCGTACAGCTCGGGGTGCAGCAGCGGCAGCTCCACCGACTCGCGCACCTCCTGGATCTGCTGCTCCAGGCCGCCAATATCCGCGTACGACTCCGTCGGCGCCTTGTCCAGCTTCATCACGCTGACCGACGGGTCCGTGTCGTCGGCGAGCACGCCCACAATGCTGACGCTCTTATGGTGCAGCAGCACGCTCGTGCCGGGTTCCAGCAGGTCCTTGTCGACAAAGCTCATGATGCTGACGTAGTACTCGGGCCCCGTTGTGCTAGACACGATCGCGTGGTCGTCGTCGATCATCTCCTCGAGCGTGCCGACGCCCATCGGGCTGCCGCGCATGTCGTCCACGAGCCCGCGCTCGTCGGCCAGCCGGTCCTCGCCTGCGCCGTCCGCCGCGTCCAGGCTGCCTGCCGGCGCGTTGCTGTCCTTGGCCGCCTTGGCCTTGCGCAGTCGCTCCTGGTTCTCCACGTACTCTTCCTCGAGCAGCAGGTGGTCGTGGATGCGCTGCATCCGCAGCAGTCGTAATTTGCATCGACTTGTCGGGAACACCGCCGGCAGTTTCGCAGCCGCGCCGCCGCCGCCCGTCTTTCTCTTCTTCCGCCCGACGCGCGCCGTGGGCCGCGGCGGGGGCTCGTACTTGGGCTTCTCCTTCTGTTTTGCGGCGAACGAGGTCAGCGTCTCTTCGTGTGGCCCCTCTTCCGCACTGTCAATGCCCATCGCGAGCTCACCTTTTTGCTCTTGTCGTCCTGGCCATCGCCAGGGCCGCCGCCGCCCATCCCTGACTGATTTTGTCCCTGCGAGCATCCAATGTCAGCAATCCGCGTGCGCAACACGGGCAAGATGGTGTTGCTGGCGCTTCTGGCGCTGCTGGTGAGGGTGAGAGGAGCTTCGTCGCAGGGGAAAGAAACGCACCATGTCGGCTCGCCTCGGTTCTCAGATGCGACGCGCAATATGCAGAGCGACAAACAGATAATGCCGCGGAGGTAATGTGGTTGCAGGAGTGCCGTTGAGAGAGCAACAAACACGCAATGGATGCGAGGCAGAGGAAAGGAGCTTGCAGCCAGCTGGGGCGAAACGTCAGGCGCCAGGGGAAACGCGACAGCACACGCCTGCCTCGTCGGCGCTAACGTAAGCAAGTCACGTGCAAAGGGCCCAAAGAACGAATGCCTGTGGGCTGTGCCGGGGATCCACTCGCAGGCCGCCTATCGTACACAGCATATCGTCACAATCGTTCCTTCTGGAATCGGAGGCGGGGCGTAACGAGCAGTGTTCGCAGACGGAGGCTCCTTCCAGCATTTCTGCAGTTCTTGCCTTATCCCGTTGGCCTCCTTGCCCACGTATCGTCCTGCCAACGATAGTTTATTATCATCGCTTCTCTCCTTTGACATCTCGTCACGGCCAAAGCATTTGTTTCTCCCATTCCTCTTCCAGGTGTTGCTCCACCCCTCCAGCTCCGCATATCGCATCATTCTACGTCCGGGCATCCAGCAGCAAACGCCCTCCTCCCGCCAGCAGTTTCCGCACAACATCGCCGTTTCGTCGTCTTTTTTTCTGTCACTTGTAGAGAATCCATATCATCTACTCCAGCAGGTTCCACGAGTTCCTGTCCCCTCTTCAACAGGTACACGCGAGTCTGATGCAAACCTAGCTGGGCAGCTGCCTACTCCACTGTGGAGGCTCAGGCTCACAATCCTAGTTTTTCTTCACGGACCGTCAGCTACGGACTGGCCTTCTTTCCAGGACCTCTTCTCAGGACCTCTTCTCAGGACTCTTCTCAGGGTCTCTGCGTTTTGCAACGAAGAACCGCAACTGAAGAGTCGAGACAGCGCTCTCCCTGCTCGTCGCCTGCCTTTCCACGAAACCGTCTCCCTCCAGCCCAAAATGCCGTCGAGTCGGGAAAACCGCCTCAGCCGAGAGCTCAACGACATTAACAAGGACAAGAAATTCTCGGGTGTCGATGCTCAAATGGTGGACGGTCGCTTGGACCATTTAAAGGGCGCCTTTCTTGGCCCTCCAGACACGCCGTACGCGGGTGGCACATTCTGTGTTGACATTAGAATACCGCCCACATACCCGTTCAAGGCTCCGGAGATGAGGTTTGACACCAGAGTGTGGCATCCAAACGTCAGCAGCCAGACGGTATGTTTCTGACGAGCCTGGGTCGTCCCGAGTCGAGAGAGCCACACACACAAAATACAAAAGAATGCCGTCGCTAACAGACATGCCGTTGACCAGGGCGCAATTTGCTTGGATACGCTGGGGAAGAGCTGGTCGCCCGTGAATACCATCAAAACGGCGTTGATGTCGCTGCGTGCCATGTTTGAAAACCCAAATCCGTCCGACCCGCAAGATGCGCAGGTAGCTAAAATGTTGTTGGAGGAGCCTGAGTTTTTCAAGATTGTGGCTCACGACTGGGCCGTCCGATATGCCGGGGCCAAGCGGTTCTTGCCCACACCGGAGGAATACCAGAGACCAACAGCCACAACACGTCCTATTGAAGATACTACCAAGTATGCAATCCCTTTGCATTTTTTTTTACGGCCGGCGCCAGCCAGGCGCAGGCACAGCTGTGCTAACCACTCTGCGGTTTAGATATTGCGGCTACAACCGAAACCTCATCGGCCGGTTTACGGATATGGGATTCTCTATCGAGCAGGTTGTTGATGCGTTTAGTCTCTGCAGGATCTCTAGAAACGGCGGCCAGGACCAGCATTTGGAACCCGAGGTGATTGGCGACATCACTGCCCGCCTCTGCAACGAGATGTGATGCAGACCGCTGCTTTGGGCCCCGTTTACAGTGCATCTCACTTTCACGGGTTTCTCGCTGCCTCAGCCCACGAGGCTGTCTAGGACCTCAACCCGAGGCTGTCTAGGACCTCAGCCTACGAGGCTGTCTAGGATACATACGATTTTTGTGGAGTTTTGGGCCGCATCTTCCTCTTTTCTTCCTCTTCTCTTCTTCTTCTCCTTTTTTCTTTATTTTGCATGGATACACAGGTTTTGCTATTGTTGCTCGTTTGGCGGGAGTCTAATGAGCCTGAACGGCCGCCTTTTGGCAGCATGTTGAACAGCGATAAGAATGTTTAAACAAGCGCGCATCACGACATTGAATAGCCCAGATAAGCGCTGGCACTCGCGAGTCGGTACTGATCACAGATAAGCTTTATCTTTACATGACTGCGAATTTATTGCTGTTGTACATGCTTTACCTTTGTTAGATGTGCATCCACCACCGCGTCTCGTGGTATGTTCATATAATTGTGCTTTCTGTATTCTATCGGATGCCGTGACGTGTAGTCAAGAAAAGAGGAAAAACTAGAAAACATGGACAAGAGGCTCACAACCTTGACGTCGCGTGGCCTCTCGTGTCCAATACATCTCCCGCCTCGCTGTTCTAATTTCGTAGATTGTGCCACCAGTCGCCCCGGGCCGCTTACAGCAGGTCGCGGCGGACAAACTCGTCGCGCAGTGCCTTGCCCAGACCAGCCGGGGAGCGCTCGACGACGACACCGGCAGCCTCGAGGGCCTTGATCTTGGAGTCGGCGCCGCCCTTGCCGCCCGAGACAATGGCACCAGCGTGGCCCATGCGGCGGCCGGGCGGTGCAGAGATACCGGCGATGAAGGACACGACGGGCTTGCCGCCGTTGACTGTGTTGTTGGCGCGCAGGAACTCGGCGGCGTCCTCCTCGGCGGAGCCGCCAATCTCGCCAATCATGATGATGCCGTCCGTCTCCTCGTCGTTGAGGAAGACCTTGAGGCAGTCAATAAAGTTGGTGCCGCTAAAGGGGTCGCCGCCAATGCCGACGACGAGCGACTGGCCGAGGCCGGCCTGCGTGGTCTGGTTGACGGCCTCGTAGGTCAGCGTGCCGGAGCGGCTGACGATGCCGATGCGGCCGCGCTTGTGGATGAAGCCGGGCATGATGCCGATCTTGCACTGGCCGGGGGCGATGATGCCGGGGCAGTTGGGGCCGACGAGGCGGGACTTGCTCTGTGTCTTGAGCATGCTGGTGATGCGAAGCATGTCTATCGAAGAGGTTAGGCGGGCATTCTTGGAGAAGGGGGGGGGAAGGGGGGGGGATGCGCGCTTACCGTGCTGAGGAATACCCTCTGTGATGCAGACAATCAGGGGGACCTCGGCGGTCAGGGCCTCCTCGATGCCGCTGGCAGCCAGAGGGGGGCTATCAAGCAGACGTGTCAGCGCCGCGGCCTTTACAGCTTGTTCGGGCAGGGAAGCTTCGCTTACGGGACGAAGATGGCCGTGGCCGTGGCGCCCGTCTCCTTGACGGCATCCGAGACGTTGGCAAAGACGGGCAGGCCGAGATGTGTCTGCCCGGCCTTCTTGGGGTTTGTGCCGCCAACAACCTTTGTGCCTGCGGGCGAGCCAGAGCCGCGTATCAGCCTCTGTGCGCTATAATTGCAGGCAGGAGAGCGTGCTTACCGTAGTCAATGGCCTGCTGGGCGTGGAAACTATTTGCGAGGGGGGCCTGCCGTCAGCATTGGCACTATTGCCGTTGGCAGATCTCCGCGACTGCTATGATCACCACGATCGCCGTCGGTCGATGCCGCGCCCGCCCGCGCAACGGCCGCCCGGCTGCGCAGCCCGGCCTCCCCCCATGCAGCCCTGGGTGCACTTACGTTCCCTGTTTGCCGGTGAAGCCCTGGAAGAGCACCTTGGTCTCGGAGTTGATGCGCAGGTTGCCGATGGTCGCGGCATAGGGGCTGGACTCGGAGCTGTAGGCGCGGCGGGCGGCCTGGCGCATCAGCGCCGGCCGGGCACACCGGGAGAATGCCTGCATCGTGGATATGGCGGAGAGCGAGGGCCGGGGCAGGTCGGAAGGGCCGTGGTCAGAGGTGCGTCGTCGAGTGTTGCAGCACAAGTCAAAGGGAGACGCGGAGTTGGAGCAAAAATTGACAGCGATAGGCGTCGTCGGAATGAGGGGAAGGAGCGAGGCACACAAATTAGCAGCCGGTTTTCTGGCGGTGTCGAGCTGTTCCGGCGCGCTAATATTCCTCGTACAGGGTGCAAAAGGACACCGAACGGGCACCTCGCTGCAAAAGGGCTATTGACAACCCGACGCAAGCTGGGGCAGGCCGCCCGTTTCACGTGCAAGCACAGACGTGATTGGCGCCTGCAACGTCGTCTCGCAATTATGCGACCTTTTCTTTTGCTCGCGGTTTTTTTCGACAGCGAAGCTGTCTCGCGGGTGGCTTCGTGCTGGAGACGCATACAAGATCCCAGAAAGCCTCTACAAATACGTTGGAAGCCCCTGCACATGCCCGGGGCCCCTGAACTGCAGAGCCCGGCACGCGAAAACAACGCGAAGCTCGGCAACAGCTGCCAAAATGTCGGTAAAGCAGCACGGAAAGGCACGGGTTGGTCGGTGGCGCACAGCCACACAACGCACTAGCCACAGGAGGTTGGTTTTTGCTGCCTGTGATTGGCCGGCCAGCCGATAACGATAGCGGGGCGATGACAAGCCCCACCAAAAAGTCTGGACAGCAAACCGACATTGAGAGATCGAGGCGGAGGGCACTCTACGAGTGAGTAGACGCAGGCGTGCTGGCAGAATCGGAAACAATGGCCACTGTGACCGTGACGGAGTCGGCGGCCGCGCCCACGCGCCGGGGCAAGGAGACGCTCCCCCCCGAGAACGAGCGGTTCCTGCGGTGCTGCGCCGACATTGCGCACGCCCTGATCGAGGACTTTGAGGAGGCGTCGCGCAACCCGCGGCGGGCGGCGCGCGACATCAACCTCAACAGCCTGCGGTCCAAGTACGCGCGCAAGCACCGCGTGAACGGCGTGCCGCCGCTGACGGCGATCATTGCGGCGGTGCCCGAGCACTACAAGAAATACATCTTGCCGAAGCTGGTGGCCAAGCCCATCCGCACGTCGTCGGGCATCGCCGTTGTGGCCGTCATGTGCAAGCCGCACCGCTGCCCGCACATTGCATACACGGGCAACATCTGCGTGTACTGCCCCGGCGGACCGGACTCGGACTTTGAGTACAGCACGCAGTCGTACACGGGCTACGAGCCGACCTCGATGCGGGCGATCCGCGCGCGCTACGACCCGTTTGAGCAGGCGCGCGGCCGTGTCGACCAGCTCAAGGCGCTGGGCCACTCGGTCGACAAGGTCGAGTACATTATCATGGGCGGCACGTTCATGTCGCTGGCCGAGTCGTACCGGGAGGCGTTTATTGCGCAGCTGCACAACGCGCTCAGCGGATACCAGACGAGCAACGTCGACGAGGCGGTGGCGGCGGGCGCGATGAGCAGCACCAAGTGCGTGGGCATCACGATCGAGACCCGGCCCGACTACTGTCTGCAGCCGCACCTGTCGAGCATGCTGCGGTACGGCTGCACGCGGCTGGAGATAGGCGTGCAGTCGCTCTACGAGGACGTGGCGCGCGACACCAACCGCGGCCACACGGTGGCGGCCGTGGCCGAGACGTTCTGCCTGGCCAAGGACGCGGGCTACAAGGTGGTCAGCCACATGATGCCCGACCTGCCCAACGTGGGCATGGAGCGCGACCTCGACCAGTTCCGCGAGTACTTTGAGAACCCGGCGTTCCGGACCGACGGCCTCAAGATCTACCCGACGCTCGTCATCCGCGGGACGGGTCTGTACGAGCTGTGGCGGACCGGGCGCTACCAAAACTACACGCCCAACGGCCTGGTTGACCTGGTGGCGCGCATCCTGGCGCTGGTGCCGCCGTGGACGCGCATCTACCGCGTGCAGCGCGACATCCCCATGCCGCTGGTGACGTCGGGCGTGGAGAACGGCAACCTGCGCGAGCTTGCGCTGGCGCGCATGAAGGACTTTGGCACGACGTGCCGCGACGTGCGCACGCGCGAGGTCGGCATCAACGAGGTCAAGCACAAGGTGCGGCCCAGCCAGGTCGAGCTGGTGCGGCGCGACTACGCGGCCAACGGCGGCTGGGAGACGTTTCTGGCGTACGAGGACCCCAAGCAGGACATTCTCGTCGGCCTGCTGCGGCTGCGCAAGTGCAGCGACGCGTACACCTTCCGCGAGGAGCTCGTGGGCCAGCCGACGAGCCTGGTGCGCGAGCTGCACGTCTACGGCACCGCCGTGCCGGTGCACGCGCGGGACCCGAAAAAGTTCCAGCACCAGGGCTTCGGCACGCTGCTCATGGAGGAGGCCGAGCGCATTGCGCGCGACGAGCACGGCAGCGACAAGATCAGCGTCATCTCGGGCGTGGGCGTGCGCAGCTACTACGCAAAGCTCGGCTACTGGCTGGACGGGCCGTACATGAGCAAATGGCTCGACGGCCGACCGGCACCCGATGCGGACGCGGCTGCGCCTTGAGGCAGGCGGGAGACAGCAACGCACAAAGTTACTCTGCAGTCGCTCTCCGCACGGTCGCTCGGGGCACTGCCGCGCCTGAGTGCAGTTCTCGTGCCGCACGACGTCGTCGGCATGGCACTGCCGCACAAGGGACATGACGGCAGGCAGTGCAGTGCATCAAGTCCACATGGCGGGAGTCACCAGAGCCGCGCGACCGTCTTTTGGGCGCCGTTGTGCTGCAAAGCACTGGCACAGGGTATCCAGAGGACTCTTTTTCGAACCAGCAGATGGACAGCACAGTCTTTCATCCCGAGCAGAAAACGAACGCCGATTACGAGTACAATGCAACTCAATCGTTTTCTTTTTCACTGACAGGCGACAAGAAGCGCAGAAGGAAGGGCCTCCGCCTTCTGGCTGTTGCTTATTTTTCTTGTTCTTCCGCTTCCAACGGTTGACAGACTCATCAGTCTCCATCACATCTCGTGGGCGTCCTTTCTCCACGTCAGCAAGGCTGCTTCTTGTCGGTTGTATCCGGAACGTTTGACAGGCCGTTGTGGGGCTATCTGGGCATAAGCTTAAATTAGGGCGAGTCCAGCCAAGACAGGGCATGATCTTTACGTCGTACCGTAGTTGAGATGTCTTGCCGTGATCTCTTTTGTTTGATTGTACCGACCTGTAGACAGACCTGTCACCGCTACGCAACGTGAGTACACGCCGAGAGCCAAAAAGAGCCACAGAAGCAGGAGGGGACAGAAACAGAAAACAAGAAACACAGAAGAAGAGAAACAGAGAAATAGAAACAGAAACAGCAGCACCGTCTTTTTCTTATTGCGCTGTTCTTGCTGGCTCCTCCTTGGCGGATTCGTCCCGCACACTTCTGGCTGTTCCTCCGCCACCGCCACCAACACACACCACCTTCCATGCCCGCTGCTGGAGACCAAGCTTGCGGCGCGTGCCCAATCGTCGATGCCAAGGAACAGAGTCGTCGTGAGATGACGCTGTGGCTGGCCGCGATACGAGAAACAGCCGCACCAAAAGGGTCTAGCTGTGCAAAGGCCAAGACAAAGCTGAATTTCGGATGGGTCAACGTTGATGGCCGCAGATAGGAGGTGCCCGGCTTTTGTGATCTCGCCTCTTCCTGCTGTCTTGGAAGACGCCGGGCGCCATGGCCAGGCCTTGTCAAGCGCTGTCAACGGGCATTAAAGATAAGGCAGACGCACTGCGCAGCTCTCCCGCACTGTTGTTCAGCCGTAAGGCGACGGAGAAAGACAGATACGCTTACCCTGCCAGCGGCACGACCAACCGGCCGGCTGCGGGGGGTGTTCTTGGCATGCGGCTCGACATGGCGGTGGAAGAGAAGCATGATGAGAGCTGCGTCGTCGCGGTGGCTGGGCACTGTTTTATAGCCTGGCCTTCCCCGACGTGCATGGCTCTCCATATATAATGTGCGCCGTAAATCCTTCCGATGTGATGGAGGAAGCAGCTCGTGCTGTCCCTCAACGACGATTCTCGTGGTTGTCCCCTGTGTCGGTCTGAAGCGCGTGCGCTCTGCTTGTTTTTTTTTTTATGTCGACACAAGCAACCGACACACACACACGCCCACGATGCGCGTCTTGTCGTCTCTTGTCGTGGCTGGTGGCCTGCTGGCGTCGACCGGCGGTGCTGCTGCCGAGCGTGGCGAAAGCAAGGCTGACCGTGTCCGGCGCGAGGCCCTGCTACAGCCCGGCGTCCTCGAGTTTGACGTTGCGGACAGCCACTTTCTGATCCTGCCCGTGGTCGGCGGCAAGCTGCTGGCCAAGACCGCAGCGGCGGACAACAGCACCGAGGGCGCCGTGGCGCCGCGGTCCGTCCTCGGCGTTCTCCTGAACAGACACGACAAGCGCCAGGCGTGCTCCTCGGGCTACGGCTACTGCTCGGACTTTGGCGAGTGCTGCCCGATGGCGGACATGTGCTGCGACTACGGCTACTGCATCGACCCTGACGACAGCTGCTGCCCCAACGCGCCGTGCCAGGCGGGCACCGACTGCTGCGGCGAGAACCACTGCTACCCGTTTGGCGCCGTGTGCTGCGGCGACGAGTCGTACTGCGACGCCGGCAACCACTGCTACAAGTACGAGGGCCTCTCGTACGACGTCTGCTGCACCGACGCGTCCTGCACGGCCTATGTGACCGACGGCGTGACCGTCACGCGCACCACGACGGGCACGCGCACCTCGGCGCCGCCCAGCTCGCAGACCAGCTACGACTACGAGACCTACTACTTTACCCTGAGCTACTACTATTACTCCTACTACTGGTACGCAATCGACGCCACGCGCTCCGTCGTCACATCGACGCGCACCGCGACGCGCACCGTTCTCGGCGTGTACGCCACCGACGCCTCGGCCGCCACGGCGTCCTTTGC
The DNA here is from genome assembly GCA_019925305.1 of Sporothrix cf. nigrograna. NCBI lineage: Eukaryota > Fungi > Ascomycota > Sordariomycetes > Ophiostomatales > Ophiostomataceae > Sporothrix > Sporothrix cf. nigrograna. Next base: position 126,417 of record JADHKR010000016.1, on the reverse strand, counting down.
GGCCATCTCGGCCACCTTTACGCCCGAAGCGCCCGCGGCGGCGACGTCCCTCGAGCCTCTGGCCGGGTCGACGACCACAGAGGTTGCGGAAACCTTTGGCGGCGGCGGTGCATCCACGACGCACGCAACCACGGCGCAGCCAACCACGACCTCCCCCCTCAGCACGACCGCACGGCCTCCTGCCACCACGACCGCCTCGACGCCCAATGCCGGCACCCGGCTCCGCGTCGGCGATGCCATTCTTGGTCTGTGGCTCACGTTCGGCGCGGCTGCGGGCGTGCTGATGCTTGCTCTGTGAACGTGGCGAGGTGTCTGTTCAGTAAACGGCCAGACAGAGCCAGGAAGCACGGGAATGGAGGTGCTGTCACGTAATGAGCGAGAGGAAGACTGGCTGCGAGGATGCAATTGATCTGTGAGACCGCTGAGAGGAGACCTTGTATGCAATGCTTTGTTTCCACAATGAATGATTCCCATATAAACAAAAAGTGGCACAGCGGGTGACGATAGCCCGAATAAAGCGTGGGCAGATAAAATAACGCCGTTCTGGCAGCACAACTGCCGCTGTCGATGTCAGCAAATCGAACTGAGACCGCAGACAGACGTACGAGGGCAGAAATGCCCTGCCCATCCCTCACGGCGGAAACTCGCCAAAGGGGTAGTTGAACTTGAGCAGGCCGTTCAGGCCGCCCACCCAGCCGTCGTCGTCCTCGAGCACGCCGTTGGCGTCGCCCTTTTTGGGCGCCCGGATCACGCACGGCACGCCGCCGCGCCAGCTTCCGTCGGCGGTGCGGCCCACGTACTCGCCCTCGACGCGCACCTCCATGCCGATGCCGACGCCCGTCTTGCGCTTGCCGTCGATGCTCACCTCGAGCTCGCGTCCGCGGTTGCGCTCGCTGAGCCGCAGAACGACCTTTGTGTTGAGTGGCAGCACGAGCGGGCGGAAGCTCAGGCTGCGCGGGCAGATGGGCGTGATCAGCAGCGAGCCGACGAGCGGGTGAATGATGGAGCCGCCCGCGCTCAGCGAGTACGCAGTCGAGCCGGTCGGCGTGCTCACGAGGATGCCGTCGGCCACGGCCTCGGTCAAAAAGTGGTTGTTGAGGAAGATGTCGATAATGGCGAGGTGCGGATGGGGCCCGCGGTGGATCAGCAGCTCGTTGATCGCGTGGAAGGCCGGGGGGGGCGCCGCAGCCGGCGTGGCGGCCGACGCAGGCACCAGCTGACCGTTGATGTTGACACCGTTCCGGTCGTACACGCCGACCTTGAGCCGGTGCCGCAGCAGCATCCGCGAGACGCGCTTCACGCCCATGCTCTGTCCGCGCACGCTGCCCCAGGACACGGCATCTGCGCCCGCGCCCGCGCCCGCCGCCCGACCGCGCGTGAGCGCAGCCGTCGTCTCCGGCGACACGGACGTCGTCAGGCCGCCGCCCGTTTTGCCGCTGTGGCTCGCGGCCTGCGTGTGCGGGCCGGCCAGGTCGTCGACGGCCACGCCGCTGCCGCTCATGTACACCTCTCGCCACGCGCTCTTGTACTCGTCAAACTTCCACTCGCCCAGGAACCCCAGCGACCCCATGCTGAACGACAGGATCGGGGGCACGCTCGGCTGCAGCGAAAAGAGGCTGGCGGCCCGCAGGATTGTGCCGTCGCCGCCGAGCGTGGTGACGAGGTCGATCTTGCGCGGGAAGAGCGCCGTCGGGTCGCCGTTGTCCACCACCGTGTAGATGGGGAACGGCAGCGACGCGTGGATGTCCGAGGCGGTGCGGCTGTCAAAGACAAGGCGCAGGTCGGGGTAGTTCTTGGCCAGGTGCCGCGCAAAGGCAATGGCCGAGCGCGTCACATGCGGCGCATGCCGCTTCGGCATGATCAGGATGTTGCGCGGCGGCTGCGGCCAGTGCAGCGACAGCAGCGACGACGCCGGCGTCTCCTCGTAGCGCGGCACGATGCGGTCCGCTAGACCGGCCACGTCGAGCAGCTCGCGCCGCGCAGCTGTCGTCGAGAACAGCCTCGGGGGGGCCAGCGTCCGGCCGGCAGCTCGGACAAACGGCCGCGACGCCGTCCCGGCCGCCGTGGCGGCCCGAAGCGCGGTAGGAGGAGGCATGCAGATCAGCAGCTAGTGGGAAGCGTATTTCATGGGTTGCTCGTGCTGCGCTCGTTTATCTTTGCCTGTTGTCGCCGGTGAGGAGAGGATGGAAGGGGGTTAGATCCGGGAGACGACGCAACATGGTCGTCGGCGGCAGAGACGAAGGGCGAGCAGATCACGGCCATGAGCACGGCTGCGGCTAGAGGGGCTTCCCAGGAGCTGGGTCTGCGCGCATGATTTTGCTGGGCGAGGCGGCGGTGGTTGTCGAAAGCGGCGATGCTCGTGTTCAGATGCTCTTTTTTTGGCCCTTTAGCGATTTTCTAATTATGTAATCCGCCCAAGCAACGCCTCGCTGATGCCCTGCGGGGGTGCCTGCGCTAGGCTGGGTTTGAGTGGTCGTAGCGCTGAAACGTCAGGCCCCGTGCACAAGCAGCTGCCTGACAGCCGTCGGATCGCTCGGCCGGGCAGCAAACAGCCCACTGGTGGGGAACCTCAGGGCTGACGACAGTGTGCTTGCCGTCAACAACACAGCGTGTACGAGTATATTTTCAACAAAGGGCTCGCTCTTTCCTCCGTAGGGACCTTCTTCAACAGACATCGGGAGACAAGGCAGCAGCGACTGCGGGCCTCACGCAAGCACGGGGCGCGGCAAGAACGACAAGACAAGGGCCCTCGGCACCCAGCAACGAGAGCGTTCCTGCCCTAACAGAGAGCACGAGGCAGCCATCCCGCCGCCATCTTCTCGCCTCCGGCTGCGCTCCCCCTGTCCCGGCTGCATTGTCGTCAGCCCAGCATTCTTTTTCGAACCCAGAGTGCTGTCGCCACCGAGGCCCCGTGCTCTTTTTGGTCGCCTGTGGCCCGACTGCCCGTCCTCCTCGCCCTCGCGTGCCCACGGCTGCTGTCGCATGCATCGCGAAACCTCGCCTCCTCCGAGCTCGACAAACCTCCCACCCTCCGGCCGCGGAGCCTCCCCGAGTCGTCCAGGCCCCTCGTTGCCTTGTCCGCGGCCTGCGGCAGCTAGCCTCGACTTTATTTGTGCAGCAGCTCCGTGCTTGCACAAACACCTGCCCAGGGCTTGGCGCAGCATATATACGCAGAATACCCGACGCATTTCCTCCACGCAGCGCCGCATACGCCAAACCTGGTTCGCGAAGCCAGGAGTAAGCCGCTGCCATGGACGCCGAGCTCCGCCAGCGGGCAAAGCCCGCTCCGGACCCTCTCTCCGTGCCGAGCCCGGCCGCCGGAGCCGAGGCTGCTCCGCCTGCTGCCGAGGAGCATCCCTCTGGCAAGCAGGGCCACGGCACAGCCATCCAGGTCTTGCGGGGCGTCTCCTTTGCCATTTTCTTCGTCTCGTCTGTCCTTGCGTAAGTCGGGCGCGGGCCGGGGGAAGGGGAACGCGCATGTCCGGCCGTCTGCTGACAGAACAGGGTCCAATCGACGCAATGGATTGGCGCGCCGCTCTACTGGGTCCAGCGCGACTTGTTCTACAGCTACATGGCCCTCACGAAGCAGTTTTTCAGCATCACAATTGCCACCATGACGTACTGGTGGGGTCCCACGACCATCCGCATCAGCGGCGACGAGTCCGTTGCGGGCCAGATCAGAAAGACCGAGGACGGTCGTGTCGAGTTTGACTTCCCCCGCCGCATGATCATGATTGCCAACCACCAGATCTATACCGACTGGATCTACCTGTGGTGGGTGGGCTACGCCAACAGGTTCCGCATGGACGGCTACATCTACATCATCCTCAAGGAGTCGCTCAAGTACATCCCGGTCCTTGGGCCCGGCATGATGTTTTACGGCTTCATCTTCATGTCGCGCAAGATGGCCGTCGACCAGCCGCGCATGGCCCACCGTCTGCAGAAGCTCCGCGCTATCCACACCGACCCCCAGGGCAACACCTACCTCGATCCCATGTGGCTGCTTCTGTTTCCCGAGGGCACCAACACGTCGGAAAACGGGCGTCGCAAGTCGGCCGCCTGGGCCCAGAAGATGGGCTACAAGGATCCGGAGCACGTTCTTCTGCCGCGCAGCACCGGCATGTACTTTTGTCTGTCCGAGCTCAAGGGCTCTGTCGAGTACATTTACGACTGCACCGTTGCGTATGAAGGCATTCTGTGAGTTTCACTTCCGTGGTTCCCACGTTTTCTTTTTTTTTTCTTTTTCTTTTTTTTTTTCGATGCCTGCCACTGACATTTCAGCCGCGGACAATACGGCGAAGACTACTTTTCGCTGTCGAGCACCTACTTCCAAGGGCAAGCTCCCAAATCAGTCAACTTCCATTGGCGTCGGTTTCGCGTTGCCGACATTCCTCTCGAGACACCCGAAGCCTTTGACGAGTGGCTGCGCGCCCGGTGGTACGAGAAGGACGCCATGATGGAGCAGTACCTCTCAACCGGCCGCCTTCCCGCGACCCCGAGCACCAAGGACAGCGAGCTGCCCGACTACATTGAAACAGAGGTTCGCACACAGTATCCGTGGGAGATGCTCCAGGTGTTCTCCGTTGTCGGCACTTGCTGGCTTTTGTACCGCCTGGTTCCTCGGTTCTTTGCCAGATTCTGAGCCGCTTACGTTTTGTTTCACCTTGCGGCGTTGGGATCGAAGCTGGTCGTTGACGCTGGCCGGCAGCTTTGAGAAGACCCTCCCCCCCGTTCTTGATGCGGTTGTTTTGTTTAATGTTTGCGCGGGGATTGTAGCGTAGCAAAGCCTCGAGGAGAGGCTCTTGTTTGCTTCGCTGCTCTGCCATATGTTTTCTTTGGTTATGATTTGATGCCTATATGATTTTGTATCACGGGTAGCCGGGACGACGGCGTACGAGACCGGGATCTGTGTCGGCGACAGTTGGGTTCGCCTCTGCATTGGCTTCCAGAACAGAAAGAATAATAAGAATAGAACACTACTCTGCTTAGAGCTACACTCCACAGGCAAAACTGTACTCGTGTCCCAGCTGCTGATTTCCTGAAGCACCATCTCGTGAGTCAACGGCCCAGGCGCTGGAGAGACGCCGTACGACGCCGGCACCGGAAAAATAAAACAGTTGCACAATTACTGGTGGGTCGTCTCGTCTCTGGACGACGGACGGGGGTACAAAGTTGAAAAAGAGCGCAACTGGGCAAATCAGGGGCAGTGTTTTGACCCGTGGGGAAAAAGGGGTCGAACACTAAAGCACCAAATGCAAGCCAAAGCCGTCGGTATCAAGCGAGCGCCTTGTTCTCAGTATAAATGCAGCAGTATACCGTCCGGATAGCGAAAAAGCAGTCGTTGTCCCTGTTCCCTGTGGCCCGAACATGTCGATGGTATTGTATCAAAAGCGACGTCTGAGATCACTTGTACTTTTTACCTTTGTTTTCTGTGAATGGACTGCACAATTCGACTATAAAGTGATTTATTATGCAAGAAGGACAAGGGTCCCATTAAATTGGGCAAAATCAAAATCAATAAAACAAAGTAGACAAAGTCGAGGTGGGCGCACAGGGGCAACCAAGTTGTTACACAAAACAGGTTTACAAAGCTAAACCTTATTTCAACGTCCAGAGCAGTGGTTGATTCAGGAATAGACAAGCTTGGAGATGGATGTTGTGCGATAGAAAGCAAAAAACGAAATATGAACAACCGTGGTAATACGGCAAGGCCTCAGATAGCATAAAGCGACAAGACAGACGATTATCGAAACCACTTGAATACGAGGATTTTCTTTTGTATGTTTCTTTTGTAACTTTTCCTTTTCAACCTTTCTTTTCTTCTTTTCTTTTACAAAGCATAAGCTGCCTGCCGTAGTCAATGTCAGCTAAAGCATACATATCAATACGGTGTGTACTGGCTTGACAGCATCCAGATTGGACCCTGCAAGTTCCAGCAGGACACAGATGCGCTGAGCAATACCTAGTCTCGGTCGTCTCTACGCCGTCTATGCTCTGGGATGAAACAATATGGACTCCCGGTCGGTCTCGACCTCTGATCCGCCATCCCTCTTCCGAGTCCAGCTCGGCACGCGACATCCGATGTGTTTGCAACGAGGCAGGTCTGCATGGGTACGTCACGGCGCTTTCCAGTACGGAAGACAGCGGTGCGTGCCTTTCTTCCCGGCCTTTCACCGGCAAGGCTTCCTAATCAACATGTTTGTCTAGACGGCGTCCAAGACAACGACAGGTGCATACTCATAGAGCTACCTCTGAGCCACTGTAGGAAAGTCTGGCGCAAGCCCTGCGACCGAGGCCCGGCGGGCGTCTGCGTCTTGGTGCATGACAAAGAATGCGAAAAAAACAAACGATTTTAAGGCTGGAGCTCGACCGTGACAGGTCGCGATCGATGCAATTGCGATGCCCTGTAATACTCGGTAACGCACTGTAAAAACAGGGCCAGCAGCAAACCCCGAGGCGGGCCGCTATCACCTATCACCCCACTTGGCGTGCGCCAGAAATTGCCTGCTGTTAGCGCCTTGTCCCGCCAAGCAGGTGCAGCTTTGTCCCACTCCCAACAGCTCTCGAACGTCATCCGCCGCGCTCAGCGACCACATACGGAGCGACCGTCACGGCCGTGCACCTACCGGCGCCATGGAGCATGCATCGACAAGATGTAGGTTGTCCCCCAGTCCCGCGGCGCGGCTGGCGCTGCCGGATGCGCCATTTGGCCATGATACACTCCATCCTCCCGAGACGACGACAGCGTCCCTTGGACACGCGTGCTGACGGAACGGACAGCCCCGTATTCCACGGGCGACAAGACATCGTTTGCCTGGCAGACGGCGCGGGAGCGGTGGCCCGTGATCCTGGTGAGCAGAAGGCGCGCGAGAGCACGCAGTGCAAGGCCAACAAACAATTGCTGACCCGGCCAGACCCAAGCCATTGACGATGTCTACCGCTCGGTGCAGGCGTGCGGCGACGACAAGGACAAGGAGAGCGAGGGGCGCGCCATTGTCGAGAAGCTGGCGCGGCTCAAGTACGACGTGCAGCACGACCGGCCTCTGGAGTGAGTGATCCGCAAAGAGGTGAAGAGGTGGACGAGATGCCGGACCGCTGCTGACGTGCCGTTGCCAGGCCCATTGCGGACGACGGCGAGCCCGACGTGGCCGCGTACAACGCCGAGCTTGCGGCGCTGGGCCCGCTGTCGTGGCTCAAGGCGCCCTGGCTGTTTGCCGAGTGCTACCTGTTCCGGCGCATGAGCACGTTCTTCAAGCTGTCGACGCACTGGGCGCGCTACGACGCCTTTGCGCGCCAGAAGATGCGCACGTTCCGCTCGTCGCGGCCGGCCGTGCTCGAGCTGGCCGCGCGGTACCGCGAGCTGATGCAGCAGCTGGACGCGCACAAGGCCGCGCCGGGCCGGGGCGCCGCCGAGGAGACGCTGTTTGGCGAGATGTGCGAGATCTGCCTGTGGGGCAACGCGACAGACCTCTCGCTGCTCACCAACCTGACGTACGAGGACATCCAGAAGCTGCAGGGCGCCGAGGCCCGCCGCAAGGCAGAGGCCAACATCCTAGTCAACGACCTGCCCGCGGCCTACCGGCTGCTGGCCGAGGCGCGCGACGCGGCAGCAGCGGGGGCAGCGGCAAGGCACCCCCCGCCGGAGCGCCGCGTCGACATTGTCCTCGACAACGCCGGCTTCGAGCTCTACGTCGACCTCATCCTCGCCGGCTACCTGCTGCGCGCCGGCCTGGCCACCGTAGTCGTGCTGCACCCCAAGAACATCCCCTGGTTCGTCTCCGACGTGCTCCCGAGCGACTTTGCCGCGCTCCTCAACGCGCTCGCCACCCCCCAGCGCTTCTACGAGACGCCCTCGGAAGAGGAAGAGCTGCAGGGCAAGCCGGCGCCCGTGCCGCTGACCGACGCCGAGCGCGCCGACCTGGCCTTTTTGTTCGCCGAATGGACCCAGCTCTACGCCAACGGCCAGGTCGTGCTGCGGCCCAACATCTTCTGGACACAGCCGGGCGGCTTCGGCCGCCTGCCCAAGGACGCCCCGGCCCTCTTTGACGACCTCCGCACGAGCAGCCTGGTCATCTTCAAGGGCGACCTCAACTACCGCAAGCTCACAGGTGACGTGCGTGCTGTGCCCCCCCCCCCCCCCCCCCCTTCCCTCTTCTTCCGCTTCTTTCATCTCCGCTCATCCCCCCTCCTAACCAAACTAGCTCGACTGGGATCCGACAACACCGTTCACCGAGGCCATTGGCGACCTGGGCCCGGGCTCGGGCCTCAACGTCTTGGCTCTGCGGACTTGCAAGGCCGATGTCGTCGTAGGCCTGCCCGCAGGCAAGGACGAGGCCCTCCGGCAAACAGACGGCGGCGGCGGCGACTCGGGCGCGCGCAAGTGGGCGTGGAACGGCAAGTGGGCTGTGGTATCGTGCTCCCAGGGCAAACGGGAGGCACTGTCTGCATAGGCCGTCTTGCCAGTGTTCTGCAGGGCGCAGAGAGGGCGCCTGATGCTTAGACGTTGCATGACGCGGCTGCATGGTCCCCCTCCCCCTCTGGCCCTTTGCCAAACGTCTTTTTTATCTCGCAACCCTTTCAGGCTTTCGCTTTCTCTCGTGCCTCGTGCTCGCCCCATTCGAGTCTCTGTCCACACACCCTCTTCTTTGTGCATATTTTTTTTTGCCACTGACGTTTTGCGTCCTGGGGCCACTGCATGCGCGTCGTTCCCTCCCGGCCGTCCACTCGCTTCCTCGTCACCTCGCTTAGGCTCGGTCTGAACCAACCGAGGCCCCTCCTGGCCTCCCATCACACTTGCGGACCGTATGCACGAAGCAAAGGGAGAGTAAAGGGGCCAATCAGGGGCCGGACCTCTCGTTGATGGGCACGTCGTGGAGGGTTGTTTTGATAAAAGGAAGCCATATATGTCTCACGGGCGGCTGCTGTGTACGAGTATTTTTATGTGCACGGGTGTGTCCATGTCTGTCTGCTGGCGTGGCCCTTGACACAATACCCTCGGTTATGGCTCGTGCCGCTTGGTTCGTCTCGTCTTTTTGCAGCTGTTTTTGGGGAGGAGGGGGGGAGGGGGGGACTGTTGAAGCTGATGTCGTTGTTGTCTGTCACAGGCTTTTCAAACATACTACTTCTGGCAGCCGTCGGCAGCTGACCGGCATTCCCACCGTCGGAGCTTGATTTGTTTCACTTCCTTCTCTTCCCAATGCCGTTGCTATTGAGCCGTCGACTCGAGAGACGAAAGCTTTAACAAAAGCATGCGGTGTGCGATCGTTTGGCGATAAGAGGGGGTGGGAGGGGGACTCTGCGTCGCCCACGTCTTGCCCTAAACTCTACAGAAAAATGACGGTGCGTCGCAGTGTGGGTGCTTTCTATCCTTGTCAATGCATTGGGCAAGGGAGAGGAGAGGGTGTGAATAAAATGAAAGAAAAAAAAGCCCGCGTCGCGTCACCAAAAGGGCTGCATCCGTGACTCGTGGAACAATGAAAGGTGAGATCAGAGGTTACGACATGAGACAGGCCGGACACTCTGCCCTCTGTAGATGAAGACAAACAGGTCCAACAAACCATGATGGCGTGGATATCGTGCGAGAAAGATGGGTGGGGGGGGGAAGGGGGTATAGGATGGCTCGTGGGAGAGCAGAACCAAAAATAAAAGGGCGCCTTTCATGATAGAACGCTGTCCTCATAGGGGCCTCGTCATTGCTTGATTTTTCCCGAGCACAGGTTCGTGTCTCTATGCCACCTTCCACATGCGGGTAAAGCCCCAACGTCAAGCCGAGTCGTTAACAGTCTCGTCAAGGTGAGTGTTTGCTGCCACGGCAAGACATGCCCAGGACTACGATGGAGAAATAGGGCACACTCAAAGAGGAGGGCCTGGAGAAGGCGGGTGTCAGAAAAGGGGTTCACAGACAAAAGTCTGACGACGCTCAAAGCCGTACGTACTCTGCCAGGTGCAGCCAGTGGCCCAAACGAGACCAAGTTGGCTTTTATTTCAGACCAGACAGCCCACTGCAGGCCGGTTGGCTCTTGGCGGTGTTGCCGCGGAGCACAGCTGGACTGGATAGTATTTTTTGAATCTTCCTCTTACATACTGTGGTCGGTCGATGTATCTACGGCTGTGAGTGTACGTCGTAGAGTACAATAGCCTTTGTGCATCCAACATACTCGTATCACACCCCATGCACGTGTCCTGATGCATTGATGCTTGATGCTAGCAGGCTCCGTCATCCTTCATCCCGGTACGACACAACGGAAGGAGTCGTAAGATGCACTTGTTGTTAACCGGATCAGGCTATGGCATCGTTGCATTGAGTAGATGTTTTGTTGTGTGAGTGGCGTGGATTGTGTTGCAGAAGCCAGACTGCCAGAAGAAAACAAGATGCATAGATGAGACAGCAATCGCATCCCCTGAGCAATAAAGCTGTGGTTCGTACGAGTAAGAAAAAAAAGATAGGTGGTGGCAAGAGGACATGGGCGGCAGACCACTCTAGAAGATGACAGAAGAGGAAAAACTAATTGGAAAAGATACGAGCATCCACAACGGAATGACCGGTCTACTTGGGACCGGTGAGCAGAGACGAACAGGTTCGGCCCCTCTTCATGCAGCCAGAGTTTAATGTCCACTCGCGATGGACGCAGAGGACGGAAGTTGCCAGCAAGTGGGCACTGGTCTGTCTGCTCTCCGTTTCAGTTTTTGGGCTGACATTGGACCGGTATGCAAGCCGGGTTCTTTTTCAAGCCAGCCGGCGGTGCAGTGCAGAGGTGAGGCTTTTTATACGAGTACGTCGTACTCGCACAAACAATACGTGCATTCATCTGCAGCTTATTCGTGGTTTGATGCTCTGCTCAGAGCTTGAACGGAAGCCACTCGCCATGGTCGGGGCAAGCACCGCGTTTCCTTATTGGCTGGTGTACACTCACCAAAGACGCAAATCGCCCGACAAGGCAATAATACGACGTACGAGTATTTTGGTTTACAAGTGTCCAGCGAGACCTGGCCTGCTACGGTATCCATTTCCGGGGGTTTGCTTTGGGCCAGACCAGACGTCGATCCGCTAGCCAGGGTACTGGGAACTGCCAGGCCGGCTTGAAAGATAACCAGACAGACAGACGCAGGGGGGAAAGGGAAAGCGAGGGAAAGCAAAGGTCTGGCGCACGCAGAGGCACAAATTATTCAGACTTGACATTCTCACGTCTTACAAGCTGGACGGTCAAGTCCATGTGCAGTGGCAGCACAGGGAAAAGCTGGCTGTCAGCTTGATGGGCATGACCAAGAATACAATTAAAACAAGAACGTTGGAGAGGAGTGGAAAGCTTCAGGACGGGAAGTACTCCTTTTGCTTTCTCTAGAGCCCCCTTTATTTTCTTTACGGTATTGTCTTATCCCACCTTTCCACATATCATTCCCACCGAGTCTTCCCTTTTGATTTTCTTTTCACCGGCTGGAGCTACCGGTTACGTCTTTCCCAGGCTGCAATGATTGTCACCTCGGCGGGAGGTGCGAGAAAGTGCTGCACTTTTTGTTTTCTTGGCTTGCCCACCGATCTTTTACGACGCACTCCGTACTTTGTACTTCCATGCTTGTAAAGGCCCCGTCTGCCAGCCGCTTCACTCCACCTCCGGCACGCGCTACGGCGAGTTGTGGAAGGTCAATATCCGGAGAAGCTTCCGGCTGCTTCGTGCGGAGACAATTTACAATCCTTGAATCTCTCTGATACTGCTGACCACGACGTGCAAAATAATGTCGTATTTTAAGTGTCTGTTATTTAACAATTTTCTATTATTCTAGAGGCCGTCTTACTTTTCTCCCCTCCTCATGGCTTTGCACCGGCGGACACCTCGGCAACCTCTGTATTTCATGCTTCAGCTCCCGTCATTTGTTATATTTTCAGCTTTTCTTCACACAGCGAGGGGCCAACAGAGCAGATACTTGTACGGGGTTCAAGTAGAACCCACTGAGGACCAGACAATGCCTGTCCCTTGCCGAAATCCGGCGCAGATCCGCGTATGCTTCCGGTCCTGCAGCCTTCCAAAAACAGGGGATAGCAAACTTCGCAGACGTACTCGTAGACTTGCGAGGCGATTCCGGACCCATGTTCACGTCGGACGATGGTCCCAGCTTGACTTGGCATGGGGTCTGTGTGTCCGAACCGAGTCTGTGCTTCGTAGCACGTCTGTGTGTAATATTAATTGGTATTTGGAACAGACAAGCGTACCCCGGTCCAAGCAAGTAGGATCTACGAGTGCGTTCTCGTACTCTCCGTGCGTCTAGTCGAAAAAGTATTTTACTTTTTGTACATACATATATATGCAGCCTACATACTTTGCGGTTTTCTCTGCACCAGTTATTCGTGTCTATATCCATGTTTGAAGATCTAAGCGAGGTGGTGATCCATTACAAATCCCTGTGAAAATAAGATACAGTACATTATATGTACATATCCAGCTCCGACACAAGGCTCCGGTTTGAGACATGCGACGGCGTTTACGAGCATTCCTTGATTAGCGTTTTTTTCACTCTGCACTACCTGTGGCCCTTGTGGTCGGTCTCCTTGTGATAAGGTGTACCTGAGTGTAATTCTTGCTACGGTATCTCTAGCGGTTTATATACGAGACGGACGTTTTGGGGCAACTGGATAAAAGTCTGTTGACTCTGCTAACAAAGAGTTGATGGGGGATAATCCCTCTCATACGGCCTCGGCGTGGTCTTGAGAGGCGACCGAGGCAAAGAGCCTGGTATAGTGAAAATACGTCAATATACCACATTTCAAGGCCTGGCATCTGAAAGCCAACCTTTACTATTGCAAGCTGCGGGGACGTTGTAATTCAGCACAGAGGGAATCCTGGCACTCGCACGCAGTCTGTGAATAGGCAAAGAACTGGGCTCGGTCGGGAAGCCAAACAATCACAAACAAAATAAAAAGAAACTGTTTCGAGTAGAGGCCAAATACTAGGAGAGCTAGCCAGAGCTCAAACAGGCATGCTTAGTCGGCGCTCGAGTCTGAATTCGCCCGCTGCCTGACCCCATAAACAAAAGGAAAAAGAAAGCACCTGTGAGGTAAGGAGCGCAGGTCTGGCCACGGAATCATTCCATCTCGTGGTCAGTGCTGCTGTCACTGTCCTCAACGCAAAAAGCCGCCGATCCGGTTGTGTATCTGGTGGGCTTGTAGTCGGCCTCGGGCATCACCGTGTACTTGAGCCGGAAGATACCCTGGTCGTGGTCGCCAGACACGTAGCCTTCATCGGTGTATCCAAAGGCTGCTTCCCAGGGAGCACGCATGCTCTCCGGGATCTTCCATCCAAGCTCCGAGCTGCGCAGCCAGAGACGGAGAAGATGACGCCGAGTAGCGGTACTCTTTGCTTCGCCGTCCTCGTACGCGCTCCGCGAGTGCAACACGGCCCAGTTGTTCATAAAAACAAGGTCGCCGGGCTCCGTGCCAAGCGCCAAGCTGTTCCGCTCAGCAGTGGCAGAAACAACGCGGAGGGCCTCGAGCTGAGTGCTCGTCAGCTCAGGAACCTGCGGCGTACGCGAGGAGCGTTTTGCTGCGGGGTGAGCACCAAGGCGGCTGGGATCGAAACTGAACATTAAGTTGCTCTGTTCAAAGGCAAGGAGCGGCACCAGGGTGTAGCCAGTCTTGCGGCCGGGCCTGTGAAGCCACGCTCCTGGATTAGACACAAAGAACACTGAGAACACGGAAAATAGGAAGATATGTGGCCAGGCTAGGGTAGAAAGGGAGGGATGACTTGCATGCGGACAGGCCAGTTCGGCTGTGCGAGAACTTGGACCACATCGGGGCGCTTGGCCATCAGGTCGTTGTAGACCTTCCATGATGACGCGACCAGCGTTTTCCCTCCCTTGGCGGCTGCCTGGCGGACTTGCAGCGCCAGGATGTCGGCACCCATATCACAGTGCCATGCCTATGTCTCAGTCAGTGGGAGACGGGAAACCGGCAGAGCACGTAGGAAAAATTCCATACCAGCGATTGAGTGGTGTGGATGCCATGGCGCTGCGCATATGGAACCTTCCACGTCTTGGAGTCCGTGATATGAACTGTATTATTCGTCAGCCATGTTGTGAGATGGCAGCAAGATGGCACGTCGTGCGCGTACGGATCACGTTTCCTTTCTTATCCTGGATGCCGCGCTTGTCACCAATGAAATTGGCAACCCCGAGGAAGAGCAGTAAGTTGTCTGCGTCCGAGTACAGGGCAGGATTGAGCCCTTTGATGACACAAACGCCGCAGGTGCTGTGTAGGCTAGCAGAGGCACAGAGCAACCGGTTGCGAAGGCTGGCGGAGGGTACAAAATTGTCTCTGTCAATCTCGTGGCCGTCAACGCCCAGCCCTGCAGCCCGAGTGTTAGAAAGCCTGGCACAGGAATGACGCCTCGGACAGGGCGTTGGACAGTTTGTGCAACATACTTTTGAAAGCAGAAAGCGCAGCCTCCAGGTCTTGCACGTCAGAGGGGCTGAAATGGGTCTGAAAGGGCTCCGACAGCTCGGGCCCCAGGTTCGCCAGAGGACTGTCGAGAGACGTGGGCAGGTTGCTGGGCACCTGGGCGCCATCCGGCAACGAAAGGCCGGCATCCGGAGGCAGCATTGTGACTTTCGGGAAAATGAGAACGAAGCGGGTTTGACTTGGGTCTGTCTATATTGGCCATAAGGAGGCTGCTGAAACCTCTGCATTTTGGAAGCGACTTACATGGTTTGACCCTGGTGGGAGGGCAGGCGGCTGCAATATATGCACTTCGCCTTGAGTACAGGGTGCCCAGGGTGGTCTGACTAGACCTTTTTTGTCTCTTGTGTGTGTGGCGTGAACGATGTAATAATAAAAATTAATAAAAGAGAATATATAAGCGCGTGCTGTGACAGCGAGGTGTTAGCATTGTCCTGCCAGACGAAGGCGGGTAGGCGAGCAAAAGTGGTCCAGCAACACAACACAGGAGAAGCCAAGCCCGTGAGAGAAAACAGCAATAAACTTGACTGGCGATATTGGCGATGTATAGAAGACGTTGTACAGATTCTTGCTGCCAAGCAGCATATAAGTACAACACAGATAAAGCGGAAAGGATAATGGAAAAGGAACTGGGAAAGAAGACGGGCCAGTAGATAGACGTACTTTGATTCAGTGACTATTTGTGAGAGTGTTGGTAGAGAGAGAAGAGAGAATAAGGCTCTGAACATGGAAAGGGAAGGGGGAGGGAGCGAATGCTGACTCTGATATATATATATATATATACATATATATAAATATATTCTGTATGGTACGTCCCGGAACAAAAGGCAGGGGGGCGTCTTCTTTTGAGCCACGTCCAGCTCGGGAATTTCTGTCTCAACTCACTTTTCTGGTCTTGCTTGATGCAGCCTGTCCCTGCTGCCCCTCAGGAAATGTTTGCGAGGTTTTGAAGAGACACTGGGCTATGGTGAGAGTGACTGCAGTTTCGTGAGCGCTGTTTGCTGTTTACTGTTTACCTGTCTGTCCGGCGGTTGGCTTCTGCCTGTACTGCATATTCTAGCATGAAGTAACGGAGCAAGGCCAGTGCAACACAGGAAGCTGCATCTCATTCGCCAAAGGCAGTTGCACACTGTGATGAGGTGATGAAAGGGGATGCCGGGGTGTCAACGGGAAGAAGAAAGGGCGGTGCAGTGGGAGGAATAGCTTGGGAAGGTGCATGGTTGCAATAAAGCCGCGAAAATAACAACGGGCCGTTAAGCGGCAAAAAGGACAGACCCGACAAACGCGGATGCAGGCAAGTGCGCCCCAAGCGAGGTGCAGTCTAGAGGAAGGAGGGGGCGTGAGCGTTGACACCGCCTGCATACACTTGGAAGATGCATATGTTGTATCTCTGGTGATTTCTGGAGCAGGGGGTGGAAAAACAATGGGCGAGCCACTGTAAAATAAAAAATAGATTATTTAAAAAAAAAAAAAAAAACGAGGGGGGGGGGGGGGATATGGAAGACGTAAGCTGTTCGATGGACAAAAGCCACGCAGGCATGCAAGGAACGACGGTGAGCCATTAAAAATTATGGCATGCTTTCACAGCAAACTCGTCACACATATCGTTACAACACGCGAAGCTTCACTTGCTCTGCCTTTGGACGCCAGTGTTCGTCTCCTTGCGTACATGGCGTCTGGCCACGCATACTATGTACAAATTGTGTGCTGGCAGTGGCAATAAATGCACGAGCGTGGCAGGCTGTACCAATGGCCCAAGCAAGGGACTTGCTGAGACCAAGGCCGGTTTAGACACTGTTCGTGGCGGCCGGACATGGACGGCTTTCCCTAAGCATTACCCGGCTGGGCGGGGACTTGCTTGTCTGGACCTGTGGCATTTTAGCCTTTGGTCTCACCAGGGCAGTTCTGCTCGACTTGACCAGACAAACAGCATCGAGGGCTGTGCTGACTTGTAGCAGGCCCGTACTTTTTACATATCAGACTGTTCTAGACAGGGGGAATGCCGCCGGGGATCACTGTCTGCAGCGTAAAATACAACAGTGAGCATAGTCCCAAAAGAATGCTCAACCTGCGGTAGAATCAGGAGTTGGGGGTAGAGAAAAAAATGAAAAAAGCAACGTAGAGCGTGGAGAGTGTCGAGGGCTGTGATCTATCGTCTTGATATACCGGGAAGTGGTTATGTGGCAGATTGGCCAAGTCATGATAGTGTGCCCTGGTGGGCTGAGAGACTGGCAACCTCGACAATTCAAGTAGCCCTCAGATCGCTGGTGTAAATGCACATCCACCGCCAAGGCAAAGATGTGCGGGGACTTGCTTGTCCTTGCCTTGGCTTTCTATGGCGACCTCCTAGACTACTCCGTAGTTTAGATCTGCATTTTTTAGACGGAGCTAGCAGCCGTGAGCATTGTAAAGGCTCGACCAAAAAACTTCGCGTCGAAGAAAAAGAAACAGCAACAGACGAGGTGCGACGGAATAGAGGGGAAGCAAAAAAAAGAAAAAAAAAAAAGTCAAAATTGTGGGGAAATATATGTATAACCGACAAGACAGCTGGCCATAAGTGCCACTGAAGATCTCTTATCAAGTTGTCCAGGCTAAATACGCGAGGACGCCGCTAAAAAACAAACAGAAAAGCAAGTCACTTTTTTCATCTTTTTTTTTTGTGTGAGATCACGGGCAGTGGCATCCCCACAGGTGCGAGATAAAGCCGCCGTCAACGGGCCGTAAGATTCAAGTGGCCACTGACGCGGTGTGAACGGCGAATAAAAATGTTGGCATATGCGGGCACAAGTTGGCGAACCCGTCTTGTTCAAGAAAACATTCGGAGTTTTTATACCGGGGGAGTACAGTGCGTCAGCCTCCATGTTGTACGAGTACTGTGAGACTCGCCCTCCACGCCGTGAGGCGCCAGGTCCTGGTGAGGCTTTTTGCTTCTTTGAGCGCTTCTTACGAGTATGTATCTGATGTAAGGGCTTCTCTGATTTGCTACTTGCAGAATGCAGCCATAAAATTGTCTGAAAAAGCCAGTGGCCCTGACTAGGCGGTATGAAGAACAGACACTTTGATGCAAAACAGTCTCACAAGATCTCCGAAGCCGGCTTGTCTTGATCGCAGACGATCACTGCACTCGGCGTTTAGGACTCAGAAACGACGGCTCAAAACAGGCCAGCCAAAATTCCGGGTTTTATTCCAGCGCCGGATGTTGTGATAGTGGGAAGAGGCACCAAAAAGAAACAAGGCCGGAACAGCACACAGCAGAGTAGCAGGCATCGTACTGAGACTTGACCATCGCCGTCCTCTGGGGCCTTATGAAGCAGCAAGCAGGAATTGGGAGTTGCCAACCGGTGAGCGTTTCACAAACACCTTGTACATAAGGCCTGACTCTCGCCCCGTGCGAGCGCTTGTATTTCGTTAGCTTGAACAGGAAAGGCTTAGTCTTCGTCCGACTTTCCATGGGGAAGATGGGCAATTTTTCTTGCTGTCTTGTACGATGCCCTTTTGGCAATTGCCGGTTGTAATAATGCTTTCTAGCTTTATCTGGCCAGCTTCCTCCGCGTTAGTCAGATGCACGTGCGTGGGCCGTGGTGGTTTTCTTCCAAGCTGGTGCTCTCGGCCGTCTGGGTCCGGACGATCTACAACTGTTTGTATGCGGTGTGCTGCCGTGTTCTTGGAACGGGAAATCAAGATTTGCAAAAGGAAGCCGGGAAAAAACATACGTTGACGTAACAAAGGCCGGTCGAAAATCCCACCGAGTCCTCAGGGCAGCATGTCCGATCCTAGACCACTTTTTCGCGGGCAGAGACGTCGGCCGCAGCCAGCCGGTATGGAGTGTGCATGCCCGGAGCAAATGCAAAGCGTTGCATTTCGCTGCTTCGAACCGACACAAGACGGGAGAGATCTTCTTTTCTTCGGGCATTGGCTTATAGCCTTAGCGGCCCCACATTTCGTCGTTTTCGGTTTGAATGCCAAGCTTCCGCTCCGCTCTGTCCCTTTTTGCCCCAAATACTCGTACTTGTAATAATACGAGTATTGGCTGCTTTTTATCAGTCGAGTCTGTTCTTGATGTCGTTTTCGTTTTCCTCCTGGCGCGATCTGATAGCCGTTCATCACCAGGCCGCCACGTGTCTTGTTGAAGACCACGCCATGGACGACCAGTCCAGCCTGACTGACGCACAGGCCGGTTGCCGGCCGGCCGTTTAAAGCTTGCGCAAAGGCAGAGCCCCCGCCTGCAAAGCTTGCTCGTATATGTACATATAGCATTTGGTGGCGGCGACGACGCGTCCGGGTTGGCGGCCAGTGAGTTCTGTCTCCAGCGTACGATGAAAAAGGCAGAACCTTTTAAAGACAATAGAGAGGAAAATGGGGAACGGGAAAAAAGGGGGAACGGGAAAAAGGAGGAAAAAACCAGATGCCATTTGACTCGGCTCGGCCCTCTGAGCCAAGGCCCCGCCAGATCCTAGAGGTCCTGCTGAGGGATGTTGTGGCGCCATGCAACCCACGTCTGGGCAGGCGGGCAGCCAGCCAGCCACACTCTACGTAAGCGTACGAGTATCGTTGGCAAAGTGGCGATCCCACTGATGTGGAGGTGGGGAATGATAATGGCGAGGCTCTGGTGCCACCATGTCTCTTCTCTGCTCTTCCCGTTCTGACAAACCCATGCTGGCGGTGAGACAGATGTGTTTGGGCCACCTGCAATTTCTGTAAGCATTGGTCATCCTCTGCATTGTGCTTTTCTTTTCAACAACCCTCGTTCCCCGCAGATTAGCCGGATCATGAACTTGCAAGATCATCAAGAAGGCTCGCGGAAAGATGCAAGCAAGTGGTTCCAATACAGACGATCTATCTCCGGACTAGATATATAAGAAAACTACATGAAAAGTACGATACAAGTTTCTAGAAAGCGTCACTGGCAAGGCAGGCCAAGTGTAGTCAAGCGGACAGACGAGGCCGTAAAAAGTAAATTGACCGAAGAGAAAAAAGGTCGCGAAAGGCATCAGCAAATAAACGGAGCAAACAACCAGGACAACTGCCCAACACATGCGGCCACCGGCCTTGACGTTTCTGCCCCTCCCTGTCAGCGGCACAGGCTTGCGTGGAAGCTGTCAAGAGACCCATCAACACCTCGAGCGCACATACATGGCCTAGCCATCTTTTTTTGGAGACAATGCAACATTGCGACGCGCAGGCCTGCGTGAGGTGCCATTTTTCTGCTTCTTTTTCCTTTCTCCCCACCGTACGATGCACGGCGGCTCTACGACGTGCACATCGGATAGAAACCCATGTCGCCGTGGGTACTGTCTGCCGTTTTCCCAGGCGCCAAGTTTGCGAGAACTGAGACATGCCTGCCGCCTAATCAATGCCACACCACAAAAAGACCGGGCTAGGATTGCGTCCTCTGTCCTCGCCATTTCCATTCCCGCTGCGTCTATGTTCTCTTTTCCTTCTGCCGTTCCAGGCCCTCTTCTTCCGTACCCCTCACCGGTTTTGATTATCATTATCTTTCTTCGCATCACCCCCCACCTCGGCTTTCTCTTTCGACTGTTACGCTGCACAGCTCACAGCGGCGTTGGAGTCACCGCCTTTTGGGAGAAGATTCGACCGTCCGCGTTTCGATGACAGACACGCCGGCAGAGGTAAATAAAAACGGGTAGCATGCATTGCCGAGACAAAGAAGAAGAGGCCAGCTAGCTGGGCCACGGGGAAATAACCAAAAGTGCAGCCGGGAGGCCCCCAGGATAGCCCCCCTGTCTCGAAGATGATAACTGAAATCGCCGGCCGAGTGTGAAGAGCAATTCTGTTTTGGGATTGTCCTACTTTCCTACTGGACCACGCCAACCGGCGAGGGCATTCGACAGTCAGCCGTGCGGGACCAAAAACCTCGAACCGGTGAAGGGACGCATTCATACGAGTAGTCCGGCGCCCCAAGAAGTGCCTCATCTCCACACGCGCGCATCTCCTTGTCGCTCAGACGCCACTAATCATGCAACCTATGCATTGGTGTTGCTCGTCAACATTACCCTAGCATGCCCTTTTAGACATCGTACTCCGCATCGTCCTCCGTATCTGGGCATGGTGCTCTGGATATGCAAGGCCACGCCAGTTCTGCCGTCCAGTTCTGCTTCCATCCCGTCCATCCATCCTTCTCCCGCCCCTCGCACCTGTTGTCACCGAGCTGCCTGCCATTTTCACCCGTCGTTTTGGTGCCGGTGCCCTTTGCACATACAATAAATGTGAGCCATCTCTTTTTTTCTCGGTATCGATGTCCCCCCACAGACCTAGAAGCACACACACTCCATGCATGTTCCTATCGAGGCCAGTTCTGAGCTCGGCTTTTCACTTTTTACTTTTCGCGTTTCCTGTTTTCTCGTGCCGCTTTCTGCCATTCCATGACGCCCGCAGGAAAACCGAAATCTATTAAAGTCTCTCGCTCCCCCGGACCCTCGACGTCTTGTCTGCTCTTTTGACTGCAAAATGCCAGTTTCAATTCCGCTCGAGCCAGGCCTGACGGGACATACAGAAAAGCACACAGAGCCAGCTTCGGGGAATGGTGGTGAACTCGTGCACGGCCGATTCTGTTGTTGCATTTGCCCCGGCCGCTGACTTGAAACCTCGTTCTGCTGCTGCTCATCCTTCTCAACTTGCCGCAGCCTTCTACACCCATGCTCACCAACCGCCTGCACAATCCCGGCCTCCTTCTCGCCATACTTGCTTGTGTTGGCTGCGCCATCAACTTGTCTACGCTTGCCGTGTGTCCCGTTTAGGTTTCGCCAATTGCTATCATCGGCATACAGCCCCAGATATATGTGAGTTTTGGCGATGCGGCAGACTGCACGGTAGCGGCATATATGCTCGTGGCTATCTAAACGCTCAAAACAGCCCTCTGGTGGCTTTGGCGCCCATTGTGACACAGCTTCCACGACCGTTCGTCCTGTCACTCTTCACCATCCTCCGGTCTGCAAAGATCCATCCCAAGGATCGGGCTCTGGGTATCTTATTTCTGGTCCCATCCCGTTCCACCTCCCTTGTTCTTGTCTTGATACCTAGGGCCCCGCTTCAATTTTCTGGCCCAGCTTCTGTGCTGTGCCACTGACCGGTGAACTAGCTGTCGTATCTGCCGCCAAACACGGGAGACCTGGTCGTTTACGGCTTGACAACCGAATTTTTTGGCAACCTTTTGGTTTATAGCCACACGACTGCGACAGACAGCGCTGGTCTGGCAGCGGCCGCACCCCCAACGCCGAGCTGCGTGTGCAGACTGCGATATTTGTAAGTTTTATGCGCAAATCAGCCAACATGAAAAAGGCATGCACACGGCGAACTGACGTGGTAAGAAACAGCCACCGGCAACCGCGCCTCGGCCGGCAATGGACCGCAACGCACCGCCATCGACCCATGGAGATGTCAGTAATATCTTATTTCTCGGCGGGAAGTCGCGAGGGTTTCTCTTTCCTGCTTCCAAATACGCATATGCCTCGCTCTTTCCCCACGTGTCCCTTTCCCGCTGTTTCCGTGTTTATTGCGCCCCATTGAAGCCACCTGCGCGGTCGTATGCTCCTTGCCCCTTTTCCACACTGCGTAACGCCGCGGCCATTGGGACCTTTGCGCACCTGCCCTTGCATGTTTTTGTGTTACACAGACTGCTGTTTCGACAAGTCTCCTATTTATTGCCCCTTGCAGCA
Organism: Sporothrix cf. nigrograna; assembly: GCA_019925305.1. Lineage (NCBI taxonomy): Eukaryota > Fungi > Ascomycota > Sordariomycetes > Ophiostomatales > Ophiostomataceae > Sporothrix > Sporothrix cf. nigrograna. The sequence goes on along the minus strand of JADHKR010000016.1, from coordinate 104,295 downwards.
TTTCTAGATGTTCCACGTCAGACCCGCTGCTCACCGAACCCGCCCGGTGTGCCAACAGCAGCTGACAAGAGAAGCAGGCCTCCGGCAGTTCGAGGGACCACCGCCGGCCCGCCAGCGATGAGGAACACGCCAAAAGGGCAAGGCTGAGCAGCACGGCCTACGGCGTGCCAGCAAGGCCCCAAGGCCCGGCGGGCTATCCCGCGGCCTATTATTCTGCAGGCCCCGGAAGCGACGTTCCTGAGCACACAGCGGCGTGGTCGTCCGACCACACACCACAGCACTTTACATCCGCCATCCTGGACCCCCCCCAGCGTTACATGCCCCCTTCGGATGGACCCCATGCGAGCTGGGCGTCGCAGCTGCGGTCGGCGTCGTTTCCGTCCCCGGCCTTGCCGTCGCCGGGCGTGATTAGTCCGCTGCTGCGCCGGGGCTCGGCCTTCTCCGACGCCGTTCTTCGCCCACCGTCGCCCAGTGCCAGCAGCAGCAGCTCCCAAGCGGACGGCGTCCGCGCGTGCTTGCCGCCAATGCGCACATACGAACCGGGCGGCTCCGTGTACGGGGCTCCTGTGCCGGCTCTGTGCACGGCGCCGCGCCGTCATGGCTACAGCAACAGCACCAACGGGTTTGCTGCCCCGTTCCCCCCTGCACACCGGAACGCGTCGACCTCCGACTACCACGAAAGCCTCGCTGGTCCGAGCCATTCCGCCAGCCTTCCGCATGTCGCTGGTGGGCACCCGAGTGTATCGCGGGCTGGTGCGCAGAACGCTGGACAGCCACAGCAGGAGCCTGCTCCGACTCATGCAGCGAGACCGTTGTTTTCTGCAGACGCCATTCACCACCACTTTCGCCAGGACGTGACGCAGACGAACTACGCCCAGACGCAGACAGAGCTTCCCCAGGGGTCCTTTTCGCCGGCCTTTGGCGCCTGGGCGCGGACTCTACCGCCCAGCCCGAACAGCAACAGGAGCAACAACGGAGCCTCACAGTCTACGCCGAGAACGTCTCGACCCTCGCCAGCCGCACCCCTGCACTCCATTCTTCATCCGACCGACCAGACGCCAACGCTGAAGCACGCGAGACTCCCGAGCCCGCCACGGAAGGACAACACGGCCTTGCCCGCTGCTCCAGCCGTGCACGCTGTGCACGCCACACACACCACACACACCGCATATACTACACACTCTGCGCAAGCCGCTGTCCCAGGCCAGGCCCCTATTGCGCCTCCCTATGCCGCTCCTGCGGCTCGTCGAAGAGAGGTCCGGATCGCACCCAAGACGGGCAACGAGATTCAGATCGTCCCACCAATAATCGTTGACGAGGCGACACGGACGCGCAACAGTCGCAAGAAGCGCTCGAGGAGCAATTTCTCTGTGGAACAGCGCAACGAGACCAGTCAGACGCGTGCCATTGGCGCATGTCTCCGCTGCAAGAGCCAGCGCATCCGCGTATGTTTCTACTGCCCGGGACGCCTGCGGTTGCCAAAACAACAGTACCATCTAACATTGCCTCGTTTCTAGTGTGTGCCTTCGCCAAGGGGGCCGTTCCATACGTGCCTGACCTGTGAGCAGGTGTCCAAAAACTCGAAAAAGGTCCTCCACGAGATTCGCTGTGTCCGCTGGCGCATGATTGCCATGGTCACATACCGTTCGGGCGGCCTCAAGCTTACTCGCCGCTGGGAAGGCACCGCGGTCCAGGATGTGGGAGACTGGACCGAGCTCAAGACCCACGAGATCGAGATGAAGCTCTTCTACACCAGCCACATGCACCGGTACGACCTTTGCGATGTCCCGCTTGTTTTCCGCGTCCGCGCTTTCAAGCCAACCGAAGGAGACGTTCTTTCGAGGAAATGGATCAAGCGCATAAAGCAGGCCGACGGCTCGTTCATCATCGAAAAACGATACATTGATCTCCCCGCCTACGCGCTTGCCGATGCGAACGCGACAGTCGACATCTTCCGCGAGTACTTTGAGACGAACGCGTTCAATGCCATGGCAAATGTCGCCAAGTTCTCGCATCCAATCATTCGCTGCCATCTCGAAGCTGCAATTGGCCACAGCAACAGCCTGCCGGTGCGTCCATGCAGTCGTCTATAAAGTGCCTCTTTTAGACGACAAAAAAAGACCTGCACTGACATGCCGCATAGGAGGGTGACATCCAGAAATCATTCATGCAGAGGTTCATCAAGCTCTGGTTCTGTGTCCGTAAGTTGGCCCTTTGTAAGGGCGCGTTATATCCCATACAAAATCGGCTTCTGATGTGAATGTCAGGGTTTACAACGGGCACGGATTACATCAGCGGTCCCGACAAACTTGGGTGCCTGCCCGTGCCCGACCCCGACTATCCCCTCGGCGACCGGATCTCGGTTCCGCGGATGATCACGGCGCAAGGCGACTCCATCATCGTCTCCCGCCTTTTGCGACCGCTAACCCAGGAGCTCATCCCCGAGTTTGAAAAAATCTTCCGCATTGGCAACCCGGACACGTGGTTTCTCCTCTACGTGTGCACTTTTATTTTGTTGTCCGAGATTTCATTTTCGTGCCAGGACCGTCGTCGCCACGCCCAAGAAAACTGGCTCAAGGTACGGATAGATGGACGAGCCCAAGAAATGCGGTCGAGGGGCCATGCGCTGACTGCAAGCAATGCACCACAGCAAAAATACTCGCTTCCTGAATTTGTCGGCGAGCTCCAGTTTGGAGCCAACATTGTGCTCTGCTACTGGCACTACTACCGCACAATGGACCCGTCTGACCCTGGGTGGGACATTTTCTGCAAAATCGTCGAGCCTCCCCAGCAGCCCCGCCCGTCGATCGCGTCGGCCAAGGGCAAGGGAAAGAAGAAAGTGCACCTCAGCAAGAGCCAGCACGCACTGGTTACGTCGGTCTGGAGAGACATGGTTGAGCTGGGTCAGTGCAATGCAATCTATATCTTGTGCCACTGTTTTACTGATCCGACCTATAGGGAAAATGATGGAAACGAAAGAATGTTTTGAAAACTTTGAGCACCCTCTGTACTTTGTGTGTCAGATGTATGGCAAGGGCTGGCAGATCCGCGACCACTACAAGCGAGGGCCGCCGGAAGAGCCAGAAGAGACCATCTAGTTCCAACCCGCTGCGTTGCTAGGACGGGAGTGCTTCTGACGCATCCCGAGGTATGTCTTTTGCTTCTGCTTGGAACCGTCGTGGTGTGTTTCAGCCAGACATCTTTGAGAATCTTGTTTTTCACTTTACCAGCATGAGCGAACGCGCCATAAGTGTGTGATTCTCTCACACCTACATTTCGTGCTGCTATCAGCGTTTTGTATACCCAGTCCGATGCCAACTGTTGTCCCGCAAGTCGGCCATACAGTTTTCCGACTTGCCAGCTGTTCACCTATACGCTCCTGGTCTCTGTGCTTTCATTTACCCCAGCACACAGGTGTCTACAACTACGTAGTTGCCCAGAATTTCCCGGTTCAATCCAATTCTTTACGAACGACGCTTGTTTCCCGAGTTGCTTGCGCATTCGTGGATGCTGGCAGCGTCGCCCGAGGGATACTTTACAGCGGTGAACTTGGATCCTACTTCTCACAGCCTTGCGACTATATTTCGAATGCTGTCAAGTTCAGGAAAGGCTGCAAAGAGGGCTAATTAGCCATGGCCAGAGAGGTCAAGTGGAAAAACAGGTCGTAGTTGTTGACGACTGTCGACAATTTCTAGTCACGCCTGGATATGCGCCTAACGGGCGTAGCGGATAAGACTGTTGATAAGGAAAAGTGGGTCCAAACTTCAATGCGACGTACCTGGCTTCTTGAGCGCGCCCAAAACCTTTAAACCACAACCGTCGCCATCACCATTACGACGACGCCATATTACCCCATTACTTCACCTGACCGCCCGCTCTCTACCGACAACGGACGAGAACTACTAGAAGCCACAGAAGCACATGCAGCATATAGGATACGCTTGTCGAGTTGAGAAAACGACCAACTATTCCGAGACGATTTTTACGGTGTTGATTCCGACGCTCGAAGCCATCTCATCAAAGACGTTTGACGCACCCACGCCCTTCCTCTACGCACGCGCACATTCCGTCGCCGGCATGGCAGAACTGGACACATTCACATTCTACCCTCTGCGCATCGATCCGCAGACAAAAGCCCTGAGCAGCATCGAGCCTTCGCGAGCGTTGGATGCCGAGCTCACAGCGCTGAACCAGCTGCACCGGGCCATCCTCGGTATCGAGGGGGGCTCGCCTGTTCCACCGCCGCCCATCCCAGTCAACCCGAAGCGCACGGCAAACGTCAACAAGCTCCGCGACTCCGGCAACGCCGAGTTCCGCAAGGGCCGCTACGCGGACGCGATCAAGTTTTACTCTCTGGGGCTGCAGATGGCGTTGACGCGGCCTGTCTGGGAGCCGCCACAGCTGGTGCACGAGGAGGTGGCGACGCTGTACGCAAACCGGGCGCAAGCACACATGGCCACGCAAGGCTGGGCCGAGGGTGCCGTTGACGCTGAGGCGAGCGTGGAAGCCAAGAAGACAGGCAATGCCAAGGCCTGGTGGCGGCGTGGAAAGTGTCTCTTGGAGATGGGCCGTCTCGAGGAGGCCGAGGAGTGGGTTCGGCGCGGACTGGAGATGGAGGGCGAAGAGCACGACCTGTTGGCGCTCCGTTCAGACATTCAAAAGAGGCTGGACAAGGCCGCCGCTGATTTGTAGAACAAACCACCTGTAGAGATGGACGCCGGGATTTTCTTTTTTCCACGTGTAGCGTTTGGTTGCAATCTTCACCGTGCGATAACACAAAGCTTGCCTTATTTCTCTTTTGATATTGCCAGGATGTCTTTGGCGTTGTACTGTTTGCAATGTTTCATGAAATTGATATACGAAACGGCCGATTGTAGATACGCATGACAGGAGCTGTCGTCTCCGCCTGGAAAATGACCAAAAATGCAGCAATCCCAAGACTAAATAGCTGAGCTGAACAATAAGACGCCCTCCCCGAAAGGAATTTAAAAAAAGGAAAAAACAGGGAAAAAAGGGGGAAAAAAAGGGAGGGGGAAAGAATCATGGGGGGAACATGGGTAGTCTTTCCTCTGAGCGCTCCCATACAAAAAAGCAAGCAAGGAGCTGGTCCACGCCATCCTTGCAAAATCGAAATGCAGGTTTCGGTTTGTTAATGGCAAGCGTCTCTTTCTAGTTCTTCTCCTTCTCGTTGAACGTCTCCGTCTTCTTCGTCCTCGGAACACGCATCTCGGCGTCCTGTCCGGTCATGCGGCGCTCAAGCGCACGGTCGAGCTTGGCACCGAGGGCGAGTTTTTGGAAAACCGCAGTTTTCTCCTCGTTCAGGACGACCCGCTGCTGCTGGAGTGCCTTGTTCTCCATGCGGTCAAGGCCCTTCTCGATTGTCTGGATCTCGGTGGTGGCAGAGTCGGTTGTCCGGACTGTGGCGGCGCAGGAAGGAGCCATGCTGTAGGTGCTGAAGCGGACAGAGGTGTGGGCCTGAGGCGACAAGTGTCAGCGGGATATGTCCGGGCGGGCTTTTGCATCTGCTGCGCGGTGGGTTTCCTCCAAGAGACATACCGAGGGGGCCATGATGGGCCGCGCGGACTCCAAAGAGGCGGGCATGATTGGAGATTGGGGTGAGTGGCGGGAAACGGGTAAGGGTTTCAAAAAAGGCGGGCGAGAAGAGAAGAAGATGACGCGGGCAGAAACTCTCGATCAAAAGAAGGCAAAAGCGAGATAGCTGAAGCCGCGGTGATTTGGCGAGGGAATCTGCGCTGGCTGTCGCAGGACAGAGGCCGTCGTGGCAGAGGGCGGTGAGAAAGACGAAATGCGAGAGTGCGAGCACGCGATGCGCAGCAGCAGTTGGCAGCAATCCGGATATCAAAGTCGACGTGGAACAAAGGCGAAAAGGAGGCGACGGGAATCAGAGGTCGACAGAAACGTGGTCAAAGGGGAAAACAAGAGGAAGGAAGGCAATATTACGAGATTCATACCAGGCCAAGAAGGAAGGAGACCATTGGCAAGTTTGCCACGAGGAAAGTGCGGGCGGTCAGCACCACGTTTTCGGCTGGCGCTTTCCCTCCCTGTCTCCCTCCCAGTGGGATCGCCGTTCTCTTGGCAGCGCTGCTGTGCGGGTGCGACACTAGGGAGCTTCGCTGGACGTCTTCTTTTTCTTACGACGTAGCGGCGAGGGTCACAATCTCAAACACCCAGGGCCCAGGCGCAGCTAGGGGTGGGCAAAACGCCCGTGACCCGCGCCTTCCCTACGAGTATTGTATTCCCGGCTGTATTAACTTACGAGAATTACGGGCGAGAGTCTTTGACGCACTCGTACTCGCTTCGCGCCTGCCGTCCCAAAGTCCAAGGAGAGAATAAAGGGAAGGAATGCACTGGCAGATTACCGTGCCTTCCTAGGAATGGAACCCTATGTATCCGTACAGACAAAGACACTTTGAGAGACAGCAGTGGGACTCTCAAACACAATATCGAGTACAACAAGATAAGATGTCTACCCGTATGTACCCCTCCGGCTCACCTGACACACTATGCCTGCCATGGCGCCGGTTGCCCTCCTGTCGCCGGCCCACTATGGCCTGAAAGAGCCTACGCCTTGTCAATCAAGGCAGGTGGTTGCTAGCGTGCCGTTAGCGGTAGCGTTGCTGTTTCGTGTTTCGTGCAGAGGGAAGGCACTGACTGAGCTTCTCGGTTGTGCCTTCAGTTCTCGTATGTATCTTATTACTCCGTACTCGTACCTCGTACGTCGTATTAGCTCTTGCTTCCTTTGGCCGCCACGCCACTCCTCATCGCATCGTGGTACAACGGGTACAACCATCGGCAACCGCCATTCCAAAAAAAAAAAAAAAAAAAAAAACACGGTATGCGTGACACACCAACCAACCGACCACCAGCAGCCGGCAAACGGCCAACCAAGAATGGCCTCAGCCTCTGTGCCTGGCTCCCTGTTTCTTCCAAGCCGCCCTCCGTTTCTTCCCCCGTTTCTTCCCCTCCCTGTCGCCCGGGGCTAATCTTACGAGGCACTTCCACTCAGTCGATCCCTCTCGACCCTCCACCCCTGCAGCGCGGGAGAAATAGCCGCTTCTTTCCCACATGCTAAACACGTGGCAGGGGAGTGCCGCTTTGACAGCTAGTCGACCAAGATGCTGCCTCGGCGAACAACGCCATGCGCTTACTCGTTAACGGCACGCTTTGCCTCCCCAACCGTCGGTGCAGCGCCCACTTCATCTGCAGACTGCTTCCCGCGGAATCTGGCAGATGGGGCGCGATTTCGGGCCTGGAGAGAGGCGTGAGAGTGTTTGCGCCGTTGCCCGATTACGGCGTATCTCCCACAAAAGAGCACTTGTTTTTCCTTGATGACTTCGCCTCGCTCAGACAGATGCGCACAGATTCGCGCAGCCTCGTGTGCTGCAGAATGCGTTGTTCGTTCGGGCAACCAGGAAGCAAATGTACCATGCACGGTCCTGAGGCAAGACGAGAACTCGTGCTCCAAAAAAGCCCCCTCGTCGAGAAGTGAAAAAGAAGCACCGCGTACGTTTCATCACGTGATGTTTGTGTGTCGGTTGTACTCGTATTTGTTCTGGCTGCTAATTGCTTTTTATTTTCTCCAGTTTATATGCTTCTATCTCTCATTGGGTCCGTAATACTCGGACCATCCCTCACTTGCCTTTACATATACTGCCACCGCTGGCCTCCGCGCATCCTGCCGGTTTTACTTTCAAGATCGGTTTGAGCATGGTGGTCTGGTAAGATATGAAGGCTTGAGAGCAACCCGAAGACCCAACCCCTGCCGCTTTCAGCCGTTCTGGCTGGCCGGAGTAGGCCCGTTTTGCCAAATCGATTGGCTGCCTTTGGGCAAAGCTCTAGGTTTTCTTCACGTCGCTGTGCTTGTTTTGTTTGTGACCTGATTTGATTTTATCTGGTTTGATTTCCTAGGACTACAGAAAGTCAAAGTCTGGTGTCCAAGACCGAGCCACAAAAGGCAGTCTTCGACCGCGGGACAGGCGGGCATGCTCGTTGCATTGTATGATGCATCGGTTATCAAGATGAAGAGCTATGGTGCCCAGATGTGATGAAAGAGTTCACGACTTGTGGTACAGCATATTCTGCAAGGAGTGTGTCCGCTTGATCCGACAAACAGGACGCCGTACTGTCTGTTTTGGGTCTACCTTACAGGGTCTATCAACGCTGCTAGCTCTTTCTTTTCTTCCAGACGCCGGAAACCTATCTGCTCTTTTCCTTACCTTTGGCCTTGCTGTGGGAAGATGTCTTTTTGCCATCATGATGACGTCGACTACCTGCATGCGCATCATCCTCTCCCTCCACCGGGCTGTTTAGCGCAAATCCGTCGTACCCATAATCCCGGTAGACGTTGGACATATCGGTGGCATCCGAGGACGAAGACCCGGCAGTTGTCAACGCCACGTCGCTGCTCGTTTTTCTCGACTTCTTCTTCTTTGTCACCTCCTCGGGCATGGGGCCGGCGCTCTCTATCGCTGTGGTCAGCTTTGAAGGAAAACAACGCCAAAATTGTCAAAGCGAGAACGAGGCATACCGCTCCGAGTACAGTTTTTACAACACCCGTGGTTACACGCCTCAATCCATTCGTACTCGTCATTTTGAAAGTTTTTCTTCCATGATGGGTTCGAGTACGCGCACCAGCCTTGTGTGTTCGGCCCTTGCTTGCACGTGCAGCAGTCCCAGACTCCGCCGAGCTCTTTGAAATGGCAGTTCTTCAGCGGGCATTTGGTCTTTGCCGGTTGCGAGATGGCATACGTCGTTTTGCTGCAGATTGTGGCATGGCCGGTGGTGACATCGATCTTGGCCCGCGGACAGTAGTGCCACTTGACGGACTGGTGGCCGCATGGATGGTGGTGAGGATGGCCGTAGCACATCTTGGTGGAAGACGACCTCTGTCTTTGGCTTTCCGGGGCGACCTATGTTGTCTTCTCAAAGCGACTGGCTTGTTGAGTTGCCTGTCTGTTGGCTGTGACGATTTGCAATGTCCGTGGGGTGGCTTCACTAACGTTTTTTTTGCAGAAAACAAAAGACGCGAATGACGGTCTGGGCCAGAGTGCTCTTGCAATCAAAGGCAATTCTCTGTCTTCTTATACTCGGAATAAAATGGCAGCAGAGTCTGCAAAAACTACGTCCAGAGGCGCGTTTGTTGTCAAAGCTCCCCCGGCCTGGTACCATCGCCAGCACCCAACGAAACGAAAGGCACCCATGCAGACACCGAGGCAATCAAGAGCATGCAGGCATCCTGGTACAAGGTTGCTGTTCGACACCAAAAGCCCGGCTCATAGAAGCGACCCGACGCCTTGGGGCTGGGCTGGATATATTGGTTGTATCTTCCCAGGGCGTCGTGTCTTGGAACGCTATGCATCATCGCGGTTATGGGTACGGTTGGCTGCGCTCAAGACAAACGACTCGACGGCAGTGGGCTGGATCCATGGTACGCTTTTCAATAATGAAAAGCATAGCAGAAAACACGGGATGGTGCCTTTCACTCCGCGCCTTTTATAAAGGCAGCATAGAGCTGTGCTAACCATTGTGCTTCATTTTCTCGGTACTTTTTCCAGTTTTGTTTGGCACCACTCTTCTTTCGGCCGGATAGTCGCATCTATCCAAGACATCCGACTGCTCGGAAATGCATTTCTGCATGAGCAAACAAAAAAAAAAAAAAACGCTGCGGCCACCCGACGACACAAATCAGCATCTGAGCACAAAAGGCATATTAATCCCGAGAGCATGGCTTCAAGGCACGCTCGGCAGCTGCTGTTTGCCCGCATTCTCCCTGGCCAATGCATGTCGGAGACTTCGTCTAAATGGAGCGCTCTCTGACGCGACATCGATCTGAGATTTCGCTGTCATACGCTTCCCAGGCAGCAGGGAGTTGAAGACTTGGCGAGCCGTCCAGGCTGCTGGTACCACACCCCTGTGTCTATTTGTTCAACTCCCCCTTACCCTATTGTGCAGCCCTTTCCCAACATGCCGGTAACCCCGGCATTTTGCCTGCTTGTCCTACCATGTGCCATTTCTCTCATTGTTGTCACTCGCATGGACATGGTACGGCATGCTGTGTCTGAGCGTACCACGATCGTTTGTCGAACGAAAATCTCGATTGCCGTCTGGCAGGCCCCAAGACAGCACGGTGTGTTCACCTTTCGTCCAATCACAACCAGCCCACGACTCGCCAATCGCTCTTCGGAGGCCTTGTCGAAAAGGGTGGTTTCTAAACGAGAACGTCTGCTGGTATGGCCTCTTGGGCAATGTCATGGGCGTTGCTAAAGACAAGAAATGCATACCTGTAGAGAACCAATAGAGGATAGCGGTGGCCTGTCTGACAAACGGGTAGCTGAAACCTAGCGAACGAAATACCAATATAAAAAACCAACAGATCACATTTCTTTCCGAGACATTGTTTGCACCGACTCGCCGGTTACTGCCCGTCGATCTACCAATGTTGACGACAAGGAACCCAGGTTTAGATTGCTCGGCGTGGCCGGCCGCAAGAGGGACAAAAGATGTGAAGAAGAAAGAAGAAAAAGAAGAAAAAAATGTGGGAAAAAAGCAGCTGGCCCAAACTCGCATCGGCAAACGTCATGGGTGCAAACCTCGCCAAGCCCCAGCTCATGCAACACCGGCCCCAAACAAACGACCAGTGTCCGCTAACCCTGCGGGCAACTCGGGCGTCCACTGCTCCGATTAATGGTACTCAATGTCAGCGGCCAATGCCCATCCACTGCAATCACCAGCCTTGGCCGCTGCCTTTCCGGTCGGCTGCCTCGCATTCGGGACAGCAGATGTGCTCGCACTGCACGTGGTTGCCCTCGATGATCATGATGCAGCTGCACCGACCGCTTTCGTTCCATCCCTTTCCACACCAGCAGCAGTTCCAGCAGCGGTCTTTGGCCTCAAAGGGGCAGTCGGGCAGCGGGCATTTCGGCGCCAGGAGCGAGGTGGCCGCCGACTGCGGGTCGCAGTCGAAGCTCGGCGGTGTCGGGTATGGGAGGGACTGCTGCGAGAGGTTGCTGCAGGGGATCATCTTGGGCTGGCGGTGGTGGTGCGAAGACGACGAGGAGGACGCTGACGCCTTCTTCTTGCCGGAGCTGGAGCTGCCGCTTTCCTTCTTGTGTTTGTGGTCCTTCTTGCCGGACGACGAGGAGGAGGACGACGACGCGGTTGCAGGAACGGCGTCTGCACAGTAGATCATTTGCGTCTTGACATGTTCGCATGTCAGAGTGTAGGTGATCTGGAAACACATTGTGATGCCGGGTGGTGTTTTTTTTTTTTTTTTTTTTTTTTTTCTTTTTCTTCCCGTCGCTAGCCTAGATCTTCTTTACGAGGCCTTCAAACAGCCGTTCTTTGCGTTTGGTAAAGTGCTCGAGTGTCTGTTGATCGAGTGCGTTAGCGTGTCTCTTGTTGATGTTGACGTTCTCTTCTTTCCGTCCACGGCTCCCCGACTCGGCCTCCACACGGTCATACAAATAGACGCTCTTCCATCGATCAGTGCCGAAGCCAAAGGCCTTCTGTCTGCTCTCGAGTCTGGCGTGGCTCAGCGGTCTCGTGCTTTCTGGTCTTGTCTTTGCTCGTATCTTTGGATCAGTCTTTTATTGAGCATTGGTTGCCACCGTCCTGGGATCCATGGTGCTTTGCCGCATTTTATTTATACTCATTCGCCTCCTTCCAAAATAAAACCATTAAATAAAAATTAGAGGGCCCGGGAGGGCCTTTCAATCTGTTAATATTTTGCTTTATCATCCGCTGGTCACGGTGAGCTGTCATTCATGATCGAGGCCGCCTAGCCTGCTGGACTGCCCTGGCTCCGGCGTCAATGACACCATGTGTCCTGTTTCCCTCTCTGGCCAGCCTGCATTGATTTGTCCCGCCCTCCCCAATATGCCCCAATATGCGCTCGCAAGCCGTACCATTACGACTGGACAAGACGAGCTGTGCCCGTGTCCAAGGCTGCTGAAAACCACTGCAGGCCCCCAAGGTATCAAACCAGGACAGATGTAACGAGAGTAACATTGTTCATGACGGCTGCCCAGTCATCTTACGCACGAGCGCCCATTGGATACGGCACTGCAGTACATTGTTTGCCTCTTTTGATTCTTGTTTTACAGCATCATGCTTTTCCCGTGCGCTTCCAAGGCATGCGCATCCCTTCACAGCTGAAAACCTTGCGGTCGGTCAATGACAAACGACTCATGTAAGAAGAGGCGTGGAGGGGCCGTCCTCCCCCAATCTGCCCCAAAATAGGAAAGGCAGGAACGAAATGGTGGACGAAGAGAGCGTTTATGAGGCAGCAAAAAGGCGGAAGGCGTAAATTGGAGCCACCTCATTCTATATTGTTTCCTTTTTTCTCCATTTTCCATCTCGGTCGTTTCTCTTTGCAAGCGTGCCCGAGCCTCGATCGGAGAGAACAGATCGGCCCTTTGCGGCGAGCATGCACGTTTGATATCTCGCCGTGCATGTTGGTAAATTGAGAGCAGATACGACCAGGATGTGGGCCGAAAAATACAAATTAAAATCAATCAATCCCAAAAAGCCCGCCGTGGTGCCACCGGGGATTTGTCAACTTGGCAAGCCACTCGATCGTAAGAAGTGCCATCTTTTCAATGTCGTTTCTTCTTACTCTTCCCTGCCCCCCCTCGCCTACCGGTAATAATTACCGAGGAGTCTCGAAGGGTGCAGGATCTGGAAAGGCCGGGCAGACGCTGATGTTGAGAACGCAGGTCAGCCGGGGCGAAACGGGAGCTGGCGGTTGATTCTCACCTTTTTAAGGCGCACAAAGGTGGAGTGGTGGTCTATGATAGCTGCGAGACAATGCCTTTTTTTCTTTTATTCTCCGCTCTGGTCACATTGTGTTCTTTATGATTTGGCTGTGTGTGCTTTTGCTCACCTCCGTCACGCCCATGACCGGACGCCTTTGCATCCAAACAAGCCAAGTTATCCAATACTATACCTGCTCGAGTCTGCCCTCCTCAGCCGGCCGAGGCCCCTCGTCAGAGAGCCCGGTCCACGGCGCATTTGGCAAAGTGGCAGATGCAAGCTGCCTCGATCTACGGCTCCCGCTGACCGGCTCCCCATATCTAAATTATCCATGTTCCCTGTAGCCGTATCCCAAGTGTTATGGCTCTTCCATCTCCATGACAGCTTCTGTTAAGGTTTTTCGACTGCCTCTATTTTTCTTCAACCTGCTCTCCCCCCCTTCTTCGTCATGCATCGTACTTCTGTTATCGTCGTCTTTCCAGCCTGCATCGCCATTGAAAGAACCAACCTCGATCTTGGCGTTGTGCTGTGTCTTTCCAATGACTCTTCGCCTGTTTTGTCCTATTTGATCCAGTTTCCGCCGTCCGTTTTGTTTCAGCTCAGCCAGGCTCCGTTCCACAGACTTGATGGGGCTGCTTCCCCAATCTCGCTCACCCGTCGTCCGCCGTATTTTTTTCTCCATTCGGCCGTGGCTAAACCTCCTGTTCTGTCCATGTCCTATTTTCGTATTTTACCTGCGTGATAGGCCAGTGTCCACAACCCCTTTCACGTCATCCCCCATCGTCTTTGAATCTATACCTGAAGCCGCAGCACAAACTTGCTGAACGATGGCAGCCAGCTCGCCCCCCAACCAGCAATGGCCACGCTCGGAAGGGGTTGGCGAGCTGCGGCGAGCGGCTTGACCCCGAGTCAGCCACCATCGCCGCCCATGTCGTCACTTCGCCGATCAATGTAGAGGTTCAGCTTTCGTTCCCCCGGTTGTGGCGGTTTCTTCGGCCGATCACCAGACTCTGAAACATGCGCAACGGCATTCCATGGGTGGACGAGGAACGTTGACGGGTATAACTACCAAGAGGCACAGCAAAGCATTGCTATTTGAAGGTTTGCTTGGCACAGCCAGAGACGCCAAGGTAAGAAAATGGTGTACATGCTGAGAAAAGTGAAGGAAAATAGAGCATCAAGGAAAGAGACAACAAAGAAACGCAAAAGGTCAACGACAGCAGCGCCCTTATAAAAGCAATACATTGTCATTCTCGACCTGCCCTCCGCGTCCTCGGCGAGAGGCGTTCCGCACGCTTATTAATAAGCCACAGGGTTGACCATGGCCACGCCCATCTGGAGGCCCGTGCCGTCCTCGTCAGGCCGGCAGTTTTTGCAGCACACGTGGTAGCAGAGCGTATCTGGGCTCGATCGCATACGGTGCCCACACCAGCGGTAGATGTTTCCGCCACGCTCGCACTCACAGCACACCCACATGCCGTTGAGCTCGGCCAGTCGACATGCCCCCGAGCTGCAGTCCGGGCTCTGGGTGCAGCCGCCCAGGGCACATGGGTTGTTGTAGTCGACGCTCTGCTCCTGGTCAAAGTGTAGGTTCCCGCACGGAAGAGCCAGTCCCGTCGCAGCGTCCATGATTGCGTGTGTGCAGTATCCGTATTGCATCACGTAGTCGATTGTGCGGCTGCAAGGCGGCGAGTGGTGACGGTGAAGATAGTAGTAGGTGCACATGATCGTGGCTGTTCGGATCCGCAGCCTCTGTGTTCTTTATGTCGATTTGTTCCCGGCGGCTGGGTGACTGTCCCGTGTCCTTGTTAGAGATTCCGTTCTTGTTTTTACTCGCTATTTGTCTCTATGTGGCTGTTTCTAAAGACAGCGCTCGTGTTTATCTAGACAAAATACTGTTAGATGGTCTGGCCCACGTAGCCTCTGCTAAATCCAGCATATATTTATATTGTACCTTGAAAAGGGCGAGATACGCTGCCAGACGTGCATGTACTGACAGTGTCGCGTGCTGTCAAGGTATTGTTGTTCTAGTGTTTGCTCCGGTTGTTGTTTGCCTTGTTGCTCTTCCATTTCCATCACCCCAACGCTGGCAGCGACTTGAGCTTTATACTTGCCACGCTGACATTGTTTCTCCAGCATTTCCACCGATACTATAAAATAGAAAATGCAATCGCATCGCAAAACCTATGGTGGTTTCTCCTGTCTCGACTTTGGTAACGCCAATTACAACTGCATCATCCAAGAAAGGGCTACTCCCGCAGGAAACGAAAGGCATTGGGGAACACCAAAAAAGCCCAAAGTTTCCACTTGCCCTAGCAACCCTCCTTTTTTGTTTCTTTTTTTCTCTTTTTTTTTCTCTTGTTCTCCTTTTTACAGTCTCTTAACCTGGTGCATCTGATCAACGTTCGCCTGTGGTCGTTGAACGTGTGTGCCATAAAACAGTCCTTCCTCTGTGTCTCCTTTTCATTTAAAGCCCTTTGGGAAACACCGATATCTTTCTCTCACAGCCTTCTTCACACCCTGTCCGCCGACAGACACATGCATTTTCTCCTTGCCCCTTTATTTTTTCTCTTTGAAGAGCCAGAAAAGAGCGTAACCAGAGAGAGTGCCGACGGCACTCTCCATCCTCCAGACACATCCCCAATGACTTGAATCCTTGACGACGTGCTTCGTGCACCTGCCGTGTTCCATCTTCTCCTGATTGTGGCTTTGCTGCCCCTCGTCCTGCCTCCAATCACCCCTCCTTTCTTACAAAACAGCCTTGGCTTCGGTTCTGGGTGTGTCCTATGCAGAAACCTGGCCACTGTTGGGCTCCTCCGCCCTCGTGCAACCGGCCTTGCATATCGCATGTTGTAGCTGGGTCTTTGTCCGACACATGCTTACGTACTGCCTGCTTTCTTCTATTTGTCTTGTTTTTCTATGAACCCTCTTACCCATTGTTTCCGTCAATCTAAAAGAAACGGTTTGGGTGTCAGCCCGTTTGTGGCGTCTCGGTCTGTCTTCTTCCAGGACAAGAGCCCCCTTGGTCTCCGGTTGTCTTCGGCCAACCTTTACGTCGTGTACGTCGTGGCATTTGGTGTCATCCTTCCGGCGCAACCCGGACTTTCGGCCATGAGGCATACTTGGACCACCAAGCTGTCTGATTGGAGTAAAGAAGTATCTCCAGAAGTACAGATGTCTTGGGAAAGGCTCGTGCTGTTTCTACATCAGACGAGGAGGTTTCTGCCTCGGGGCAGCCAATCTGGGCACCGGCTTGGGTGTACAAGAGAGACACGGCAAAACCAAGAATAGTAGCAGAGTGAGCAAAAAGAGCTGCCAAAAATTAAACGGGCTGATGCCAGATTTGGTTGTTGACAGACCTGCTTTGTATTTCTGTCGTGGGAACGAACAGAGAAGCAAAGGCCCGGCTTTTAGAATAGGCACGCATCGAACGGACACACCCAAAACCAGACCACAAAATCAAAAATAAACAAAAATAAACAAAAAATAGACTATCACCTGGCAGCAGATCTTTGTTGGAACGGCCATGCATTTTGAGAGAAGAATCGGATGAACATGCGACTCGGCAAACGGCACTGCCGAAGCAAGAGTTGTGCTTCCATCTCGTACCCAGGGGCGGTTGAGTCCCGTTGGAGTTGCACCTATCAGACAAGCGTCGTGCAAGGGCATACCGTGACTGATTTTCGGGAGGATTGGAACATCAGTCTTTGGAGTCCTAACCACGGTTCTGTGCCCCCTCTCCCTATTACTTTGTTTTGTTTCAACCCCGGCTTCTCCTTTTTTTTCCCTACTGGATTCTAGCCGTCTGTCCCGAGACACTGGCCAATAAGCCAAAGGCTGCAGACTTGACAAAAAGAGAAAACGAGGTCAAAAGCGGCCATGAGACAGACTTGCACGGGAAGGGAGATTGAGGCTCTCAGGGCGACCAAAAACGCCAAGACCCGGCTCTGGCCGTCCCGCTAATCTAACGATGCCACTGCTTTCTCGAAGTCGTACCAGTGTATGAGGGGAGTAAAAGCCCTGAACACAAAGCGTGT
Organism: Sporothrix cf. nigrograna; assembly: GCA_019925305.1. Lineage (NCBI taxonomy): Eukaryota > Fungi > Ascomycota > Sordariomycetes > Ophiostomatales > Ophiostomataceae > Sporothrix > Sporothrix cf. nigrograna. The sequence goes on along the minus strand of JADHKR010000016.1, from coordinate 87,487 downwards.
GTTCATGCAAGGCGTTGGTTATCGCGTGCAGGAGAATTCATCGCTGTCGTGCACAAATAAATACCGGCAACAAGCAAGCACAGCTTATGTAGCCACCATGGGAGAACTACAGAAAGAGAAAACCCGGCATATGCTTCATACACAAGATTCACCAAGAGCCAAGACAAAAAAACAAAGAGCAGCGCACAGGGCAAGGCAGCTGCCACGGCACTGGGTTGTGGCCAGAAACAAGAACATGAGCACAAGAAAAAGGCTCGGTAACAGGAAGGAAGAAGAGACGCAATATGGCAACACAGGACCAAGGCTTGAGAGTGAGGTATTTCAAAAGACGAGGCGCTGCTGTGCACGTTGGCACGGGGCGATATGGCCAGCTGAAAAGGGGTCAAGACGAGCAGCGACGGAAAAATTAACTTGGCGGGGGGCCCGATAAAGGAGACGTGAGACAATCGTTCCATACTTCAGAGACACAAGATGCAGCCGGCCCTTTGGATTTTTGCGTTGGTCATGGGCTGTTTGCTCGTGCCACGGATATGGGCCGTATGACCAGGTCCTCAGGTAAGCAGGCTTGGCGCTGTGCCGCATGGTCTTGTCCGACACGGCCAGAGGCACCGCCCGCAGTTGTCCGAGACAGGACTCCGGCAAACTGATTAAATGCTCGTACTGGGGGCTTTTCGTTTTCGTCTGCTGCCCCCCCTGGCCAGCTGACGCTTCTCGTATTGTAGTTGTGCTCCGTGCCGTCTCCGTCCCATCCGGCATACGAGGGGTTCATGGAACCGCGTGGCTGCGTGTTTGTTGGGCAGTGTGTGTCACACGGGGATGGGATCGCCAAGAAAGAGACGGCAAGACAACGCAGCGATTGGCGGACCAGACGGCTGGGATGCATGCCCTTGTAAGAACTCGGGTAACACAGCGAAGGAGGCCAACGATGACGACGGCCAGATTGTGGGCGAAGCGTCCTGTCTTTTTTGTTGTGTGTCCGTCGTCTTCTTTCCGCGCTTCTCTTCTTTGTTGGCGAAATTTTCTCGACTTCAAACGTGCATGGTCGTCTGTTGTCTTATTGTGCTGTGTTGATGCTGTTGGAATCGCCAATCGCCATCGTCCACGCTATTTGGCCAATATCGATCGAGCCGTGCCCGCGCTTTGTGCAGGATGCTCGCAGCGGCGCTGCGATTCGATTGCAGGCGGTCGCGGACACTCGGAGGGCATATTGGCGGATCGCGAACGATGCAGGGCGGACTATACGCCGTTTGTTTGCTGTGGTTTTCGGCGGCGTCCGGGGGTGACGTGAAGCTCGCAATGAGACAAGAGAAGAAAAAGTGATAAGATACACGTCAGAAAAGCAAGGCGTAGCCAGAAGCCGTCCCATGCACGCAACCCATCCAGGCCAGCCAGACCACCTGAGACAATCCCACAATCCCGCCGCCCAATTTCCAGCATCGAACCCGTCTGTCCTCCCTTTTCGGGCATCCACTAGGCAAGAGGCACTGGCCACTCGCTGTACTCGTATCTTCTCTACGAGTACTAACGTGCGGCCTTGCTTTCCGCTCTTATCAGCCTATTATTACAGGTCATTTTCTGCCCACCCACCTTACGACGTAGTGACCCGTCGGCTCCGTAAGGAGGTCCAGTGTACAAGTAATGGACAGGAGACTCGCCGGAAGCACAAGTGCCCCGGGACGAAACCAACGGTGATGGAAACTGTTCCGTCGATGGATTTTATCAAGAGAAATTGTGTCATAGAAGCGGCTGCAGAGAGCAATACAAGTAGATGATGGAGCGATCTACTCGTACAGCTCTGGCAGCGAGCCGACGTCCGAACATGCAAAAGACACGAGTAAGATACATATAGCAGATACGGACAGGGCAATAATTATCGTGAAGACTTTGTTAAAGTAACATACCCATCCAAATTCCTCCCATTCAACTTTGTGAGTTCCTGGTACACTTGCGCTTAGGCATCATTGCTCGCTATAACCTGACGTGGGAACCTCTCGCATAGATAGAAGAACCTTTCCGTGCCGTTGTTCTTCTCCCTAGGAGGTTGAAATGATGGTCTCTTTGCCACAAACAGCACGATGCTCTTCAGGCCGGGCTTGCATATCTTTAAATAAAACAAAGATAGCATCTTGACCGTGGCCTCGTGATGGGGACCCTGCCTGAACTTGTACAAGTAGTCAGACGAGGCTGTCTGTCAGTCAAGAAAAAAGCAAAATGGGGAGTAGGCGAGTAATCAGATATCATTCAAGCAGCCAAAATGTCGTAAGATACAGTAAAGTTTCCTATCTCGGTTTATTTAACACTTGTCAGCTTAACTTACAAACACTTGCAATCCTTAACCAATAACAAGGTGAGCGTGTAAGAACTCTTTACATATATATAGATGAAGCAAGGCCTAAAAAACCGTATCAAGGATCAAAAAGAGATACACGCACGGGAATATGTATGATAGTCACAGAAAACGCCGCATCCTAAAGTGCCCCCTTGGCCTTCTCCGCTGCATTTCTCCACCCCTCCGCAATGGTTTGTGATCAATATCCGGTGGCTGCCTCCACTATTGCTGCCAGACGAGTTTCTGGCGGGCTGTTGGCACCAATATGAACACTACGAGTATGTGTACTCGTAGATTCTGCAGCCAGGCCCGGGACGCCGCCAAAGTATCTTACATATACAAACCTGACGCTGGGAATGCTGGTGTTGCTTGGGCTGCCACTTGCTGGTGTTAACGCGCTGTTCTGTCCATTGGCCGAGCCGCCTGCACCGCCGTTGCCATTCGCACTCACATAAGACCAGTCACGGCGGCCCGATGCCGGTACCGAGCTGCGGAACGTTCCGCTATCGTTGTGGTCCTCGTTGACGACATCCAGTTGTAGCAGGCACCCTTGAAGTGCCCGACGACGTGCAGTGTGCGGCTGGATGTCGGCGGTCAGCGTGGCGCGCCCAGACTGCGGTGGCAATGAGCGTGGGCAGGCTGGAACCATGTCCGTCTGTGGCAGCGATTGTGCAGAAACGAGCGGAGAGAGGCCAAGCGAAGAGGGAGAAGACAGGCAAAAGGGACCACAGCAAACGACTGCGACCTTGACGTCTGAGGAAAGGCTGCCATCTGCGCCAACACAGACGACAAACAGACCACGGGCACGTCCATTCTGTTGAACGACACTTGTTTTCCACCAATGTCTCGACAAGACCCCTCTCCTTCTCACCGAGCCGATTAATTCACACGTTTTCACGATGGCTCCCTCCTCTGCCGCCCTCTCCTCGGTCCTTCTGTAATCCGCACTGCAGATGCTCCCCCGTCTCCGGACCGCATGCAGCAGCAGAAAACAACCATACACTCAGCCGGCGGAGTGTAAACGGAGAAGATGTAAGAAGGGCACATCTAAATGTTTACAATCCTCTGTGAGCCCCGGGTTATTCATCTTTATCGCCTTGCACTCCAGGCTTTCTGTCGAGTGGTTTCTTTAACCCCCCCTCCAATTTCTCCTATAATATTTACGTCTGCTACTCGTGGACTCTGGCATTTTGTTCTGGCGATCGAACCGCCTCGCCTGCAGGGGTATATCACTCCCAAAGGGCTTTCGCTCTTATTTTTTGTTTTTCCCACATTTATCGCCTTGTTTGATCGTTCCCCTTCAAAGCAACAATCGGGCCGCGCATGTCATTTCGTCCCGGTGTCTTTCGATTCGAGTGTCCTTGCCCATACAGCACAGCACAGCACAGCTAGCAGTCTGCTGGTGAACGCGTTGTTCATTCTCCTAGAACAAGATGCTTGCTGGCTGCGAGCAGAGAAATCCCAGACGTTGTAATATTAAGCCTTTTGCTCAGGTCGCACCTGCCTGTACAAAATTGTGTGCTGCACTCTTTTCCCTCTGCATCACTCCTTCCTCTGCTTTGTGTCTTCAAGGGTCCTTTCAGCTTATGCATCTAAGCGAGCATGTTCGCCGACGACGTTTGTCTTTTTCTGCTCTGCCTAGCACCTCTTCCCTCGCAGGTGAAAGTCAATGTCTGGCGGGAACGGCACGCCTGCATCAGGCTCTGCGGCCCCCGGCATCCCGAGCACCAGCCGTCGCGCGAGGTCCGCCTTGGCCGCGGCAATGCCGCCGTCCAGGTCCACGTCCCAAATGAACGCCTGCCGCGTGCGGATCTCGTCGGCGATGCGCTCAAAGTCCCGGCCACGCGCGCGCCACTCGTACAGGTCTGCAGCCCGGCGGCTGCTCGCCACCAGCCACTGGTCGCGCCCCCTGCGGCTGGCGTCGAACGCGGCAAAGGCTGCCTGCAGGCCGACAAGGCCATCGTGCGCCGTGATGCTGCCCAGCAGCTCCGCCAGAAAGGCCGCGTCCTCGATGCACATGGCTGCGCCGGCGCCGTGATGGGGCGTGCTGGCGTGCGCGGCGTCGCCGACGAGACACACCCGGCCGCGGTAGAACTGCGGCAGCGGGTTCCCGGCGAGGTCGAACAGGCCCCAGCGCTCCATCCGCGGCGCTGTCATCTGCAGGAGGCCCGTCACGTTGGGGCCGAAGCCGGCAAAGTCGCAGACTGCGCTGTCGCGCGTTGCCGGCAGCGTCAGCTGCTGCGCGTCCTTGCTGGGCCACGGCTCGGCGGTGGTGACAAAGGCCACCAGGTTGAGCGTGTGGCCGTGGTTGACGGGGAATGTCAGCGCGTGCCGGTCGGGTCCCATCCAGAGCATCGCATTGGCAGCGCGCTCCTCGCCCAGCGCCGCCACGGCGTCGGCCATGGGTATCAGCCCGCGGTACACAAACTTGTGGCTGTATCTGGGCTGCGCTTTCTCGTCGTCGCCCACAAGCACGGCCCGCGTCCGCGATTTGATCCCGTCGCAGCCGAGCACGGCGTCTGCGCGGGCCGTCGTCCCGTCTTCGAAGCGCAGCGTCAGCGGGCCCTCGGCCTCGCTGCCGGTCCCGTTCCCCTCGATCGACGCCAGCCGCTTGCCAAAGCGCGCCGAGCCCTCCGGCAGCAGCGGCACCAGCTCCTCGAGGAGCCGCGCCCGGTGGCACGCCGCGTGGCCGTTCTCGTGACCGACAAGCGTGAACAGAGGCGCGAGGTAGCCCTCGGCGCCGGCCGGGAGGTGCGCTGCCTCGGGGGCCAGCCCGTCCAGCACGTCGAACCACACGGCCTCCTTTGACGGCCATGCGTTGCGCGTCGCCACCCGCTCAAAGGCCGCGGCAATCGCCTCGTCGCAGATCTTCATGGCCCGCACCGCGTTGACGTGCATGCCCACGCCTGCGCCAATCTCTCCAAAAGCCGCTGCCTGCTCGTAGATTGTAAACGACACGCCGCGCTTGTGCAGCGCGATCGCCAGCACAAGGCCCGTGATGCCGCCGCCAACAATCGCGATGTGGAACGGTGGTGATGCCATGGCGAGGATATATTGGCAGGATGCTGTTCCGTTTCCGTTCCTTTTTTGTCGGTTCGTCTGTTGATCCTCCGCAGGCACAACTGAAATGGTCAGTGTTTCCGTACGGGAAGCGTCTCCACGATATCGCGGCAGTCTTTGCTGAGCCCAAGAACCCTCGACAACCCCCGCACGGAAAGCACTTGAGTGAGGAGGCGGCCGGGCCATGCATCCGATGCGTCGGCCTGCAGCACCAATGGCTGCATTTGGCGTGCAGGTGAGTGGGATGACACAATCCATTTCCGGAAAAGGATAACATCGCTTCCTTGAGAAAACAGCAGAGCATCACAACCATCCACAGTCCGTGCGGCGCCATCAGCCCTGTCTTCCAACAGTGTCTTCCAGACGTCGAGGGGGGGGAAACGTGGCCAGTTGGCATCAACCTCGTACATTCGTTAGATATCAAGCCAGTAGATACCAAAAAGACCGAAACCGCGATACATGGGGGGACGAAACAAAAAGACCCAGAGGGAACTGTGGAAACCAAAAATAGAACGGCGAGAGTGCGAAACCGCCAAAGCCACACCTGGTTAATAGCCTTCCCGCCGGTTGATCCGGTTGACCAGCGGCCGTCCGTCGCTCAGCCGCTGCAGGTTTTCCTCCAGGATGGCCAGCACGCGCTCGTTGTACTTTGTCGAGTTGCCGCTGATGTGAGGCGTGATGATGATGTTCTTGGCGCCCCAAAGGCGGTGGCCATCCGGGAGCGGCTCCGGGTCCGTGACATCCAATGCCGCGCCGCGCAAAACACCCTTGTCCAGCGCGTCGATGAGCGCGTCCGTCTCCACGATGGGGCCGCGCGCAATGTTGCTCAGGAAGCCCGCCCGACGGGTGCCGTCGTCGCGCGTCCGCCCCAGCAGCTTGAGCTCCTCGGCGCCCAGCAGGTGCGTCGTGTTGTCGGTCAGGGGCGTTGCCACCACGAGCAGGTCGAGGCCCGACGACAAAAAGACGTGGCGGTCCTCTTTGGTGCCGCCCGAGAACCACTTGGAGGGATAGACGCCCTCCGGGTCGCCCGTGCCGGGCGGCGCATACCCGTTGTCACGCCGCGACTCGGGCGTGTCACGCGGGTGGAGCGTGTAGGCGTACACCTCCATGCCCAGAGCCGTGGCCACGCGGGCCGTCTGGCGGCCGATGCTGCCATAGCCCAGAATGCCCACGCGCTGGGTCAGCGAGTCCTCGGTCACGACCTCGGACCGATTCCAGGTGCCCCTTTTCTGCTGCTCCAGGTACACGGGGACTGCCGTTGTCAGTGTCCGCAGGTGGAGGCGTCTGGGCATGCATATGGGGGAGACGTACGATGGTGGTTAAAGGCAAGGAACGTGGCAATGATCCATTCCGAGATCTGGGGTCTGTTTGGTCAGCAACGCTTTCATCCTCCAGAAAAAAAGATTGTTGCAGCCACAAAACGTACCCATGGACACCATTGGCCGTGGCAAAGATGATATCCGTGTCGGTAAACAGGGGCTCCTTCAGAATGTGGTTGGCGCCAGCGCTGTACAGCTGCACGTACCGCAGCCGCGGCACCTCGGCCGTGCTCTTTGGCAGGGAGATGCCCGCCGTCAGCAGCACCGTCACCGACTTCCAGTCGTCTGCGCTGAGCGCCTCTGCCGACAGAGCAACGCCCCATTGCTGTTCGAGGTAGATGACGCGCAGGCCAGGAAACTTGGCCTTGATGCGCGCGGTCCACGCCGCGGACGGCGCAGTCGGGCCGGTAATGAGAAGAACGTCGCCGTCGAGGCCGGGGGCGCGCTGCTGAGCGGGCGACGCCGGCGTCCTCGCCGCCGGCGTGATGAGGTCCAGAGCAGTCATGTCGGGGGGAGAAGCCGAGAAGGACGGGTCTTCGGGTTGCTCAATGCTGGGGCTGGGGCCTTTAAGGAAGAGGTTTACGGAGAGAGAGAAGGAGGGGCGAACGTCTGTGCTGTTCGAGGCCATTGAGAACAAACAGTGCCGAGGCGGGGTGGGAGGAGGGAAGATAAGAAGGCGAAGAAGAGGAGGAGAGGGACAGTAAAGCCGGAAACCAAAGCGCCGTATTATTAAGGTCGCGTAACAGGCAGGCACGGCGCCGCGTTGGACAGGCAGGCACGGACGCCGGTGCGCTTTATTATCGCCGGCGACAGAGAAGGCGCGATGCGGACTGACCCAAACGCCAGTGTGACGCTGTATTTTCAAAGTGGGCGTTTGGTCAGCACTAGCGGAGCGTGGCACTAGGCGGCCCAGGGCGTTTACGGGCCGAGACTAGCATTCACAGGGCAGTTGCGGCGATACAGCGCCTGAAATACAGCGCTCTTTTCTGCCGGGAAATAACACGAGGAAGAGCGCCGTTAATACACTGTATCGCGGTTGTTTTTGTTATGGGGGCTTCCAGAAACGAGCAAGACTTTGCAAGAAGCCCATGGCGTGATGCGGCCCATGGATGAAGCGATGATGCCGGCCAGAGCAGCGAATCCGTTTGCCTGCTGAGTCGCCAGCTCTGCAACGGTTTTAGCGCTAGCCGAGCGCTACGCTTATTTGCAGCACGCCAGCAGCTGCCAGTGCTGGGGCTGCCGCTGGGCTTGTACGGATCGGGCCAAGCCAGGATGAGGCCAGGCACAAGGCATCAGAAGCGCCTCAAAAGACGCAACCGCATCCAGGCCAGTTGGATGACAAACGAGGCTGTGGTCGGCACGGACAGGCGCCGTGATGCCGTCTTGTCGGAGCCGACTCGGAAATGCTTTCTCCTGCAGAAAAAAAAAAAAAAAAAAAACTGGGAGCAGACCTGCGAGGGATCAGTAGGGAAACAGAAACATTTGGTTTTCATCTGCCATGAGCCAAGAAAAGAAGGGTAGAAGGGGTAAACGGGAAAGCACGTTCATGTCTGAACCGTGCCCTTTACAAAAGGTCGGCCTTCTTTGTATTGCAGCTCAAAGTCCAACAATGCTGTTCAACGTCTCGTCGTGTCTTCCAAGTCCTCAGTTCCTCTGCCCGGCCCTCACGACATGGTACGCCCACTCCCGCAGTCTGGACCGTTCGAGACTTTGCCAGCCCAACGACAGTGGTGACCGGCAGGACGCCCTGCGGGTAGTGGAGCAGATCGCCAGGATCGACCTCGAGGCTCTACAGCCTCTCGTGCTTCAGTGGCTGCTGGGGGCAGCCGCCTGGCCTGTCAAAATAGAAGAGCTTCCACGACGTCGCATGCCGGTCGAGGAAGGGACAAATGGGATCAGACATCAAACTGAGCACATTGTGGTTGTAGGTACGGTTGGCCGCGCTCAAGGCCAATGAGCCAGGCGGCATATGGCGGCGAATGGACTAGATGGTTCATTTTCTCTTTCGCACTGCCCATCATGACATCCATTGCTTCTGGTCTTCCTCCGCTATCGTCCGCACGGCACTATGCATTGCCGGTTGTGCAGTTCGCTACCATTGTTGCATATTACTTGTCAACCATCACAACCAAGTCAGAGACAGAAATATCCTGTACGACAGCGGTATGTGTCCATCGTATGCGCTCGCAGGTCACGGGTGAAGCTTATGCCTGTTTGGGACATGCGGTGCTGCGCCCTTTTGTTGACTTTCAGCAAACATGATATAGAAAGCCGCTCCTGCAATGCACCGAGATCCCGGGGGCCCAATGTGGAAGGGCCAGCTGGATGTTGTTGATACAGAAGTGTTTATGGTTTTCCAGGGGCATGGCCGTATTCTGCAAACGAATCCTAAGATGCGTCGTCCTTTGGGTAGATTCAAACATTCGAGAAATCTGCTTTGTCTTGTTCCATTTGAGTCCTTCCTGCCGGCCTTCTATGGTGTCTCACGCCATACCTTCCGGCGCTGCTGGGTCCTGCTCCGGCCTCCTCCCAATGCGTTTGTTTCACCCGACTGCGGCAACATCTGCGGTCGGCTGAGCACTCTGGTGGTCAGCCTGGCTGCGGGCACGGCGGTCGATCCCGGTCCCGGCAACGAGGACGGTCTCTCAGCCGTCACCGGGGACGAGTGCTGTAGACGGTGTGCTTGCCGTTATTGCACGAAATTTGAGGCTTCTGATTTCCCACGAAACAGTAAAAAATACGACGTGGTATTCCGCTAAAAGCAAAACAGGAAATCTGTTCACGTTGGACGGTTCCCCAGAAACAAGATGCAAATGAAGAATGGAGGAAAGAGACAGGGAGACAAAAAAAAAAAACAGAAGAACCAGATCCTCCGTACGCCAAGGTGTGTCCCATCCGGTATTGTCCTCCTCTACTCCTCTGGCCAAACGCCAGTCTACTCCGTAAAATGCACGCCAGAGAAACTCGCCGTCTCGCTTTATGCCTTTGCTACACCGTCCCGCTGATGCTCAGCTCCCGGATTTCTTGCAGCACCTGCTCGACGCGCGTGTCAAGCTCGCCGTTGGCGTATTGGTCACGGGTGTCCGCGTCCAGGTACTGCTGCACCTGGGCCATGCGGCTGTACGCCTCGGCACAGAAGCGCAGCTGGATCTTGACAAGCGCCTCGAAGCTGGGGTCGAGATACGGCACGCGCAGGTCAATCAGCTGGGGAATCTCCGTGGATAGCTGCTCGTTGAGCTGCTCGTAGGCCTGCTTGGCCATCTCGAGCTCCTTCTCGGCGCGCGGCAGCTTGGTCACGTCCTTGTCGGGCTTGTCGACGAGCTTCTTGACTTTGGCGCGGAGCGCGTCGTAGTCGAGGAGCTTGTGGCTGCGCTTCTTTATGCACTCGTTGATGTCGGGAAAGTAGTTGCAGAAACGCGAGATGGGGTCGAACACCGTGGCGCGGTACGGGCCATCAAGGGCCTTGATTGTCTCCGTGTCGAGGTCCTCCACCGCCTGTTTGTAGTTCCGGCTGACGCCGTCCTTGGCACCGGCGTCTCCGTAAAACGCATCAATGGTCTCGGCAATCCGCATCTGCGATGCAGTCATGGCTAGTTTTGTCTGTTAGTCCCCTTTTACGCATCGCTGCTCCGTCGTCCCCCCCCCCCCCGGCCGGCCGACCTACCTCGTAATGAGTCCAAGTAGCCCTTGGCCTCTTTCTGTAACCGGTTCGCTGCTGCTTCCATGGTGCGGAATCGCCTGTCGGGGGTCAGCCTCTCGCCTTTTCGTTGCCCGTCAAACGTGCGGTTTCGCCCGGGACGCTCGGGAACACGCCACGGCGCAGCGGCCCGTACCTTTCCTCCACCTCGTAGTCTCGGTCGCTTGTCTTCTCGACATGGCCCGTCTTCATCATCACCTGCGTCGTGGCGCGGTTGACATTCTTCTTGAAGCCTTTCTCGCGTTAGCCCCTCCAACGACCGCCGTCGGCAAGCCGGAAACCCTACAGAGAAACACGTACCGGCCCAAGACATGATGGGCAACGTTTGCCTGCGCCGAATTAACGCGGTCGAAAAATGCAAGGGGGAGGGGCGTGGAGGAGGCGCAAAAAATCGAAAACAAACGAGATGCTGCGAAACAAGTGCTGTCTGAGGCGGCGGAGAAAGGCCGGGTCGCGGCACGGTCGGATTGGATACTAGATAAAGCTGCGGAAGGCAATTTGGAAAGGAAAGGGAAGCCGGCTCGCGCTCGATGGCCGGTTGTCGTTGTCGTGGGGAGAGAAGGGGGTGCGTTCGCAGAGGCGACAGCGGTCGGGATGTCGAAAAGCTGATGCGAGGGAAACTCGGCCCAAAATGCGACCGCTGGCTGTGTCTTCCAGCGCGGGCGGAGAGGGGCCGCAGCACCAGCTGGCACTACGTCAGCGACCCAGCCGGGCCCACGCGTCGGATCAGGACAAGGCGCTTTTTCAAGGCACAGGCGCTGGACTCGCCAGCCGACAGGGCTATTATTAACAGGTACAGCATCAGCTGGAAGGCTGAGTCACGGCAACGCTAGCCACAAAGAGAACCTGCAAAAACGGCAGAAAAAAAGATGAAAAAAGATGAAAAAAGATTGGATGTTGCACACCTCCCCCGATGGCTGGCGTCTCGCACATCCTGGTCCTCAGCCTGGGCAACCCGGCACCGTACCTCAATACCCTGCACTCCGCCGGCCATGTCGCCCTCGAGGCCCTCCGGCGCGAGCTGATGCTGCCTCCGTTCGCCAAGAGCAGGCTCTTTGGCGGCAAGGCGGCGCCGACCACGTCCTCGAGCACCGCGGCGGCTGGCGGCGGGGCGCGGTACACCCTGATGCAAAGCCCGACGCTCATGAACGTGTCGGGGCCGTGGGTGGCCCGGGTCTGGCGGGACGCGTTGAAAGCGCAGGGCGCCGGCGGCCCCGGGGATGCGGCAGCGGCAGCGGCTGCCGTCGGCCAGCTGGGCCTCGTGCTTGTCCACGACGACCTCGAGGAGGAGCTGGGCGTGCTCAAGGTGCGGCCATGGACGCGCAGCCACCGCGGGCACAACGGCCTGAAGAGCACCAACACCAGTCTCCTGCGCAGCGACTTCCCGGCGGCGCGATGGGCAAAGCTGTCTGTCGGCATCGGCCGCCCGGCCTCGCGCGACAAGGCGTGCGTAGCCGACTTTGTCCTGCGCCAGATGACCGCCGAAGAGCGGGCCGCGCTCGAGCAGGGCCTGGGTGCGGGCCTGCTCGCAGCCATCCAGGGAATCGAGGCGCGGTGGGCGGCCGGAGACGAGGCCGTCGACGTTGCGGCCAAGCCGCCCAAGCCGCCAAAGCCGCCACGGACAAGGCCAAGCGCAACGCAGGTGTGAACGGGCCAGGGACGGAGGAGGCATGGGGGCATACAATGGCGTTTATTGGTTTGCGAAACAAAAGCACACGTTTACGGGTTCGAGAACGCAACGCGTCGCTCCAGTCGCAGTGGTCATCGCATGGCACGGCAGGCACAGACATAAGGCACTGGGAGAGACTGCGGTTCTCAGTTTTTCGATTTTTTCGCCGGGAACAAGTGAATGCCCCTTTTGTGCTATATCGTCTCGCGGTCTTCAGAGAAAGCCTCCCTTCTCGTTGCGCGAGCGGTCGTCTTGTCGTCCGCCGGTGCTGCCCTTCTCGCCCATTGGTGCGAGCCTCAGACAAGGTCCAAGGGGGAAAATAGAAAAAAAGAAGCGCATTCCCGCCTTTTAAGTGCCTGTCCCAGAACCCATTCTAACCGAAAGCCGTCCAAACAACACCCATTTTCTGGCGGCGCAAAGACAACGTTGATCGCTCGTGCCAGATAAAGACCGAGGGCCTCCTCTGAAAAACCAAACCGCGGATGGTGGGAGGGTCACCGCCTATGCGGCGATGGTGACCTCAACCTCGACACCGGCCTCGACTGCAAAAGACACCTGTTAGCTATGCGAACGCAAAACCACGCCTCGCTGCCCTGCAACAAAACGTACTGTTGACAATGACCGACTTGACGACCTCGGTGGGCGCGTGCAGGTCGATGAGGCGCTTGTGGATGCGCAGCTCGTACATGTCCCAGGTCTTGGAGCCCTCACCGCAAGGCGTCTTGCGGGTGGTGATCTTGAGGTTCTTGGTGGGCAGGCGGACGGGGCCCTTGACGGGCAGGTCCTTGGAGCGGGCACGCTCAATCAGCTCCGTGCAAACGCGCTCCAGAGACTGCACCTTGCGGCTGGTCAGAGTGATGCGGATGCGGTGAGCCTTGGGCTGCTCAGCAAAGTCCTTCTCGCCCTTCTGGTAAGACATGTCGTCGGTAGGGGATTTTTGTTTTGAAATAAAGAGAAAAAGAGTGTTGTATTTTCGATTGTCAGGGTACCGTCACGACTCGAGACACGGGGGTGCTGCGGCAAAGTGATGACGGATGGTTGACAGAAAAAAAGAGAAAAAGTTGTGTGCGTCGACACTTTTCGCGATACGAATCTTTTTTTCACTCCATTTTTCGTGTGCCCCACTTGTTATCACTAGCGTGAGGGCAAACATTTGTGGGCTACCGTGCTGTCTATTTCACGTGATGTGATTAGTCATCTGCCTCGGAATCAAAGACGGCAGCTCGAACAAGGAGTTGCGAGCAGAACTGCAAAGACGAAAGTAAAAGTACAACCGTAGATCAGCCGGTCTGTATATTGGGATCTAAAAAGAAAACCGTGCGTCGTGCAAGCCAAAAAAGCTCACGCCGGGAAATGCGAATGATATAGAAAGGAACAGTTCATTGCGTTCTATAAATGCTCCTGTTCGATTCCATAGTAGATCAATTTTCTTCAAAGCACAGTCATGTTTTTATGGTCAAGGTGATACTAAGGTCAGCGTATAATCGGTTAAACTGTCTTTTTTCTTGTGGTGTTGGAGGGGAAAATAACAAAATGTAGGGTAGAAGCTCAATTTTTCAGATTCCTCTTTATTCCTTCTCCTATCTTTCCACTACGTCGCCAAAGTACAAGCTTATACTACCACGTATTCTCTAACCCACGCAAGAAAGAAAAGTCGTCTGCCTCAGTACAGCACAAGATAAGAGTCACGCCCCTGGAGACCACCTTGCGTCCTCTGGCAGAGGAGTGGACGGGCATGCGCTTTTTCGAGAATATATGCCTTGGCCCTGACGACTGTATTGTTGAGTGGACTGACCTGCAGGGACGCTACAAGGGAAGCTCAAGAGGCACAAGGCGAGTCGCCAGCGGCAGCAAATTCCACTTGCGGATTCAGATGATGTGCAAAGTACTTAAGAAGCCTCAGGCCCAGGACGACGGTATAGAGCGAAAGCACTTGTATCAGTCCATGCCATACGTTTCTCGAATACCACGAATACACACAACCCTGTCGTTTATACGCACTGCAGCTCTTTGTTATAAGCTCATCTCGTAAAAACGCATCGCCTTGCGCGTGCGGTGTCGGTGACGGGTGATTCGGGGTTGCCGCGCTGCCAGCGTGTTTCATCAGCCAATGTAGCCGTCGCCGGTGTCCATAGGGCTCATCTAAGTGACAACGACCTCACGATGCACAAGGCTGATAATATCACCAAAGGTAAACTTATAGTTTCTGCTCTAGGAGCTAATAAGGGGTATCAAAAAAAGAAGAGAAGAAAGGGGGAAAAATCGGCCTAGACAACCTCACTCGTACTGCGACTCAACCTCCTGCACAATCGGCGCAACGGTGTTCCTGAGGGCCTGCTCGGTGCTTCTGTCCAGGGCCGGGTTGACTTTGTCGTTCATATCTGGCGCTGACTCGTCAAAACAATGCTGTAATCGGCGCTGGCTGCACCGTGTGTCATCGAAAATTGAACCGTAGTAGTTGCCCCATACGTCTCCGCAGCCGTCATCGGTGCTGCCGTCGTCAGTCTCGTCCTCGCAGTCCTCCAGTCCCCTCTTCCTCTTCTTCATGGGGGAGGCATCGGTCGATCCGCCACCACCATACGCCTCCAAAAGCTCCGTGCCGGTGAGGTCCTTTACTGTGTACGACCCGGGGGTGGGATCTGCGGTTAAGACGCGCACCTTGCGCGGAACGCCACAAATAAGGAACCACTTCACAAAAAAGACGACAGTCCAAGCGAACCGGGCAAAGAGAGTCTCAACGCTCCGTTTGGGTAGGTATTGCGGTATAGCATTGTGTAGTGACGCGTAGTAGTCGTTGGCAGCGTCACCGGAAAGAAGATGTGCGACAAAGACGGGGGGCTCAGCCGCCGGCCCGCTGCTGCTGCCGCTGTCCTGGAGCGGCCCTTTGGGCACAATAGCCAGCATGCGTCTGTCGAAAATGCGATGAATATCGCAGCGTAGGCGAAACGTATTGTCTTGGTCATCAAGTGTGCGAAATGGCTCCGCCGAATAACGGTGCATTTCGTTACGGTAGAACCATTCCGTTTCGGTGCGCGGCACAATGTGCGCCACGTCCAGCGCGACAGAGTTGTGCGAAAGGGCACACTTTTCGGTAGGGTCGTCGTACCGGGCCGAGACACTCTGTGCCGCCGCCTGCCAGGCAGCGGGCATCTGGCCGTGGGGAAACTGCCAGTCCCGGAACGTGGGCACGATGGCGTAGTCGGCGGCCGTGCCGGCGTCGGGGCCGGCAAAGAAGAAATAAACTGGCTCGAGGAGGACGGCGTCTGGATGCGGATCGACGCGCTTGTGCCCCTCGCGGTCCAGCGCGAAAAAGCCATCAAAGGCGTTAGCCGCCACAATGGCGCAGGCCGTATGCGCAGTCCCGAAATGGACGCCCATCTGGCCGCCGGGCGCGAGGTCGACGCGCGTGAGTCGTAACAGCAGGGACTGGGCCTCATAGCCGGGATGGCGGAAGTCGATGCCGCCTGTGATGGGCGGCGGCGTTGGCTTGGGGCATTGTGCAAAAGCCATTCGCGTGCGTCGAACGGAAGGAGAAATTTCTAGAGGTCGAGTGCAGAGGGATGTAGAGATGGCGAGATGAGCATATTCGTTTGCTCTAGATAGAATTGAGGTATGTACGACGTACATATATGTGTAAGAAGAAAATGGTGGGGCGTGTGTTGGAGGAGGGAACAAAACCCACACCAAATGTGCGGAGCTAGTTAACCTACATAGGTGTGTTGGGCCCCACCCATCTTCCGCCAGGGTCAAGTGGAGCCACTCCCTTATATTATTGGTCGCGAGATAGATTAAAGTGGTCCTCACAAACGCCCTGCCATATTTGTGGAGGCACGTGACGACGATTTGATCGTGACAAGGCGTATATGCACGTGACAGCCAGTTGTTGTTACAACGTAGAATCTGTTTTACCGAGAGAATTTATGTACAGCGGCGCCTAACACCATAAAAGCAAACCCAAGTTGCGAGACCGCAGACAACACCACCGTACAGTCGTAGACTCTTACTCGCCTTTTTTCAAACGCTCCTCGCTTCACCCTTGCTCTCTCCGTCGCCGTCTTTTTCTTCCTCGCTCTTGTTGGCATCCTCCTCCTCCACCACGGCGTCCATCTCCATCTCCCACTTTTGTAACTGTTCCGCGGCCTGCTCAGCGCTGTCCCTCTCGGCCCGCTCCATGCGCTCGACGGCCAATGCGACAGCAGCCCGGACGTCGGCTGGCAGATCTTGGGCGGACTCCGGAGCGGGCTGCAACAGCTCTCGGAACCGTTCCTTCCAAAACTCCCAGCGTGCGCCCGAGAGCCCAGCCCTGGCGTCCGCCTGCTTCTCGCGGAACAGAGGGCCGGGCGGAGGGTCGTCGGCATTTTGGAAGGCCGGGCCATCATCGCGGTCTTGGAATTCTTTGTAGTCCTCGTCGTCTTCGTCGTTCTCCAGGGCCCGCTGGAGGAGTGCCGGGCCGCTGTGGATGACCCACTCGGTGGCCGCCAGGAGGTCGCATCGTTGCGTCGTGGTCAGGGCGCTGTGGTCCTTCTGGTCCTCCTGGTCCTCCTGGCCATCCTCGCCTTCGGCGGCGCCCTCCAGCGCACTCCGCAAGGCATACACCGCCTGGTCATACCAGCCGGCAAGACCAGCCTGCAGACACCGCGCGGCAAACGCGCTCTGGTTGCGCCAGTGCCGGGCGGTCTCGTCCGAGACGCCGCCCGGGACACCGTCGCCGCCGCGCGGCCGTCCGCTGCTCTCGGCAAAGCGGGGCACAAAGAGCGGCAGGTCGCGCCAGAGCTGCATGTCGCCGCCCCACAACGTGACCGTGCCGCGGGGCAGGTGGCGTAGCGTGTCGAGGATGCCGACCACGGTGGCCTGGCCGGGGTGTTGGGCATCGTGGGGCACGATGCGGGCCATGCCCAGCACGACGGTCCAGAGCGTCCACAGAAAGGCCTCGATCGTCGTGGCGGCCCCGCTGCTGTCGCGCGTCTCATCGTTGCTGTCGTCGTCGACGGGCGGGCAGAGCATGCTGAGTGCGACGGCCGCCGCGGCGCCGACGTGTTCAACATCTTTGGGGTCCTCGGGGTTCTCGCCGTCTTTGCAGCCCTTGGACTGCAGGGCATCGGCGAAGACGGCCAGGATGGACTGCTCGTATGGCGACGGTGTCGGTGCTTGCAGTCTTTCCAGGCCAAAGGGAAGTGCGACCGGCGCGACTGGCGATGCAGCTGTCTGGCCATCATTTGGAGAAGAGCGTGCCAGCGACGGTTGTGGTGGTGGCTGTGGTGGTGACTGTGGTGGCGGCTCGGTGGACTCTGGCTCTGCACGGCTGTCGGCTGGACCAGCTGCGACGAGCCCACCGCCGGGAGATGCGGTCATTGGAAGACTTGTCTAGACCGGCAAAAACAAATCGAGAAAAACAAAAAGAGGAGACACGGTTGTCAAGGCAAGAAGTCGGGACAGAGAGAAAGCAGACAAGGCTGTGCCGGAGAGAAAGCGTGGAGCAGGCTGTATTGAGGCGCTAAAAATTTGGATGACAGCGGACACTTATTAGCCTGCTGCTGCCGCAGCCAACGGACGTTTTTGGGGCGTCCTATCACGACGCACGATGAACCGCCAGGATTGGCCATGCCGGCCAGATGCACAGCCTACGGCGAGTGGTCTTGAAGGATTGAAGGGTTGCATCGGGCCAGCGTGTCTTATGGCTTCAAATACTTGAACAGTCTGGCAACCCGGGCTGCGAAGCCTGCCCCAGAGCATTTGCTCTCGACCTCGCAACAGCGCTCTCCCTTTGTGCAAGCCATCCACGGACGACCATGAGCTATTACGGACAGGGCCCATCCGGTTCTGGTGGCAGCGACTACGGGCACGGCGGCAGCCTCAATGACGCAGACCTTTGGTCCGGCACCACGTCCATGACGGGGGACAGCAGACTATCGTCCGCATCCGGCACGGGACAGCTGGCGGCGGCAACCGACGAAGAGCTGCAGAAGCAGCAGCAGGCGGCGAACATGGCAGCGCACTTTACTGATTTCATGGGCTTGCCACCGTTTGTGGTCAACGGCGATCCATTTGTAAGAAGCAGCAGCCGTGTTTTGCTTTCTTGTTCCATCTAGACATGCACGTTTGCTAACCCCCCCCCCTCCCCAGTATAACTCACACGAGCTCCCCCCGTCTGAGCCAACAAGGCTGATTCGCCAGGTCGATTTTGACCGCCAGGCCGAGGAAGCACGGCTCGCGTTCACCAACGATCCGACACGGCCGTGGTCCAAGGACCCCAATGTCAAGTACCCCGAGCCCATCGACCACAACAGGCTCGGCATCCCCCCGCCCGTGGTCGGCCATCCGGTCGTGGCCGGCTCCGGGACATACCACACGGGCCGACCGGGGCCCAGCCGCGCGTGGCTCAACGTCAACAACACGGTCCCGCCGCAGCTCGTGTACCACAACATCGAGGAGGGCCGGCGCCGGCACCTCGCGGAGCAGTACCACAACCAGGTGGTCGAGCAGGAGCACACGGACAAGCTCGCCATCCTCACCCACAATCTGCAGTCCGCACGCACGCCGGCACAGCGACGGCAGCTGGGGTCCCAGATCAAGCGGGTCGAGGAGAAGCGCGACCGGGTGCGGCAGCGCATCGCGGCGCCCTTTGACAACCGTGTGCCCTTTACGCCGGCCGAGCTGATCCCGGCCGACCCGGAGTGCGCGCCGCTCGTGGCGGTTCTCGCGCAGCCCTACGCACCCGGGGACCAGAACCGCCACGTCCTGACGTGCGACAAGTGCAAAGGGCAGGCTGTGGTCAGCAACCAGTGGGAAGTGCTACAGCGGTGTCAGTGCAACACTGGGCCAAGCTTTTAGTTCTTTCGGCTCGCTTTTGAGGCACTCACTTTGTCTTTATTGTTCAAGTATGGGATTTATTCTTTTATTGTTACTCAAGTTCCTCTGCTCGAGTGGTTCTAAATACGACGCATATGATTCATGGATAATCGCTCTGCCCATGATGTCCGCGGCATTTCTCTCGTATCATAAAGGTATTTGTACATTGGAATCGCACACAGCGCAGGAACGTAGTTTAATGCGATCTAGAGAGATTCTTGTCTACGAGTACTTGACAACTTGGGCAACTTTAGATTTGTGCAGCTTACAATACCTGCCAAAGCCGGCCCCATGAATCTTAAGAACATCTGCAACTACTTTCAGCCCAACAATTCCAATGTTGGAGGTGTTGCTGAAATTGGAAATAGACAATGAAACAAAAAAATATAAATAACCCATTTGTACATGTTAAAAAAAAACAAAAATTGAAATAAATCTCTCTCGCCGGGAATTGAACCCGGGTCCCGGGCGTGACAAGCCCGTATACTGACCACTATACTACAAGAGATGTTGGCCCTTGTTCTTTGGGTGTTGCCCCATTTAATTTTATACTCCTTATAGAGACTCAAAATTTAATTGCCGGTCACTGGCTAACCATATTTTTGTTTGTTCTGTTTCTGTTCATCCTCGAGATATACATGGTAGAAAGGAAGAAAAGCGATATAGTCCGTGGCTCATGGTTATTTCTGTGTTTTGCCTTTTACTTTCTGGCCGGTCAGCAACCAACACACGCATTAAATACTAGTCTTCCCTTTGTCACAAAAGTCCCAGGGCTTGGGGCGCACACGCACTCGTCGCTCCTTCCCGAGTTTTTGGTGCTCGATACATCACGATGCTCCTTCCCGATTTATCGATACAGATCATATACTTTTATTGTTTACTTTTGCCCCCACCACAATTTCCCCTTAAGCTTTTTTGAGCTCTACCCATACCCTTTTCCATCTCCATCTCTGCGTGACACCAAACCGAGATCATGGAAAACGAAATAGGGTGAGCGTTCCGATCTTTTTCAATCTCTGCAAAAAAATACGTATTGACAATGCAGGGCTACCTCGGAGAAAGACCGGGAACCGGTGCGGGTCTTGCCACTCGCAGATCCTCCAGTGACGCCCGAGAAAAACATTAAGCAAAGCATCATCTCTCCAAAGCTTCGACAGGCCATGCGCCAAGAAAGATGTCCTTGAAGTCTCTGGTCCCGCAATCTCCCAGTCTGCCACCCAAGTGAGCGACCTTGTCCAGAGGCAGGCTGCTCAACTGTCCAAAGCATTCATGGCAATCCGACGTGAGCAAGCCGTCCTGGAGGAGAAGCTCGACCACGTTACAAACGCCATCGTTGTCCTAGGCGCCAAATGGACAGAGGGGGCTGTTGGCCTTGGCCAAGGTGACTATCAGAGAGAACGAGAGAGACTTCTGGCCCTCCAACTGCAGCTTATGTCGATTGTCTCTGTTCTCCGCACCACAGGTTGTGAGCTTACTGGGCGGTGGACAGATGAGGCCATCATCGGCTCGCGGCGAACGCACGACGACTGGACCACAATTGACAGCACTATTCGCCTCCTTCCTCAAGTAGCCCATGCCAAAAATGCTGTCAAGGCACGTCGTCAACCAGCCATGGATAAAAGATTTCGAGCTGAGTTGATCAAGGCTTATGGCACAGAGGATGAATAGTCGGACGATGTCTGGTGTCCCGTTTCGCAAAAGTACTTTGACAAGTCCCTTGTCGTTGCCGCCCACATTGTTAAGGTCAATATTGGCGAGCTCGTTGCGCGCGCACTCTGGCGAGGACGAGAAGCATATCTGGAACTCTCAGAATGGTCTGCTTCTGCACAAGAACTTTTAGAGATTGATTGACGAAGCGAAGGCCGTGATCCTTCCTGCATCAGATGCCGCAGACGAAACAGGTTTTATTTTCTTCCTGCTCGGCCAGAACATCGGACGCCTGCATAGTCGCATCACAGCTGAAGATGTGCACGGCCGCAAGCTTCAGTTTCTGACCGAATTCCTGCCGAGAAAGAGATGCTTGTACTTCAAATTTGTCATGTCGGTTCTCCGGCGACGACGAGGCGAGGTCCCGGGGTTCTTGGACGATCTGAAGTGTCTCCCGTCGTCAAGCAAAGCATTGTGGTGTTCTCCGGGGCCGTACCTCAAGCAGTCCATCCTGTACAAGTTCTCTCGGCAGCTTGGTTGCCTCTCGGAGGATGAGGCAAACAAATTCTGGGGCGTCCAGGACATCATTTCCCATGCAGTTTCGAGCGACGACGAGGACCTGGCAAAGACTCTCTCAACAAAGGCCACTGTTTCCAGCGTGTCTACCGCTGGGCGAAAGACCAAGAAGCGCCGAGTGCTGGGCAGAAATGCGAGGAAAGCGTCTGGCGATGATGAGGATGAAGAAGAGGACGAGGGCGACGACAGAGATGAAGACGAGGACGAAGACAGCGATGAGGGCGGTAGGGAGTACGAAGAAGACGACGAAGACGACAGACAGGCCTAGGCAGACGATGCAGACAGCAATGTCGTTGAAATGTGGAGGGAGCAAGGCGGGGAAAGCACGGAAAGTAACGCCACCAACCAGGGAGACTGGGACGGAGTGCAATGCTCAGACACTTGAACACTAAATCGACTGGAGGATCGGAGGTAGTGTGGGCGTTTTGGTGTGGCTTTTCTTTCAGGGAGCATGTATTTTTGATGCTGCCGTTTCACACTACTTTGTCAAAAAGTTTGAAAAAAGCCCGAGACCAGGTGTGCATCAATGTGTTTCCAGTTCACCAAAACCACCTGCCGCTCGCAAGAAACCCAATATCGCCCAAGTCGACATCACCGTGCATTGGAACGTCATCTACGTAGTGATTGCAACAGGATCCATAGTGAAGTTGAATTCCTATCACCGACAAAAGCAAAAAGAATATAGAAGGACGCGAACTCGAAAGAAGGAAACAAGCACCTCATACAGATCTGCACACCTCCCATCCCTCTTCACCGGTGCCAGGACCACGCACATCGACTCGAATCTCGGCCACGGCTCTTGAAGCCACAGCATCGACCCGTGCTCTGTCTGCTACCAAAAAAGGCCATAGATTTGGAAAATGGGACAACGAAACCGAGTTTGTGAGTGTATATATAGAGAGTATCAAGGCTAACAGTGCTAACGCAGAAACGGAACGCAAAAGGGCAAAGATGCAGAACGGAGAGGAAACCATTTCGTAAAGTCATGAAGCTCTCAGCTCTCTCCGCCGGTGCCTCGGGGTTCTTTGAAAAACAGTGAAAGTGCTACAAAAAGGGTGTCAGGTGCCGGTCCGAAAGGGTGAGCCGTTTTGTGTTTGTGGGTGTTTGTATTCGGCAAGACGGGGCGTGAACGGGCTGCCAGCCAACTGGAAAGACGAAGTCGCTACATGGTTCACGCCGCTGAGCCCGTGTGCTGTGCAGGGCCATCGCTAACGCGGTAGCTCTGTCCACAAGGGGGGCTGTGGCCGTGAGAGGCGCTCCGCCCACGCCGGTGTCTCTGCCCGTGCCGGCGTCATCGACCCCCTCTGGCCGCAGAACGAGCCTTGGCCACGCGGGTCGCTCTGGGCCAGAGGGTCGGCTTGTCCGCCGTGCCCAGGCGTGGGAGGACGATCCCAAAAAGATACGTGGCTTGGCCGGCCTCGGCGAGCGGAAAAAAAAGAGGGGCCTGTGTCGGCCATCTGGTCCGTGTTTCCTGAGATGGCGGGCGCGCGAGAATAGCCATCATGGGGTTGCAGTCCATGGAGGGGCAGATAGAGAGCGCCTGCTGACACTTGCTAGTTATCTTGAGCTCCTGCAAGTCCTGTGCCATTCTCTGTGGTTGATGCCGATGGCCCATGCTCGTCGGCTTGCAACGGCTCACGGGGCCCTGTCAATGTTGCCGTGCTCGCGGTGGAGGGGAAGACGACGGCCGCCGGGGTGTTGGCGGCGGGGGACCACAGCCGGATGGGCGCTGTGCTCGGCCCTGCCTGGTGGACAGTGCGGGGGGGTGGTCCATTTGTAAAATACGGCGCGGCACTGATGTGCGCCCCGTTCAGCTGGCCGGCAAGCCCGAGTGGTGGTGAGGGCGGCAGGGGCGGCGGGGGCGGGATGATGTCGTCGTGTCCGTTGTCGTGCGGCGCGTGGGGCTCCGCCATCATGTTGTCGTTGACGCTCACGTCGCCGAGATCGTCGTCGGACGGAAGCTCGGCATCGGCATCGTCAAAGCTCAGCATCTGGCCGTCGCCGTTGATGCCGATGGGCGAGTGGCCGCCGCCGGGGGCCTCTGCCGTGGCCAAGTCTGCAGCGTGCAGCAGCGCAGGTGCAGGCTGCGCTGGGCGTTCGCGAAAGGCGGCGTAGCCCGGCTGGTTGTTGAAATGGTCCCGCAGCTCAGAGACACCGTCGCCGGAGAAAACACAAAAGACTTCGCGCTGGTGGAGCGTGAACTCGGGGGGCGGGCTCCGGCAGAAACGGCCCAGGTCTTCTCGCAGGAACGCCGGCACGCCTGTCAGACTCAGGTGTGTAAGTCGACGGCAGGCGTTGAGCAGCCGGATGATTCCCTGCATCATGGCTCGTTAGCGGTCCGCAGGCACAGCCGGAAATCCCATACTGGTAAAAAGGCCAACTTACCCGGATGGTGAGGTTCGTGCAGTAGCTCAGGTGAACGCGTTCAAGACTGCCGCCAAGGCCGTAGTACTGTGCGTCGATCACATTGCCATGGACATCCCGCCGCTGGCGCTGCCGCTGGTTTGCCCTGGCCAGGGCGTGGACGCTTTCGTCGGTGATGTTGCTGCACTTGACGAGGCCGATGCGCTTGAGCTTGGGCAGGGTGGCCAGGCGCACCACGGAGTCGTCGGTCAAGTGGACGCAGCAGCCCAGGTCAATGTAGCGGATGCGGTTGCAGCTGCTCACCAGCTTCTTGACGGCCTCGTCTGTGATGTGGCTGCAGTGGCCCAGGTGCAAGTAGTGCAGGTTCTTGCCGAGCCTTGAGATGGAGTGCACGGCGAGGTCGGTGATGTTGCGGCATTTGGCGAGGACGAGGTTCCTCAGCCGCGGGGCCACGGCGATGATCTTGTCGACAGCATTGTCCGTCAGGCGGGCACAGGACGTCAGGTCGAGGATGCGCAGGTGCTCGAAGACGCGGTCGCTCGGCAGGGCCAAGAAGGCCTCGTCCGAGATCAGCTCGCAGTTTGCCAGCCGCAGTTCGCGCAGCGCCTGGCCTTGCGTCAGGAGGTCGGTGATCGGCTGGTTTGTGATGAGGCTGCACTGGTGCAGGTCGATTTCGAGAATGTTTGGACAGTTCTTGGCAAAAGCCGTCACGGCCTCGTCGGAGAGCTGGGAGCAGTCGTTGAGTTTGATCTAAGAGGTCAGAAGAGATGAAAAGCGGATGTTCTCGAAAAAAGAAAAA
Source organism: Sporothrix cf. nigrograna (assembly GCA_019925305.1). Taxonomy (NCBI): domain Eukaryota; kingdom Fungi; phylum Ascomycota; class Sordariomycetes; order Ophiostomatales; family Ophiostomataceae; genus Sporothrix; species Sporothrix cf. nigrograna. The sequence continues at coordinate 63,178 of JADHKR010000016.1, read as the reverse complement.
AAAAAGAAAGAAAAAAAGAAAGAAAAAAAGAAAGAAAAAAAGAAAGAAAAAAACCGTCACGTACACGCTTGATGTATCTGCAGCTCTCGGCCAGCCGGATCAGGCCCTCGTTTGAAATCTTCGTACAGCCCGAAATGTTCAGGCCCTGCAGCCTTCGGCAGTGCTTGGCGAGCGCGTCGGTCGTCCACTCGGTGATCTGCTCGGCGTAGGAAATGTCCAGGGCCAGGAGGTTGCGGCTGTCAAAGACAAGCGGGATGAGGCCGGCGTCCGACAGGTGTTTGCAGTTTGTCAGCGTGAGCCGCTCGATGCGGTTGCAGCCGGCCAGCGGCAGGACGCTGCCGTCGCTGACCTTGTCGGCAATGGAGGCCAGGTTCAGGCGGCGGACAAAGTCCTTGTACTGGAAGCTCTGGTGCGGCAGGGAGAGCGTCTGGCAGATGGCCTTGTGCCGCGGCCAGCTCGTGCACGCGGGGCGGACCCAGAGCAGGTCGACCGAGTTGCGTGCCCACCGCTTGCAGGTGAGCATGCAGTTCATGAGGTTGCCCAGGGAGCCGACCTTGTCGAAGATGGCAATGAGCAGCTCGTTGGGCAGCCGGTTGATGGGCGGGACGCACGCGTCCTCCTCCGCACCGCCAGACACCTGCATGTCCTGGAGGTTTGTGACGCCGAGCGAGGACTCGGAGTCGTTGGGGCCGAGAAAGAAGTCGCTTTCCTCGTTGTCGTTGGGGAGGGGCGAGTTGGACGACGACGACGACCGCGAGTCCTGCGCCGCCGCCGCGGTGCTCGCCTCTGAGTCGTCCGCCGGGGGGGCAGCCGGCGCCGGGGAGGACTGTGCTGCCATGACATCAAGCGACGGAGCTTGCTGCCGACGGCGCGGCAGACCGCTCGGATGGTCCCTTTCGGGGGGCGGAGCAGCCATGGCTGGGGGGACGGGACGGCGAGGGTGTCTTGCGGTGCCCGGCCGGCTTTCGGACGCGAAAAAAGAGGAGGACCAAGAGACGCGACACGAGACGCGACGCGAGACGGAGGCCAGACCGGTCAAAACGCCGGCGAGGATGTTGGAAGAACGGATGGGCAGGACGTGACGATTTGGGGGTTTGTATATGGAGATGTCGAGAGGGCGTCGCTAAGGGCGGCGAGCCGCGCAGGTCCCTGGGACAATAGAGCCCGTCGTGGCAAAAAGACAAGCGTACTGGAGACGGGATGGAAGAGGCTCGGCTGTTGTTGGTGCAGCGTGCGCCCCCGGGACGTGTCGATGGCGATGTTGGAGTTGGGCTGGAGATGCTTAAAAATGGGCAGAGGGCAAAACAGGCAAAACCGGCGGCGGTGGAACAACCCCCTAGGCAGTCCTGGCGTTCGTCACAGTGCGGCGACTTTGTGTCGCGCCACGTCTGGGGTGCGTGGCCACGGCTTTGTCAGGCGCGGAGGCGCTGGAACGCAGCTGAATCATCCCTGCGAAAGCCCTGTAGTGCCGGGTAACGATGCGCTATTACACGCACTGAATGCGTCAGCGGCCGCTGGTTGGTGGAGGCGCGGGCGAGGAGGTGGAGCATTTCAGCCTTGTCCAGCCCGTCTGCCAGCGGGTTTTTGCCCTAGCAACGAGTCCCTGGGCATTCTGGCTGCCGATTCTGCAAAGCGCATTGTCTAAAGCAAACAAACGAAGGCTGACTGCCCGTTCTGGGGTTGCGGCAAGGCTTACGACGTCCAAAGCCTGCTGCTGCGGACTCTGATCACTATCACGCAGCATTCCCAGCGTGCTCGAATTCCCGGCTCCTCATTCGCCGCCTGGGCCTCCTCACCAGCCGTTCGGCGCTTAACCAAGAGCGCTTGACGCCGGCTGCACGCAGCAGTTCTCGGCATCCACAAAGCATGGTTACTTGGCTGATAATGGACGGTGATGTCTGCTTTCGAGATCCTTCGTTCCGACTAGCGTCGACTGGTCTCCGTGTCGTCTGCCCGGCGGCGGAGACTGCTGGAGGCGCGGTTGTCAATCGGGCGTGCTCCGATTGCCGCCGGTGGGATGCCGTATATATTCCTCGAAATAACAGGGCTCAGGGCGTTTAAAACAAGAAGCAAGTGACGTCGTACAGTCCGCAAGACGACGCCTGGGTACGCAACTTGCCACGGCCGTCATGCGCAGATCGCCGCTGTCGCCTGAAGAAGGAAGCATCAACGTGGTTTTTTTAGTTGTGTACAGACATTACATACGAGTACAAGTACAGCATTCAGTCAAGTGTAATTTGCTAAAAAAAAAAAAAAGTTATATTCATGTCCCACCCTTTTCACAAAATCCGGAAAAAATAAAAAGAACAAGAATAGAAACAGATAAATCGACTCCCCACAAAGACGCATGTCTGACAAAAGAAAGCCAGTTCCATTACACAATGTGGAAATCAAAGTCTAATACTCCTCGCACACAGCGCTACGTGCATATGACGTCTGGCTTCCCCACATTACCGCCTGCTTTCCGCTTCTAGCTCCGCCGACACCTGGCCGTGACAATTTTCGTCAGGCCACTTTCAACTTGACGACCGAGCTCGCTCGTTGACGAATCTGCGGCGGACACACAAACACACACCCGACGAGTCTGGCCGCGACGGCTGCCATTGAAACAAGACAAAAGGCGCAGAGCCTCAGCACCATGCTGCAGAGACTTGCCGTGCGCGCCGTGCGCGGCCGGCCAGGGCTTGCCGTCCCGGCCCGCGGCTGCTCGGAGACGGCGGGGCTGCAGCGTCGGACGTTCCTCCGGCCGCGCGCCCAAGGCAGCAGCCGCAGAGCGGCCAACGACACGCTCAATGTCGAGCGGATGGCGCGCGAGCGCCGCGACTACGACCGGACGCGGCTCATCTTTCTGGCATCGGGCGCGGTGGCGGGCCTCGTTGCCATGGGCTGCACTGCGTGGCGGATCAAGACGCTGCTGGAACAGAACCCTACGAAGCTCGACGCGGCCGGGCCGCCCGGCGCGTCCGACCTGGGGTCGCGCAAGGTCGTGGTCCACGACAAGGACGGCCGCGAGATTGTGCCCACGGGCAACAGCACCATCCCCGCGTTCCCTCGGACCATTGACCTCCCGGCTGCGCTCGCCGACGGCGACGGCAGCCCCAGCACCGAGTACACGCTCGTCGGCCTCGGCACGCGGACCGTGACGTTCTTGCGCTTCGAGGTGTACGTCGTCGGTTTCTACGTGGCCACGGCCGACATTGCCGCGCTGCAGCACCGCCTGGTCAAAAAGGTCAACCCGATTGCGACGGCCCTCGTGTCCGGCGAGAAGAGCGAGCTGCGCGCCTCGCTCGTCGACCCGGCCGAGAGCCAGGCGCTGTGGGACGCGCTGCTCAGCGAGGGCATCCCGGCGCGGTCGCTGTTCCGCATCGTGCCGGTGCGCGACACCGATTTTCCGCACCTGCGCGACGGCTTTGTGCGCGCCATCAAGGCCCAGGCAGAGCGCATCCTGGGCGGCAAAGAAACGGAAACGGAGGCGGAGGCGCCCGCACCGGCCGCGCCGACCCCCGAGTTTGGCGAGTCGATCCGCGAGTTCCGCCAGATCTTCAACCGCGGCAAGGCGCACAAGGGCCGCGAGCTGCTGGTGGTGCGCGGCGCCGACGGCACGCTCAGCGTCGTCTTTGACGACGGACGGCCGTCTGGCCGCCAGCTGCTCGGCTCGGTCGGGGACGAGCGCGTGTCGCGGTCGCTGTGGATGAACTACCTGGCCGGGCCGAGCGTGGCCAGCGAGGCCGCACGGCAGAGCGTGGCAGACGGCCTGGTCGAGTTTGTCGAGCGGCCAATCGGGACGGTCGCAGCACAGGTCGTGTAGAGGCGTACAAATTTTTTAACTTAATTATTTTTCACTGCATGCGTGTTCTACGGCAATGGGCGCTGTATTTCTCCTATCTGTCTATTTCAGCGTGCATTTGCCGGCAAGATACGTCATAGGTGCTGCCGCGGACGGCGTTTACGCAATCGCGCCCGCGTTCTTCAACAGGTTCTTCAGGTCCTTGTTCTTGCGGGCCTCGAGGTCCGAGTTGCCGCCAATGTGCTGCTTGCCAATGTAGATGTTGGGGACGGTGCGCTGGCCCGAGATCTCGGCCAGCGCAGACTGGATCTCGCTGCCGTCGTCTGTGCGTGTTAGTGCGCCTCGGACAGCAGCAGGACATGGCCGACAAGAAGCACGCACCTTCAAGGTCAAGCTCGATGGCGTGGTACTTGGCGCCGAGGTCGTCGAGCGTGCGCTTGGTGTTGCGGCAGTACGGGCAGTACGACTTGCTAAAGACAACGACAGCGTTGTCGTCGATGAGCTGCTGGGCTTTTTGGGCGGCGGCCATGGTGTCTGCTGGTGTCGAGGAGGAGAAGAGTCGCGTGAAAAAGGACATGGGGTGTCGGCGGACGTTCTGGAGTGGTGGAGGAAGAAAGCGAGAGGACAAGGAGCTGGGCTGCCAGGGAAGAATATATGCAGATGTCGAAATCGGCGTGGCAGTCGATGGCGAATAACGCAATGGGGGGCTAAAAGAGGGGCGGCCGGCCTGCACTATTCGTATTACAGGCAGCCTCGGCAGCCGGGCGTTGCGCCAGGAAAGGGACCTTGTGCCAGGCATTTGCGCTCCAACCGCCCAGTCGGATTGATAAGCCGCTAGGAAACTGGGATCGTATTTGAGTTTTGGGGAAGGCGCTCGTTATTCGTCTGCTCGTGTTTCTTTCGTGGAAGGTGCTGGCCGGCAGGATTGCTTTATGCGGGATTATCGGCCTCTGATTTGTCAACTTTTTTCCAACCAAAGCTGGCAGGTGCGGCTCGTGGAAGGCGCCATAAGGGTCCAGCCGAGCTTAGCTAATTGGGCAACTCCACGAAGGGCCCACGAAGTGACGTATCTATCTAGCCTGCACGTTCAAATCTGCAAACGGTGATAATATCTTATTAATTGTATTACCGGCTCGACAACGCTGGTTCTGTCGAGACAATGTGCGAATAGGACTGACCGGCTCTGCGCAGCCGGCAGAGCTTGTGGCCATGTGGCCACGTCGCGTTGCATGCTTCGCAGAGAATCTCACGGCAGGCTTGAGAGCACCTGTGCGAGAACGTCCTCGCAGGTTCTGCGCGGTGCGTCTGTACGTGCAGGGCATCGTGGTGCCGAGACCGTCAAAGATGCGATGGGCGGCTGTGCAGCCGTCTTGTTGCCGTCTTGTTCTGCAGGCGTCGAGTTGGCACCGGAGACGCCTGAAAATACAGGGCAGTTCCAGGCAGCTCCAGGGCAGTCCGCTGAAACGGAACGGGAATACCGCCTGCAGGGCGGCCAAATCTCGCATCTGAAGTGCGAGCTGTTTCATCCTTTCATAAATGCATCCTTTCCTTTTCCTTTTTAGGGGAAGGGTCTAGACGCGGACGATATCGATAAAACCGTCCTCTACGGAGTACATCGTACGCGTTAATTTACGAATACCGACGCTCCACGACGACTCTCTTTAGGCTAGATCGGCCTTACCGAACAATACGCCCAATATTATCATTGCTGCACGAACCGCCGCAGTTCACTCGTCAACCACTTTTTTGCCTCCAAACTCAAAAAGCAACAAAAACAGGGAATCAGCATACGAGTACAGTGTGCACCGCACCCACGACCGCCAGCCAGATACCGGAACTACGAAAGAACGCTGCATTGGTCTTTGCGGCCACCCCGACGCTGCTCACGCATCGAGCCCCTATTGCTTTCCGCAGCATCTCAGCCCCAAATCCTCCAACCTCCGGCCTCCCTATCCCTTTGTGCCCCCAACGAACCGCGAGCCTCTGACCACGCCTGCTCGTTTGCTCGTGTCGTCTCACGTGGGGTTCCGAGCGCTCCACGTCAGCCGCCATTCCTTTATTCGTCCGCCCTCTTTCCTGCGGGCCAGCAACGAACTTTTGACCCAGACGCGAACCACCCCTCCTCTGCTCCTCCTCCTCCGACAGGCGCCCCCCTGCGCGCATACGCCACCAGAGTCTAACACAGCGTGCGTGTCGTGTCCTGTCCAGGGACCAGACCACCGTGAAAGTGGCTTCCGGTCCAGCTGCCGCGGCATCCTTGGGTGTCCCATTTGCCAGTCTGGCCAACATCACGTCAGCCCTGCTGCCGAAGCTGCCCCCTGCGCTGCAAGCCTACCTTGGCTCCTCCGTGGACAGCGTCGCGACTGTTCTTGCCAGCTCCTCCGCCTACGTCCGCTCCGCGACCGGCATCTCGCCTGCTGCGCTCTGCAGCAGTGTTGTCGGCGCCGTTCTGGTCGGCGCTGCTGCGCGCACCGTCGCTGCACGAAAGAGAAAGAGCGTGCCAGCGAGCGCGAGCGCGAACGCAACCAACGCCGCCCTGCCCGCCGGGGCCGCAAAGAACTCGCGGAACAAGAAACGCAAGAACGCCAAGAAGAACAAGAAAGAGGGCGGTGCCAGCGCACACTCCGGCACCAACGGAACACAGCCAGGCGACACGGACGGCATGCGGCGCTACGGCTGGTCCACTGGCCAGCATCTGTCGCCGTTTGCCTCGACGCTGAGCCAGGACGGCATCCCGGACGTGACCGACGACGATTTCGACTACATCACCTCCGACGACCTGCACGGCCGCAGCCCCTTTGGCGCGCACAGCGGCCATGGCCTCTCCGCACCCTTTGAGTATGGCGTGACCGGCAGCCGCTCCGGCGGCTCCTACTTCCGGCCGCCAGACGACGGCGGCGACAGCCTCAACGACATTCCGCAGGACGACGTGCTGCGGCTGCGCCACGGCAACGAAGTCCACGAGGAGTATTTCCCCGCCTTTTCCATTGGCGACGGCAAGCTGATTCCCGCAGACGTGCGCGACCGTGTGCAGCTGCTCTACAACCTGACCGATGCCCAGACAAAACGCGTCAAGCTATACTACAAGGGCAGCCTGCTCAAAGACGACGCCCAGCCGGTGTGCCTCGACGGCGTCAAGAACAATAGCGAGGTCTTGGTCGTCCTCCCCGGCGAGGAGCCCGAGCCAACGGCCAAGACGCCCGCGAACAAGGGCGGCAAGGGCGGCAAGTCCGGCGGCGGCAGAAGCAGCGGCACGCGGCCCGACCGCAGCCCCAAACAGCCCGCCTTCTCGGCTTCCACGGGCAACCTGGACGTGCCGGGCCCGGGCCGCGGCCGCAGCGACCACAAGACGGGCTCCTCGAGCCGCGCGCACTCGGTCAACTCGGGCCTCTCGGGCGCGTCGGGCGCGTCGGGCGCCTCGCTCATTTCCAACATCTCGAGCATCGGCCCGCCGCCCAATGTGCAGGGCGGCGCCATGGAGAAGCTCAACAACATTGCCAACCACTTTGAGACAAAACTGCTGCCGCTCTGCATCGAGTTCCTCGAGCACACGCCGGCCGACAAGAAAAAGAGGGAAGACGACCACCGCAAAATCTCAGAGACAATCATGCAGCACGTGCTTCTGAAGCTGGACGAGGTCGACACGGGCGGCGACGACGCCAACCGCGCGAGACGCAAGGCGCTGGTCAACCGGGTGCAGGATGTCCTGAAGGAAATGGACGCGAAGAAAGGCGCGGCGAATTGATGAGTATGGCATAGATCCGTGATACGTTTGGTTGAATAGTGGCTTTCTGTATTTCAGTTCTCGTCTGACCCATTTGGCTGTACCCACTGCAATCTGTCCATCCATACTAGAATGATTCAAAGGAGGTGGGGCAGTTGATAAAGTAATCTCAATCGTTATCGTCAGTTGATCACGTGACTGGTCACGTCCAGCTAGCGCGTCCGATAAGAACATCACATGATAAGGTCCGGGAACCCTAAGCAGCAAATGACGCCCCGCCCCCCTCGCCAGGTCGCCCGCCAGGCCCCAAGGCAGCCCTAGCCTCGAAAAACCACACCAAGCGCCAAAATCCGCCCGCGCAGAGTTTTGGGATTAATTTTTTTTCTCTGGTGGTGGACGCGGGCCCCAGCATTTTCGGAATTAATTTTTTTTCGAGCCCTCCACCACTTGTGTGCGTATTGAGCGGACTGGCATTTTCTTCTCCTCCTCCTCTCTTCCCTCTCTCTAGGCTTTCGCGATAATCAACAACATCAACCACCCAGCAATCCTCTTCGACAACGATCGAAGGCCACCGACGGAGGGCATCACATCGCCGACTGACAAGGAAAAAATTAGACAGACTCTTCACCGGTCTGTTTCTTTTTTTTCTCAGTTCCCCCTCACCCGATCCTCTCCCCGACACGCCCGCTTGACTGCGGCCGATCGCCACCACTGCCAGAATGTCGAGCTTCGAGTCTGTTGTAAGTCCTGCCCCTTGTTCGCGGTGTGTGTTTGGGGCTTGCGTCCCGGGTCTCGCTGCCTCGCCGGCGGCACAACGCCCATGACGTCGACATCTGCATCGCGCGACACCGGAGGACGGAGCTTGGGCATCGACGGCGAGCTGGCCGGCTGCGGCCACGGCCACTGTGCGGACGGCCACGAGGAACGCCAAGGCCAAGCTCCTCTGCGGGCCGTGTCCGTTCTCGGCGAAGACGACTACGCCTCGAATCGACACGAATGGGAAGAGAACGGCAACCCCGACAACGCGTGCAGAGACCACGGGACGGCCAGAGGTCGTGCCCGGGCCACGAGACCGCCAGCCACAAACCAAACACCGGCACACGCTTCTGGGAGACGGGACCGTTTGCTAACCACTGCGGTGCACAGGTTGTCATTGATGGCAAGGGCCATCTGCTGGGCCGTCTGGCCAGCATTGTCGCCAAGCAGCTGCTGAACGGCCAGAAGATTGTCATTGTCCGCTGCGAGGCCCTGAACATTTCGGGCGAGTTCTTCCGCGCCAAGCGTATGTCACCCGCCACCCCTACAGTCCAGCGCGGGCAGACGCTAACGTGCATCTCTCAACAGTCAAGTACCACTCGTACCTGCGCAAGATGACCCGCTACAACCCGACCCGCGGCGGCCCCTTCCACTTCCGCGCCCCCTCGCGCATCTTTTACAAGGCCGTCCGCGGTATGATCCCGCACAAGACCGCCCGCGGTGCCGCCGCCCTGGAGCGCCTCAAGGTCTTTGAGGGCGTCCCTCCCCCGTACGATAAGCAGAAGAAGATGGTCGTTCCCCAGGCTCTGCGCGTCCTGAGACTGCAGCCTGGCCGCAAGTACTGCACCGTCGGCCGGTTGAGCCACGAGGTTGGCTGGAAGTACCAGGATGTTGTTGCCAGACTCGAGGAGCGGAGAAAAGCAAAGGGCGCTGCCTACTACGAGCGCAAGAAGGTTGCTGCGCGGCAACTGACCGAGGCCAAGAAGGCCGCAAAGGTGAACCCCGAGACCGCCAAGGCTCTCGAGTCGTTCGGCTACTAAGCGGCGCATGCCGTGACGGTGGCTGGCGCAGAGAGTGAGGGCAAGGGGAGAGGGAGGGGGGCGGGTGCGCTTCGACAAACCAGCAACGGCGAGACCGTGCGAGGAGGGCAGCGCGGTCCGGATACGAGGGCAGTCGTGAGAGCTCTGCATTGTGGATTCGGGGACTGGAAAAGGCTGCACGGCACGGGCGGGGACAAAGGCTACCCTCCTTTAGTGTTGGCCGCCGACACCCCCGTCCTATGTGCCTGTGGCCATCCGAGCCCGACTCTGTTTCTGTCTTGCTCTTTGGTCCTTGTCTGACGTCCGCTCTGCCTTTCTGCACAGTCTTTTGTTTGCTTTTGCGTTCGGTGCTCTGTGTTTTTGTTCACTCTAGAATTCGGGCGGCGCGAGGAGGTTCATCAATGGGCGAGCAAAGCTTCCTTGTAAAAAAAAGAAAAAGCAAAAGTGGATGTGTGGGCTTCCACTCGGGCACAAAGGAAGGGCTTGGAGCAACACAAAACAATGACCAAATACTCACACAACAACACGACAAAGAAAAAAAAGAACAGACAAAACGGAACTCTGGGAGGGTTTTAAAAGGCATTACTCTTATTTTTTGACACCCCTGTCTACTACTCTAGTTGCAGTAAAAACAGACAAAAAAACTTTGAAAAAACGAGACGAGCGGCCGGTACTGGCACGAGAACGGCATCTTGATGTGGTCCAAGGCTTCCAACGAGGCTGGAGTGCATTGGCTCTTTGATTTTGTGCGTGGTTGTCGACTGATTACATAATACACCTGGCCAGGAAAGGGCGCCGTCGACGTTCAGTCTTCTGGCCCGACTCCATATGTGCCGTCTGCGTACAGGGACCGCACCGGGACGCTCTTGTTGTCGGCAATGATGCCGATGAACTGCTGGGCTACATCGCGGAGGTCGTTGTACTGCTTGAGGAGGGCGATGCGTGCCTGGTCTCCGCCTGCCCGAGACGCTCTGTTCGTGTGTCCGTCTTTTGCTCTCTGGATCTCGGCAATGGCGCGCTGCTGCTCGTATGCCCGGCCAAGCGCCCTGCTCTGTCTTTTGTGAGTCGATGTGCTGGTTTGGTGGGGGCAGTCGGTCTGCTCACCATCTTGTCATACTGCTGCAGCTGGGCTTCCTTTTTGCCATGAGCAACGTGTCAGTCTATACCGGCGAGGAACATGCACAAAGCGCCAGAAGATCCGTTCTCACCAGTTTCTTGGCGTTGGCTATGCCGTCGACCGAGACGACGTGCTCGTCCCCCGCTGCTGGCCCGTGTACGGTCACGGCAATTCCCTCGTCTTCGTCGACTTCTCTAGTGAACGTGACGGGCCCCCATTCGATGCTGTCATCTGGGCAGTGCTGGCCCAGCTCAACGCATCGCAGATTGGCTTGGCGGGCCTTTATACGAGCCGACAGCAGCGAGAAAAATGCCTGAAGCTGGCCGTCTACGGCTGCAGAGCAGTCGGCAACAACACAGGCCTCGGCTTGGGAGAGAAACGTCGCCTGCTTTGCGAGAAGCTCTTGGAGAGGGTCTCTGGAGGCCATGGCCAATGATTGAATTTTTTAGGGTTTTGACTACAAGAATTAGTCTGCCGTGGTAGAATAAAAAGTAAACAATGGCAATGATCAAATGTCCTCGTACTGGCTCTCTGTGTCGCCTCACGCATCATTCAATTTGACGTCGTGACTTCAAGAGCTTGATGCTGCACGGCGCGGATCAACGGCATGCATTGGTATGTACACATCTTGGCGCAAAGAGCATTGTTTCATGCAGCATGGCCCTTGAGTTCCTGCGGTGGGAGAAAGAACTGGCATCGATCGACAAGCGTGTTCTCAAAAGAGGGCCGGACAAGGCCAAAAAGCTTGAGAGATGTTTGAAGACATCGTGTGATTACGTAATAAAATTAAGCTGTGGTAGGATGAGGCACGCCCCACAAGCCCCATCACTCCATCACTTTTCTCATATTATTGACTTCCGCCCTTTGCACCATCGTTACTACAGAGCAACGCTTTGGCTATTTTATTTGCCGTTTCTCTTCTTGGAGATCACGGCCTCTGCCACAGATGGAAACTTGGGGATTTTCTTTTTGATTTTCCTCTCCAATTTTTTTATTATTTGTTTCCACATTTTTATTCTGATTTTTTTTTCTGGTCTCACGGATAGTCCCAGTTCTGTCTGGTCTTGTAGTGTGCTTCTTTTCCTCGTCATGACATAACTCTAGCTACGCGTATGCTGCTGCGTCTCTACAGCCCTTTGGTTCTTATTTCCTTACGGTGTTTTTGCGCTGGCTTTGCTCTTGGCCTTGCACGCCCATTATAAAAAAATGCTTGTATTTATAAAGTGCCTAGTTAGTGTATGCGTTGTCTTCCGTTGGCGATATTTCACCCCTTTCAGAGTTTTCAAAGCCCCGTGGACGGCCTTGCAACCCAGTGAAAGAGAGACAACGTACCAACGAAACCTGACTGAGATTATTTACTGGCAGCCATTGGCCTCGCTCCCTCACATCTTGACGTATCTCCGGCCGTGGGCATCGATGCACCGGCCCAGATCCATCTGCCACTCCTGCAGCTGCTCCTCCCAGCACAGGTCGTCCGGGTCGACTGTCTTCCAGAGGGTACTGCTGGGCCGCCTGGGTCGAGGGGCCGGGCCGGTGCCACGGCTGGCCGTTGACCCGACTTCGCTTCCTTCCTGGTCCACCAAAGATGTCTCGCTGCCGGACTCGCCTTCGCCACCCCCCCAGTAGCCTGCAGCCTGCTCTCTCTCTAGCATGCGAGGCGACTTGATCTTTTCGGCGCCGTTGAGCCTGCTTGCTTCTCGGTAAAAGTGCTGTATGACTTGCGAGGATCTGTCGCGGGCGGCTTCCTCTTTGCGGCGGATGTTTTGGACAAGTCCTTCATTCATCCGGTACACGAGACGCTCGCAGGCCAGAACGCGGTTGAGCTGCGAACGGCGAATGTTGCACCTTGGATTGCCAGGCTCCGCAGGCACAGCTGCTCTGCTGCTCGTGTTCGTATTTCCGGCGTTGGCGTTGCCATCGAGCCCGCCGACGGCGTCCGTGGTCCTGTCAGAGCCGTGCGGCGTGGCCTCTAGATCAAATGCCCGGCCGTCCGCAGCGTGGCCGTCCAGCTGGGTGTCCGGTGTCCCGGTGTCTGGGCTCTCTTCTTGATTCCGGTAGTCGCCGCGGCCGCTGACCGCCTGCTCGAACCGTTCAACAAAGATCTCATAGTCGTTTTTGTTTTCCTTGTCCTGGCTTGCATCGCCGCCGTCCCATTCTTCGAGGCTTTCGAGTGACTGCAATTGCCTGAGGAGCTCCTGTTCTCTCAGGAGCGCCGCCTCGACTCTGGGGTCCGAGTACATGTGCTCGTACGGCGACAGATCCGCCATGCTTGCGTCGCCGGGGGCCGGCCGGCTCGGCGGCGGCGGGCGTCTCTGTCGTGCGTCGCCAGAAGGCATGTCTTCCACGACGTTGCACTGCAGGGCGAGATCGCAGAGCCGGTCGATGTCAGCGAGGTACCGCTGCAGATTGTATAATGAAGCATATCGATGAAGCAGGGACATTGTAAGAGACTCGAGATGTAATCCAAAGGGAGAAAAAAAGGGAGGGGTGTCTGAGGCCAGTTCTTCGAGTTCAGGAGGCTGGGGGTTGCTGGGCGGTGTGCGTTGGCAAGAGAAGCAAGCAACAGGCTGAAGGAAGCTGGCCTCGGTCAGCGTGGGCGTTGTGCCGGTCGAGGAGGTCCCAGAAACGCGGACGGCAGCCTGTGGTATGCCGACGGGAATCTGAGAAGAGGGTGAGGGCCGCCTCAAAGTCCAATGTGCGGTGTGGGTGTGCGCTCCTGCGTCGTCGGCGGCGAGGTAAACGGTTCGAGGACAGCGGTTCATCTACGCAACGTTCTGTTTGCGTTTGTGCACGAAACGGCCACGGTTGGAAGGAGAGACCCAAAGACTGCTCTCTTTCCCTTTTTACCACCTTGCTGTTTTGTTCGTTCGCAGGGAAAGCGGCCGCCCGCCAAACAGGGAAGGAGCTGTGCAGGAGCTGCGCGCCGATGCCGCCTTCCGCGTGGCTGGCGAACCTTGCATCAGCCCCGTCTTTGGTTCATCACAGCAGCATCCAGGCCTTGCATTCTTGATTCGGGGAGCTGCCAGCGCGTGTAATCGTTCCGTCGGTTTCCTTTCGTTTCTACGAGAAAGCTCGTTCCTACTGATGCCGTGTAGTGCCTGCAGTCTATTCTATCGTACAGCATGCCCGTCCGGACCGGCGCTCCGCCTCTCAGCCGCTCAGTTCTTCCCTCGACCGCCGCAGAAACATTTCGACAACGGCCCGCTGCTTGTCTTCTTGGGCCCTCCGCTCTCTGTCCTTGGCGAGCGGCGGGGCGCGGCACATGGCGCTGGCCAAGATCTCGGCGTAGCGCCGCTCGCGGGCGGTCCTCCGTTCGAGGGCCTTGAGCGCCGTGCTGGCCGGGCTGGCGGCCGTCTTGCGGAAGCTGCTGATGGAGCGGCGGCCGATGCTGCCGATGCCGCCCATGGCAGCGGTGAAGCCGCCGCCGCTGCCGGCCGGGCTGCTGCGGCTGATGGCGCGCAGCGCGTCGAGGTCAGCGAGGCTGAGCGGCGCGAGCTCGCCGATGATGCGCGCGAGGGTGGCCGTCAAGAAGACAAAGGCAATGTTGTGGTGCGGCGCCGCCGACAAAATGTCGAGGACGGCGTTCTTGTCGGCCTCGGCGCTGGGGTCGCGCGCGACCGGGCTGGCGCTCTTGGGCGGGCTGGCGAGCGACAGCAGCGGGGCCTGGTCGATGCGCCGCCACAGCGGCGCAGTGACGACGCCGTCGGCGAGTCCGCGCAGGAACAGGAGCAGCACGTGGCCGACGACCTCGAGACGCTGCCGCGCGGGGACCTCGGGCGCAAAGGCGTCGAGCACGGGGAGGTCGCTGTCGAGGGCGTGGATGACGGCCACGACGAGGCGGTTGTCGAGGGGCTGCGTCGTGTCCTCAAAGGGCCAGCCGGCCTTGCCGCTGGGGACGGCGCGGTCCTCGAGCATCTGCTCGTCGGCAATGGCACGGTCTGCCAGGTTCTCCAGGGCCTCGGTCAGCCGGAACAGCTCTTTGGGCGCGGCGCAGCGGACCTCGAGGTCGTAGGAGACGGAGCCGGCGCGCGCCGCCGAAAAGGCGCGGATGCCGCCGTCAGGGACGCGGACCAGCTCCTCGACGGAGCGGCCGATGCACGTGGGCGCCCAGGCGCCGCGCACCGGGATGAAGTGGTCGCGGCCGTCTTTGACGCGGAACACCAGCACGTCCTCGAGGCGGGCGGCGCCGTCGTTGAGCATGCGGGCAAAGACGAGGTCGTCCACAAAGACCTCGAGCAGGGCGCTGACGGTCTCGCCGGGCTCGAGCGTGACGTCCGTTCCCAGGTCGAGAGACGCGTCCTCCTCGTCCTCTTGGCCGGCCTGCTTGTCCTGGCGCACAAAGTACGTGGTGAGCCACGGGTACGGCGGCGCGACGGGGTCGCCGGCGGCCGGGTCCTGGGTTGTCGGCTTCTCGACAAACGAGAAGACGGCGGGGACGCGGCCGGTGTTGGCAATGGTCAGGGACGCGGCGGCCTTTTGCAAAAAGGCAATCTGGCCAAACGAGACGGCCTCGTCGGCGTCGGGCGGCGCGTCGTTTTCGTGTGTGGATGTGCGGCGGGCGGCGCGGCTGTCGACGACAATGGTGACGGCGGGCCGGCTCTCGTTCTCGCTGCGGTCCAGCTCCTTGGCGACGTGCGCGTGCACGGCCGCCTTGCGCTCCGGGACGACTGCGTCAAAGTCGACGGTGAACAGGGCCACGACCGGCTTGTGGTCGGAGGACTGGATGCGCTGGTGGGAGGTGTAGAGGTCGAGGCGGATGCGGTCTGTGCCGCCGTCGTCGGGCGCGGGCGCGGCGGCGTCCTCGTCGGGGTTGTACTCGCCGTCGTCGTGCTCGTCGTAGTCGTCGATGCTGGGCGCCGTGGAGGGCCGTCTCGCGAGGCCGCCGGCGTCGGCATCGGCGTCGGCGTCGGCGTCGGGCCGGTACTCGAACAGCACCTCGTCGTCGTCGCCGGCGTGGTCGAGGCCGCGCTGCGTCATCTCGTCGTCGCGCTTCTTGGCCGCCTCGCGGTCCCGCACGTCCTGCTCGTAGGCGTCCTTGTCCGCGCGCGTGCGGTAGAGGACGCGGTCGCACCAGCTGGGCGCGCGGCGCTTTTCGCTCGAGTCGAACAGGCCCACGGTCCCGACGTCGTACTTGAAAGTGGGCAGGAACGTGATGCGGCCCTCGTGCCAGCCGTCGTGAAAGGCCTTTTTCTCGCGGACCATGCGCCTCAGCTGGTCGTGGGGGAGAAGCGAGTCGAGCGTGGCCTGCAGGGATGCCGGGTCTTGGGACGGGTCGGGCTGGAACTCGTCGGGGTCGGGAAGCGGCGGGAGCGTCCTCATGTCGTTGTCGGTGGCGGCGGCGGCGTCCTCCTCGTCGTCGTCGGCCAGAGCGGCCGATCCGGGCTTGCTGAGCACGACGGCCTCTTCGCCGGCCAGCGGGCTGGCGCGTGCAGCGCCGTCTTCCGTCTGTGTCTGGCCGCTGCCGTACTCGCCGCGCGCGTGCAGCGTCAGGATGCGGCGGATGTCGTCGCCCGGCAGGTCGTCGAGGCGGAAGTTGAGGTCGCCGAACCAAAAGGCCACGTCGGCGTCGCCAAGGGTCTCGGGCGCGCGGGCCGCGGGCAGGCCCGGGGGGCTGTAGGGCGCGAACTGGGTCCTGGCGGCAATGTGGGAGACGTCCCAGCAGCGGCGGTCGACGTGCGCGGCGTCGCTGCCGCTGGCCAGGTGGCTGTTGACAAAGACGACGCGCGTGGCCTCGCCGAGCACGACGCGGGCGGCCACGGCGCCCTTGTTGCCCAGCAGGCCCAGCAGGCCCGTGCCCACGGCGCATGTGCTCGCGTGGCTGACCATGGCGGCGATGTCGGGCGCGGCGTAGACGAGCAGCACGAGGCCGGCCATCTGCTCGGCGGCGACGAGCGCGTAGCCTGCGGGCAGCGCGCGCTCGAGCGCCGTCCTCCAGCGGCCCAGCGCGGGCGCGGCCGCGTCGGCGTACACGCGGCTCACGTACTGGCTGGCCATGTTGAGGTCCACCACCTCCTGCAGGCCCAGCACGTAGAGGCCGATCTTGTCGTGGCCCAGCACGCGCACCGCGCCCGCGCCACCGGCGTCACCGGCGTCACCGGCGCGGCCCTCCTCCTCCTCCTCCTCCGTGCACGCCTCCCGCTCCAGCGCGCCGTGGCTCGCCGCGGCGGCTGCGCCGGACAGGCGCCTGTCGACGCCCTTGCCGGACACGAACCACGAGGCCAGGTCGTGGTCGGTGCCGGGGCAGGCCGCCACGTTCCACGTGCCCACCTTGACGCGCACGCGGTGGGGGCGCACGTACTCGGCGCGGCGGGCGTACACGGCGCTGTGCAGCGACTGCGGCACGGCCTCGGCGGCTACGTCGACCGGCTCCGAGGCCGAGGCCACCGAGCCCGGGCCGGCGGCAGAGTCGCTGCGGAGCGCCATGGGGTCTCTGCGGGCATGTCGCGGCGCAGAGCGTGCAGGGGGGGGGGGGGCCGGGAATGCGAGGAGCCTCTAGATCGGGTTGCGGCACGGGGCGTCGGCGGGAGCGCTTCCAGAGGGCGATGCGGACATTCCGGAGGGCCTTGTCCGCTGGGGAGTCGTTGGGCGGCCGCGAAAAAAGATGCAGACAGAGGGACGGCGGGACGATGCCGGCCAGGTCACGATGCAGCGGAGACGCGATGACGGAGCGCCAGCAGGGCCGGGACCGTGCCGGGTGCGAGCAGAGCAGTGCTTTGGCACTGTGCGCGCTGTGGCGATAAGGCCTATCGCTGCTCCCCGCCAAAACTGGCGCCCACAACTCTCCACCGCAACCAACAGCACCACGCACTCGCAACTCCTCGACGCGCAACGCAATGCCGCGTAAGACGCGGCGCCGGGCCAAGGCCACCGACGGCGAGGGCGGGGGGGACGACGAGGGCGGCGACGCCGGCGCGGACGCGCTGCCGCCCCCGCCACACCAGCAAACACAAACAGCGCAGCCGCCGCCGCGGCCGGCGTACGACGGCGCGGAGCGGCGGCCGCAGGGGCCGGCGGCGGGCGAGCCGATCGACGAGATGAACCTGCGGGTGCTGCAGTGCTACGAGCCGTCGATCCGCGCGATCGAGGCGGTGGCGGCCAGCTCGGTGGTGTACGTGTTCAGCGGCGAGACGGGCGGCTGGCTCAAGGCCGACCCGCACATTGAGGGCACGCTGTTCCTGTGCGAGCAGACGCCGCTGGAGGTGGACCCGATCGTGCTGCCGCGCGCATGCGTGTTTGTGCTCAACCGCAAGGGCCTCATGAACGTCGTGGTGGACCTGGCGCGCGTCAGCGCGGCCGAGGTGACCGACGGGCTGATCACGCTGGCCATGGGCGACGAGGCGGGCGGCGCCGGCGCGGACGCGGCGCCCCAGGTGCTCGGCCTGTGGATCCACGGCAACGGCGCGGCCGGCAGCGGCTCCGGCATCGACGGCCCGCAGTTCGACCCCGGCACCGTCGTGCGGCGCTGGCAGGCCGTGCAGGCGGCCATGCAGGCCGTGCTGGGCACGGCGCGCCTGGCCGACACCGCCGGCATCCTCGACGCCGCCGCCATGGTGTCCAAAATCAACCTGACCGCGCAGGGCCGCAACCCCGACGGCATCGCCACCGCCGCCATCGGCCCGCAGCCCAACGTCCGCGAACTGGTGGCCATGGTGCTCGGCCAGGCGGCGCCCGCTGTCCCGGACGGCATCTAGGCGGGCGCTCTCTGTGCTTTGTCTCTTCCTCGTTCATTCCGGCTTTGTCTTGCGACTGTGTCCGTGTCATTCCCACGGCCGTCATCCATACGACGCATACGGTGGCTGACGGATTCGCCGTGCTCTGTCCTTCGTACTGCTCGGGTTGCAGCCGTCTGACAGATCACCCGGCTAGCCATCCAATAGCGCCCGGCGGACAGGCTGATAGCGCAGAATTATGTAAGATACGATATAAATATCCGCCAATCCATCGGGGCAGCGCTGACGGCCAGGCTGACACGCCTAGCCCACCCACACATGCTCGCAAGTGCTAGCCGCTCCTGGCTGGCCGTTCCAGGGGCAGATCCACCGCTGAGTGGACGCGGCGGAAGGTGCGGCGGAATCAACAAACGACCCAGCCAAACAGACATCGGACCCGCCTTTTCAGCCCTATCTCCGCCGTCTGCCACTTTACTCTTCTGCGTATGTTGTCGTTTCCCATCCGGCGTCTCAAGCGGCCACCGCGTTCTTGGCGGGGCCGGTCTTTTCACACATCCTTTGTTTCTTTTTGCAGGGGCACGCCCATCTCCATGGCTGTCCTGGTCGGCGGTGCGGCGGAGCGCCAGCGTGCGGCCAGCTGGTTGGGTGAGATGGATGTTGCAGGGGTTGCTGCGTCGTCACGTCGTGTGTAGAATGTGAGATATACATAGGGCATGCCTATGCTGTCTGACGGCGGCTGTTATCCAACCTGTCTCGACTCGTCAGCGTCAGCATTCCAATTTGACTCTTTTGATTCTCTTGGTTCTTTTATTGATTCTTCTTATTCTTGACTTTTGATTCTTGATTCTTGATTCTTGACTCTTGACTCTTGACTCTTGACTCTTGATTCTTGATTCTTTACTCTTGACTCTTGATTCTCTTGATCCTTTTGACCTCTTGATTTTCTCGATTTTTGATTCTTATTTTATTCTTATTCTTATTCTTGATCATCTTCCTCTTTCTCCCTCGCCCACTATGGCGGTGGCAGGTTTCCCCCAGTTTCCGCAGTTGCCCGCCGAGCTTCGCCTCAGCATCTGGGAGGCGGCCGTGGCAGCGCCGTCGATGCACATCTTTGACGTCTGCCTCCCGGCGACGCCCCCGAGCGAAGACGAGGCCCAAGGCGGCCCCGGCGGCAGACGGACCCGGGCCCAGCTTGCCTTTGGCCGCCGCCGCCAGGCATCGCCAAAAGAAACGGCTGCCCGCTTCCACAAATTCAAAGACACTGTCTTTTTCGACGCCCACAACAGCGGCGCCGCCACGGCGAGCCTGGACCCGTCCGTGTACCGGTGGAGGATGGCGCTGGGCGCAGCGTGCATCGACGCCTTTGCCGCCGCGTCGCTGCCCGCGTCTGCCTGGGCCCGCCGTGGCGGCCCCGTCTCGCGGCCCGCCGTGTTTGACGACGCCGTCAACACCATCTACCTCCCCGGCCCCGACCGCCGGATCCAGTACAACAACCAGACGGACGTCCTCCATCTCTGCCTGCTGCCGCCGCAGACGCCCGAGCCCGAGCCCGAGCCCGAGTCCACGGCCCTGTCGCCGCCCGTGTCCGAGCCCGGCGGCGACCAAGGCCTTTGCGGAAAAGAAGACACGGCTGGTGACGGCGATGCCGCCACCACGGCCGCGCCCGCCGAGCGCAACGATGACAGCGCGGCGCCCGGCCTGCTCGACGCGCAGTGGAGCGACGAGATGGCCGAGGCGCTGCGCAACGCGCGGCGCATCGCCATTGACGCCGCACAGACGCGGCAGCTCGTCGACGTGGCCGGGCCGCTGGCCGCCGAGGAGACGGCCATGCTGGCGTGCACGCTGCAGCAAGGGCTGGACGTGCTGTACCTGGTCGTCGACGGCGCAGGCGGCAAGCCGGATGCTGCGGCGCTCGCCGAGAGGGGGGCTCTTCACCGCAAGCTAAACGGCGAGGCGGGCCACCGGCGCCCGGCCGACGTCGTCTGGGGCGTCGGCAAGGTCTACCGCGAGGTGTTTGACCTGGAGGGCCTCGGCTGGGACGAGCAGACGCCGGCGTTTGTCTTTGGCCAGGCGCTCGGCGCGGCCGTGTGCCAGCAGCAGCGGGACGCCACGCAGACCTGCCGGTTCCAGGGCGTGCGCGTCCTGGTGGCCGAGGACGCGTGAGTGTTCTTTTTTCCAGTGGTGGCGCTTTCGTGGAGCTGTTCCGGTGCACATATTTTATTCTTCCAGCGATAGCGTATACACATTTCCGTCACAGCAGACCATCCGCAGACCCCTCAAATGACGCCCTCTTGCGGCTCGCTCTTGATCCGGGGGCCGTCCTGGGCCCTCTTTGGCCGGGCGGCCGACGGCCGCCGCGCCTTGCGCTGCGCGGCCCGCTTGGCCTTCTTGGCCGCCTCCTTGTCCAGCGTCTGCTGCAGGTGCTCGTTGGACGTGGCGGCCCACGCGCCCGAGACGTCGTCGCCGTCGTCGTCCACGACGCGCTGCGCAAACGCCACCATCATGGCCTCCTCGGTGTACGTCCGGCTGCGGTCGTGGTAGGCGCAGGCCGACTGGTTGAAGTGGCGCAGCCCGGCCGGGGCCACGGTGCCGCCCATGCCGTCGCGCGTCGGCAGCAGCGGGTTCTGGCGGAACTTGACAAACGTGGCGTCGGCGGCGCCGCGCAGGCAGCGCAGCACAAACCAGCCGTGCCCAAATGGCGCATACTGGAAGACGTACTCGTCGCCGTCCACCTCCCACGTCAACACGGCCGGCGTCTTGGGCGCGAGCACGGCCTCGGCGTCGTGGCTGGGCCGGACAGACAGCCCGGAAGGCGCGGCAACGTCCAGACCCGGGGGCGGTCGAATGGCCGGCCCCGGCAGCAGCGCATCCTGCTCATCTTCAGGGAAGGACAGCGCGCTGGCAGCCGCGCTGCCTCCTGGCGCGGGCACGCAGCTGGGCGGCGGCGGCGTCGCCTCCGGCTCCGGCCAGGGCACGCCGGGCACGCCCGTGCCGAAAGGCAGCCGGAATCGGTGCCGCGGCTCGGGGACCGGCACGTCGTCGATGCCCACCAGCATCACGAGCTGCAGCAGGCTGCGCGGCATGGCGCTGCCCGGCGTGTCCGCCAGGGCCGCGCGCGCGCGCTGCTCGCCGCTCTCCCGCGCCACGTCGGCAAAGAGGTCCGTCCTGGCTTTCTGGAACTGCATGATCTGCGGGGCCAGCGCCTGGCAGGCGTCGGCCATGGACGCGTCGAAGCGCTCGCAGAGCCGTGCGTAGGCCGGCTCCCAGCGTCTGCGGATCTCGGCGAGGTCGGCCTCGGCGCCGGGCGTGCTCTGCATCGCGACGAGAGCGTCCGGCGTGTCGATGGGTGGATGGCGTGGACTCGGCGGTGCAGACTGTCGGCGCCGCCAAAACGTGGGACGAAAGAAGTGACCCTGGGCTGAGAACAGGGCCATAACGGGCACGTGAAGTGCGTCGTGGGCGTGCGTGAATCTCGGCGGCGTCGGAACGCGCTGCCTGTCGTCTGAGACGAATCTGAGAACCACAAAAAGCACATGGAAAACACGCCCAAGCGAAGCTCGTCCCTCCCTCCTTGTCATTCTCTGCTTGTGGCTAATATGCTCTGTCAAGGTACGAGGTCGGTCGTTGCTGACCAGAAAAGAGTCCATCTGCTTTGATATCAGAAACAAGGCTGTTGATCCTAACCCGGAGGCTGCACGCTGCTGTGATTTATTCCTTTCTGAACGGCAGAGCACAGCAGAACATTGGCTTCTCAAGACTGCCACCTAATTATACAAACCATCAACAGCAACGCCTTCTGAGCAACGCCTTCTGGCAGTGTCCCGGTCCTCACAGCGCTGGTCCCGCCTTGGGCAGGCTGTTGTATCCGACAATCCCCTCGGAGACAGCCGTTGCCGCTGCTCTGTCCGCCGAGAACGACGGCACGCGGTACATTGTCACGCGCCGGCCAATGATGCCCTGGTTTCCGTCCCGGTCTCGGCCCACGTGCAGATGCAGGGGCTGCTGCAGCCGGTGCAGGAGGCCGTTCTCCGTGCCGGCCGTGTCCGCGTCGAGCCGCACGTCGCCAAAGTCACTGCGTTGTTAGATGTAGTCCTGTATGTTTGTGTTTTTTTTTTCTTTTTTTTTGTGTTTTTTTTTTTACCTACTGGATGCTCAGCAGCAGACACGGCTGGCTTTTAAACTCTTCTTTTGGCAAAATCCGCACATGCGTGGCCACCGGACAGTCGTGGTCGGCGTCGTTGTAAAAGGCAATGCTGCCCGACAGCGACGCCGTGTCGTCCGCGCCGAGGCTCCGTGACGAGGACGCCGGAGCCACGGGAGGGCTCATGACGGCCAGGGCGCCATAGCGGTGGGCGTACGCCGCCGCGGGAAGATCCTCACCGCACATGTCGATGCGTATGCTGTTTGGCGATGCAAGCGAGGAGCAACAAAGATGATGTGTCTTGTGATGATGTGTCTTGTGCTGCGGAGAGGCTGTCGGAGAGCAGCACGCGGACGCAGACAGGCTTTCCATGCGCTCCGTTGCCCCGAGAGCCTCCGGATACGCCGCACGTCGTTTCTCTCATCTACACGGCCAGAGACAGTTTGAGCACGTTTGCGTTGGAAAGGGTACTTATGGCCACACCAAAACCGCCAGCAAACGCAAGTCACTCGGTTGCCACATCGCCCTAGCGCAGGCCAAAGAGGTGTATCGACGACGTCTGCGTTTCCCGGCCACGGCGACAGCACAACACCAAACGATGTGCCGACGTCCCGGACGCTGGAAGTGCTGTGATGACACGCGGGGCCTCCCCTCTCCTCTCGTGCTCGCCTAGACGCGTCCGTCTTCCCACATTCAACTTTTCCTTTTTTTTTTTTTTCCAAGTCTCAGCAACAAGAAGAACGCTCTCGACCCAGCATGTCTGCCAAAACCTACACTCTGCCGGCTCTGCCGTATGCCTACGATGTACGTCTGCACTGCTCTCTCGTCTCCCACTTCTCCATGTGCCTGACACCCCCCCCCCCCCCAGGCCCTCGAGCCAAGCATCTCGGCCCAGATCATGGAGCTGCACCACAAGCGGCACCACCAGGCCTACGTGGACAACCTCAACAAGGCTCTGCAGGCCCTGGCCGCTGCTGTCACGGCGGGCGACGTGGCCGCGCAGGTCGCCCTGCAGGAGGCTATCCGCTTCAACGGCGGCGGCCACATCAACCACTCGCTCTTCTGGCGCAACCTCGCCCCGGCCGGCCGCCCCGAGTCCAACCCCTCGGGCGCCGCGGCGCCCCAGCTCGTCCAGGACATCAGCCGCACCTGGGGCAGCCTCGCCCACTTCAAAACGGTCTTTGCCGCGGCGCTGATGGGCATCAAGGGCAGCGGCTGGGGCTGGCTCGTGCTGGAGCCGGCCACGGGCCTGCGCATCGTCACGACCAAGGACCAGGACCCGCCCGTCAACGGCGAGATTCCCATTCTGGGCGTCGACATGTGGGAGCACGCCTACTACCTGCAGTACCTCAACGGCAAGGCCGCCTACATTGACAACATCTGGAACATTGTCAACTGGCAGACTGCCGAGGACCGGTACCTGCGCGGGCCCGCCGACGCCGCCAAGATGATCAGCGAGCTGGTATGACTGCCGGCCGGGCCGCGAGGCCAAGCCCAGGCAGGTCCTCGACTGTAGAGGCGGTGTCTCCTGTCTGCGTCGTGTCAGCCTTGTTTACTATACTCTGTGTGGTCTGTGTGTGTGGCACAAATAAAACAAGTCTTACTCTTTTTGTTTCCCTTCCAGCAATCAAGATGAGACATGCATCAAATAAGCTTCTTCACCAGGCTGCATTGCGTCGTGCGTTTCCGTGTCCAGACTCCCGCTTCTTTTTATAGCACAGCCAATCTGCAGGGCAGGGACCCCTGCCCTGCAAACAAGACACGGAAACCCACCTTGCGTGATTTCAGCAGCATATTCCGCCGACCGTCTCTGGATTCCCGCGGCCTTGGCGCGCTTGTCTCGTACGTTGCTACGTTGCTGCCGAGTGTCTGCTCCTTGTATCCTCGTATCCCAGCAGCCTCTTTGCGTTTTCGATTCTTTCTTCTGGGAGCTCTTCCTTTTTTCAAACCAACAACCGCTGAGACAGAACGTGGCAATGTTCTTGGAGCCCAGGCGAGGTCGAAGCAGCATGGATCATCCAAGCTGGCCGCCCCAGCAGACAATCTGTATCCAGGCAGCCGCTCTCGGACACGATCTTGTCTGCTGACGGTCCGTCTTCCAAGCGACGGCTGAGAGCATCTCGCTCCTCGGAACTATGTCCTCGACAGCATGCCGTACGCCGTATGCACAATTCGCCTCTGACAGCCGTCCCTGGGGTTTTGGAAGGCTGACATTGGCACCAAGACCACCCTCACGCCCGTGCTTTGGGCAAGGACAGGGAGATCCTGGACACGGTCTGGCGTACTCTCTCCATTGCACAGAGGCCATGATACGCGGCACTACATGTCCGATGTAAAAAGGGCACCAAACCGGAAGCATTCTCGCAGATCAGGGATGGCACGCCGCCGGCTGGCGTTTTCCTTGTACCTTGCGCTTTGGCTGAGCCCTGTGTTTGCATCGGCCCGCTTCACCTTTTGTCCCGCTCGGCATGGAGCACGTTGTATCTGCCAAGCACCAAGTCAACACTCGGTCTGTGCCTCTGCGTCTCGTGCTTTTCAGCCCAATATCAGAACAGTGCACCTTTGTCTCCATCTTGTTGTTTGGTATATATCTGATACGACATGGGCAGGGCAGGAAAAAGGAGGGCTCAACCATGTAGTACAAAAATTGCTGCCAGGCTGTGGCCAGAGCCGACTGCCGACTCGCTGCTGCGCTGTGGCAGGGGACCCTGTCCAAAGGCACATATCTTGGCTGTGGCCTGTGCCTTGTCCTTGTGCACGCCGTCAAAATGTCGTGATTTGGGACACAGCAAGAAGCTGCTTGCTTGTTTGCTAGGCCTGCTGGGCCCCTTGCAGGGTCGCACAACTCAACAACCACTGTATTCTGCCCCTTTTTTGGTTTCTTTGCTTTGCCGTCCCGTCTGTTTGGTTGAATTTCCCGGTTTTCCTGTTAATTTTCCTGCTGCCGGTTTCAGCAAACCCGAGTTCCAGCATCCTGCAATGTCCAGCACCAACGATTCCAGCCTTGCGTTTGTCTGTCTCGTCGTCGATCCCAGTGGCTCGCCATTTTGGGACCACGGGATGACGTGCAAGGGCCCAGCTGCCGGGTTGGTTTCGATACATGGCCTGACGTGAACAGGAAGCGGGAAAAGAAAGAACAGCAGCAGCTAAAGCAGAAAAAAAAAACATGCAATCACATAAGGGTCGCTGAGGATCCTAGATCTGCAAGACATATCAAAATTGTGTGACTCGGCAAAGAACGTGGACCGATACTCCTCTTTCATTCA
Organism: Sporothrix cf. nigrograna; assembly: GCA_019925305.1. Classification (NCBI taxonomy): domain Eukaryota; kingdom Fungi; phylum Ascomycota; class Sordariomycetes; order Ophiostomatales; family Ophiostomataceae; genus Sporothrix; species Sporothrix cf. nigrograna. The sequence goes on along the minus strand of JADHKR010000016.1, from coordinate 37,677 downwards.
AGCAAAGACACAAAGTCCTGCAATGTCCGGGAACACACAGGGTTGTCCCCAGGACACGCCATAAACGCAAAGATCAACGAGGACGAGCAGGGAAACAGAAGAGGACAGAACATGGTCGAAACACGCGAGATTGTGCTATCTGGAGGCAAATGCCTTTGTGGACTAGGCTGTCGTAGCTGACGGCTCGGTGCATATCTTGCAACACGAGCGGGACGGCCTTCATTTGGGAGACAGACCTGCCAAGGCATCCAGAGACACCATTGGCAAAAAAGCAATATACATACAACAAGCCACCTCGCAAGTGGCGTCCGCTTGTGCTTGCCACCTGTGGATCAGGCAAACAGAGCGGCCGCGTCCAGCCAGCAAACGCATGCACGTGTGGGCCACGGCTCGGAAAGTGGCTTCTCCCAAACAGGGCGGAAGCACGTACGGAAGAGGGCCCTTTGCAAACAGGGCATCCGTCGGTGAGCCAGGAAGCCCCTGGCGCTCGGTGTGTCCGGCTGCAGTCGCCAATAAACAGATGACAGACAGGCCGCCTGGGCGTACAGTCGGCGGAGGCCGGGGTCTTTCGGCAGCGGCTGAAGCCTAGGCGAGGGCGGTGGACAAGACGTGCACCTGGCAAACGGCAGCCGGACGGGGACGTACGGGGACAAGCAGCCCTGGCAGCCGAAGAAAGACAGAGCTGGGAAGACGAGCATGGGCTCTGGCAAAAAGGAAAGGATCAAGAATAAGGGGGGGAAAAAAGACGGGCAGACAGTCTCCCGACATATAAGAAGGCCGTGGGCATCCAGGCCAACAGAAGAAAAGAATTCCTCTCCTCAGCGCCACTTGTTCGTCTCTCGTTTAGCATCTTTGCTCTTCTCCTTCTTTTTGTTCCCCTGCCTTGTCCCCCAACCTCAACCTCTTTGTTGACCTCTGTTTCCAGTTCAGAGACCAGCCTCGAGGACGAGCTGCAGTCGTTTGGCCCACTCCTTTCCTCCCCTTGTTCTTCTACGCTCTTTTGCATCTCGTATCTACTCTCCCACCGACACCTGTCCAGTCCACCGCGTGCCAACCGCGTTTTCATAGCCAACATGATCAAAAAACTAGCCCTCCTGGGCCTCGGGTGGGTTTTAGCGGGTTTCCAGCGCTACGGGCCGCTTGGGGCCGCATCTTAGCGCTCAGCCCTAACCCACAAGAGGCAATTGAACGCCACTAACACCTTTTGCCAACAGCCCCCTCGTTGCTGCCCGCCCGAACGGAGACGCCCGCGGCGCCGGCGGCTACGGCTTTCCCACCGTGACCAAGACCGAGACGACGACGCTCTACGGCGAGTGCTCTGCCGCGACCAGCTACGTCACAAAGACGGAGACGGTCACGACGTTTGGCGAGCTCAGCTGCGCGCCCTGCACGGCCGCGACGAGCCCCAGCTCGGTTCCCAGCGCGCTCTCCTCGGCCTCGTCGTCCCAGGCGGCGCTCTCATCGTCTTCCGCCTCGGCCTCGTCTTCGTCTGTCTCTGCCTCATCTTCTTCTGTCTCTGCCTCGCTGTCCTCCCTCTCGGTCTCGTCTGTCTCGTCTGTCTCGTCTGTCTCCTCCTACTCGACGTGGTCTGCCTCGACCGACGCCATCAGCGGCCCCAGCAGCGTTTCCAGCGCCCCTAGCAGCATCTACAGCAGCGCCGTGAGCAGCGGCATCTACTCGCATCCCAGCTACAATGCTTCGTCGTCTACCTCGTCTGCCCAGTCGTATGCTTCGTCGTCGGCTTCGCCCGTCTCGTCGTCCACCACCGTTCCCAAGACCAAGCCCTGCACCTCGCACGCCCGCCCTGGCACCTCGTCGTCCTCCTCGACCTCGACGACTGACGCCATTACCGGTGCGAGCAGTGCTAGCAGCAGCACAGCCAACAGCTACTCGTCTGCCGTCTACTCTTCTGCCGTCTACTCGTCTGCCGTCTACTCGCCGTCTTCCGCCTCTGCTTCGTCCGCCTCTGCCTCCATCTCGAGCACTGCCCAGGCTGTCACCGGCTCAAGCAGCGCTGTCAGCAGCTCTGTCGGCAGCTCCGTCAGCAGCTCCGTCGGCACCGGGGGCTCCTCGTCCAGCGGCTACTCTTCTTTCGTCTACACACTTCCCTCTCAGTCGTCTGCTCTCTCTTGGTCCTCTGCCGTGACAGGGTCGTCCAGCAGCAGCATCGGCAGCACGTCCACGTCAGCAGAAGCACTCACTGGCTCCTCGTCCAGCGCTGCCAGCTACTCTTCGGCCGTCTACAGCCAGCCGTCGCAGGCCGCGTCCACCACGTCCACCTCGTCGGCCGAGGCTATCTCTGGCTCGTCTTCCAGTGCCAGCTACAGCTCTGCCGCCTACAGCTCTGCCGCCTACAGCTCTGCCGCTTACAGCTCTGCTGTCTACACGCAGCCTTCTTCTTCTCTCGGCAGCGCCAGCGTCAGCACCAGCGCCGGTGCCAGCACTTCGTCCGCAGGGGCGGTCACAGGCTCCTCCACGCCTGCAGCTTCGTCCAGCACCAGCACTGACACCACCACGCTGGTCACCGTGGAGTCGTCGACGACTGTGACCGTCACCCAGTCCCCCTCGGCGTCCTCTGCCTCGCTCAGCTCCGCTTCCGCGTCCTCGGCCCCGGCTGCGAACTCCACCTCCTCCTTGGGCACCGCGGTCACCTCGACCGCGTCCAGCACGGACTACCCCTTCTCTTGGAGCACCGGATACCCCACCCGCTCCAGCTCCGCCAGCGAGTCTCTCGGAACGACCAGCACCAGCGCCGGGGCTGCCTCGGGCACCAGCTCGTCCCTGGCTTCGTCGGCAGCCTACAGCAGTGCCGTCTACAGCGCCCCGAGCGCAGCGTCCAGCGGCACCTCTGCCGCCCCCGTCTCCAGCTCAGAGGCCAGCGCAGAGTCCAGCACGGCCTACAGCTCTGCCGTCTACAGCACGCCCTCGTCGTCTGCGTCGTCGTCTGCGTCATCGTTTGTCTCGTCAGCCTCTGCATCCGCCTCTGCGTCTCTGAGCTCCAGCAGCAGCTCCGGCTTGGGCGGTACCACAACCAGCAGCTACAGCCCCTCCAGTGCGGCGACGTCGGCCAGCTCGTTCCCCTGGGGCTTCATCAGCTCTGCGCGTCCCGTCTCGAGCACGCGCATCTTCCATGACTCGTCTTCGTCTGCGTCCTCGGCGTCGGCTGCCTCTGCGACGCCCAGCTTTCCGGCCGGCTACGGCGGCGGCGGCGAGACCTCGTCGACCGCGGAGGCCGTGAGCGGCACAACGTCTGCTTCGGTGTCTGCGTCGCTGTCTTCTGCCACGTCCGCCGCCTCTGCCGCCTCTGCCACGACGACCGAGGCGCCCTCGTCGACTGGCTGGCCCGGCGGCTATACGTACGGCAACCCGCCCGCCAAGACAACCACGGCCACGACCACGACCGCGGCCACGACCGCGGCCAAGGCCGAGCCGACGGGCGGCCTGCGTTCGTACTGGGGCTGGAGCTGGGGCCGCGGCTCGAACCTCGTGGAGGTGGAAAAGAGCCACCGGCACCACGGCGGCGGCGAGAACGAGCACGACAGCGGCAAGCCCGCGGAGAGCGGCCATGCCGTCTGGAAGGGCCGGTTCCGCGTGTAACGCCGTGCGTGGGCCATGGCCAGCTATGGGGCACGAGGGGGGAAGACAGACGATCCTGCCAAGCTGTTGACTTTTCTCCACGGCCGCATCCGGTCTCACGCGTTTTTTTTTCTTTCTTTTTTTCTTTCTTTTTGGTCTAACTCGGTCCACCCTCTTTTCATTCTTTACTCTCTTTTAGATTTATTTTCCCTACTTTTCTTGTCTTTGACATGCCAACGTCATTTCCAAGGAGAAACTGATTGCCGTGCGTGAATCAAAAGAAAAATAAAACTAGTCGTTCCGCAGCCGAATTTTGTAATACAAGAGCCACAAGCGAATACTAGTCATCGGCGAGCATGCTATCGTATTGCCGGCCAGAGACGCGAACCGCCAGCAGGCTGCACATGGCCCAGACGGGCAAAGATGCCAAGCCATGTCAACGGTTTTCAGCGGGCGCCAAGACCGCGGGGAAGAGGAAAAAAGAAAGCGCCTGATCGCTCGTATTGATCGTCCGCGGACAACGTCCGGCCATTGCGCCGCAGAAGCACGAGGGGCAGCACCGCAGCGCAGCACCGCAACAAGAAACACGGCGGCCAGGAATTTCTCGCGCACAATGGTGTCTGTCCTCCAGACGATATGGAGCGAGACCTACGACCTGTGGGACGCGTTTCTGGGCGGTGTTGGCGGCATGTTCACAAAGGTGTGCCTGGAGAGGAGGAGAGGATGGCCGCGGTGACGAGACGAGGACGCGGTGCCGGAAGCCCAGCGGGACGGGACAGTTGCCGGCTAACACGGGGAAACACAGAAGTCGGGGCTCCGGCACCCAAGGGACGAGCCCGCGCGCAGGCAGGCTGGCCAGCGCGAGCAACACAGACAGCACGAGCACGAGCACGGCCACGAGCACGAGCACGACCATGAGCACGACCATGAGCACGATCACGGCCACGAGCACCGTGGGGACCAGCACCGCGGCCACGAGCATCACCGCGAGCATCGCCACGAGCGCGAGGAACGGGCGCATGGCCACCGCCACAGCCGAGAGGGACGACGGGACAGATGAATGCCGCGACGAACAGACAGAACGAGCGAGCGAACAACCGACCGAGCACGCACCGCAAGGCGTGGATGTGGACAGGATCCAACGCCGGACGCATCTCAAATCTCGGACGGCGTGTTTGCTTTGCATTGATATGTGAGACACGCAACCCCCTCGAGACCAGAGCCATGTTATGCCCTATGCGTGGGCTGCGGACTCGGACAGTGGATGGTCTGGAGGGAGGAGGCGCGGGAATAAAATGCCATTACGAGTATCCTCTCTTCCTTGGTACGAGCACTTGTATTAGTACAGGACGTTACCCTCATGCGGCAAGTGCTGTCCCTTAAATAGACAACAATATACCACCTCCTCCACGTACGGCCATAGATATTAGAAAATACGGGATCCCGTCCGCTCTCCCCTAGTCAAGCTAATAATCGGCGGATTAGTAGTTGGGTCGGTGACGACCAGCGAATACCCGCTGCTGTACGTTTTTTTTTATCATTTGCGATTTGAAAAAAGCGATTTAAAAAAAGCGATTCGAAAAAAAAGCGGTTCGAAAAGAAACGGGAGATAGAAAGGCGGTAAGAGAGATAGAAGATAATGGTCTGCATCAAACAGGTACTTTTCAGAACATGGCGCTTCTGCACAAAATTTTGTCACTAACCAAAGATGGCCATTTTGTGGGCTTATGCGTGCGATGATTTGAAATCGATGATTTGGAAATTTCTGAATTAGGGCCTTAGGGCCTCACTCACAGCTGGTAAATAAAATGCCACGTTGGAGGGGTAACGGAGGGGTAGTAAAGTCACGTGACGTATGGTCTGATCACAAAACCTAGTGTTGGCATTTTTGGTATGAATGTGGCTTGTTTATTAATTTTAGTGGCAGACCACACGCGCCCTAATGGTGCGTGTGGCTGACCAATCCATGACTAATATTATGGGACCTTGGTCTCCACTTATTTTGCCAAAATATTAACAGGGGTAGTAAAGTCACGTGACGTATGGTCTGATGTTAGGCATCAAGTGGGGCTATGCTCTCCTCCACAGACCAAGCTTCCTACACAGTCCAGCGGGCCTCGACAAGAACAACAGAACTCATTGCCATACGGATTATCTGGTACCCACTGCATCGTTTGATAATATGGCCAGCAGCCCTGACTACAAGGCACTTTTCGAGGAGGCTGAGCGCAGACGCATAGCGGCCGAACGGCGCGCCGACGAAGCCGAGTTGACAACAAGAAAAACAACTTTGAGAGAGTATCTCCAGGCCTGTCAAGAGCTCGTTCTGCGCAGAATTGTGCTGCACGCCGAGGATTACTTGACCGTCAAAACTCCTTCGACAAATCCTGCGAACAAGCACTGTCCCCTCTTCATCCGACAATGGCACGACTTTGTTGAAGTGCAGAGAGAGACAAACAAACGCATCGACCGCATAATCCCCCGCGACGCACGCCTGTTCGAGAACGTGAACTTCCTCGAAGGAGCTGGCAATCGTGTTCAGAATCGGCCCGTTATACGCGAGGCTGATCTTATCTACGTCCAAAACACCGCCGTCGAAGACCCTGTGCGTGTGATCCTCGACGAGATGAAAAACTTTCATGCCGAACGGCAGGGCATTTCTCTCTACAACGGCGTGCATTTTCAAACAACCGAGAACACCTATCGCGAGAACACCAGCGGCAAGAACGCAAAGCGAGATTGGAGGCTTCGCACAGACCAGATCTGTGTGCTGCGCCGCGACCAAGAGAACAGCGTCGTCTACGTCATCGAATACAAGGCACCCAAGCGGCTTCATAAGTTTCACCTCGACAAGGGCTTGCGGGACATGAGCATTCCCGACGAGGTCATCAACAAGCCCACCATACCCACCGAGGATCCCGCCAAGTTCCAGCATACGTCGGAGCTTTTGACCGCCGCGGCCCTCACACAAACCTACCATTACATGCTCGAGGCCGGTCTCGAGTACGGCTGCCTGGCCAATGGCGAAGCGCTTGTTTTTCTGAAAATCGACTGGTCCGATCCGACAGTGCTGCTCTACCACTTGGCACGGCCCATGGACGAAGTTGAGGTCGATGGCGACCCGGTATACAGCAACGCCGTGTGCCAGCTGCTTGCTTTTACGGTGCTGGCGCTTCAGTCACCGCAGCACACCAACGACGAACGCGTGGAAGCCGCGTCGCGCTGCGCGACATGGGCAGTTGACTTTGACAGCTTGCTGGAGGCAATCATGTCCATGGAGGCGCAGACGACCACGGAACAGAAACGCCGTAGTTTGTCGAGCAGTCCCGAGTACCAACCATCGACTGTCAAGAAAAGGAAGAGAGGACCCGATCCAGAGCAGCCGGACCCGGGGTCCGACCGAGTGCTGCGCTCGCGCAACAGACGCGACGATGATGGTTCTGGCGGTGGGTCCGGCAGCGCGAGCGGCACGTCCGGCGGTGGAACAGGCCCGGTTGGCGGCGGAGGAGACGCGGGCCCCGGCAGCTCCTCTGCAGGGGCGGGGCCGGCGCCAGGGTCCACGCAGAGGGCAGGCGGCCGTGCAGCGCGCCAGCAGCAGCGGCCGTACTGCACCCCCCTGTGTCTCTTGTCTCTTGTCCACGGCCGGGCGCTGGACCGCAAGTGTCCCAATGCAGCGCTTCACCGAGGCGAGGGGTGTCCGGCCAGCGCCGGCGGAAAGGCGGGCGCGCTGCAGAAGCACCCCGTGAGCCACGCGCAGTGGATGGCGCTTCTGCGGGAGCAGCTCGCCAAGAGCCTCGTCCAAGGCGTGGTGGTTCTGCGCCAGGAGGGATCGTCGGGGGCGCTGTTCCAGATCACGCTGCTGCAGTACGGCTACACCTTTGTGGCTAAGGGCATGATGAGTCTCACGAGACTGCAGCGGGAAGAGGCCGTCTATGGGCGGCTGCAGGTGCTGCAAGGACGCCACATCCCCGTGTGTCTCGGCTCGGTGGACCTGCAGGCGCTGGGCCAGATGTACTTTTACGACTTTGATGTCCGGCTGGTGTACTTTCTGCTCATGTCGCACGGCGGGACGCCGTTCCGGTCGCGCCCGGACGCGGCGACGGAAGAGCGCTACAAGGCCACGCTGCGGTCGGTCCTCGACGAGATGTACCGGCTCGGCGTGGTGCACGGCGACATCCGGCTGCCAAACATACTGCTCGGCCCAACCGGGCAGCTCACGGTGGTTGATTTCGACTGCGCCCAGCTGCTGCCCGCGGCCGAGGACGAGGCGGACGACGCAACGCTGCGCGCCGTGTCGTTGAACAAGCGCAAGCAGCTGGAAGACGGCGAGGACGGCCCGGATGCGAAAGCGAGGAAAGTTGCCAAGGTCAGAGCTTCGCTCGGCAGGCTAGAGGACCGCGGCAACGTGGAGAGTCTGTTTGCGCTGGACCACGGCAGGATTATCGGGTGGCCCCGTGGCGGTGGAGGAACACACAGGTTTAGTTACTAGGTTTTTCCAAGAAACACCGGCTTCCAAGGCGTCCCGGCTACAGAGTAAGATACCTGTCGCCATCTCCTATTGTCTGCAGAACGTAGTCGTGCGCGAAGCGCAGCGGGCGAAGCGCTAAAAAGGGGAGCTGTAATGTACGCGTCCACGTATATGTACATGCGAGTACGAGTAAGATATCATACGTCGTATCGACTGTGGAAGATCCAGACGCTTATTTCTGGGCTCATTTCTGCAGCGCCTGGCCTGGGCAATACGGGCCAATGCTGCTGGGCATCTGGGGCATCTGGTCTGGGCACATTTCATACGATTTACTGGCAGGCATTGGCGGACATTGGCCTTGTGGCCTGGACATGGGTTCAATGTTGTCGCTGCCGTTCTTATCTCGTGCATCTGTAGACTGCACGACGGATTAAATCCTGTTTCGACACACATCCAGCTGGCGAAAATGGGATCATCACCACTTCCAGGGAAAATGCTGAAAATATATGGACTTTTGGCAATCATCACAAACGGCTGCCAAGACAAAACCAGGACGGAGGCTCAAAATAGAACGACGGAAAGAAGAAGAAAAAAAAAAACAGAAAATATCCCGCAAGTGGCTCAGTCAGTGCACGCTTCATTTCGCTGTCGAAATGGAGATATGCAAGAGGCATACGTAAGATCACAAGTACTTGTACGAGTACTTTGTACAGGCGGTAAAATGCGTGGCTGCCGGCGTACCCTGCAACTACAGCAAAGAACACAGGCTCGTATTTTGCTTTTAGTGGACGTTGGTGGAGACCGCCCCTTTGTTTGCCCCTCCGCGCCTGCCCCTGACGACCGTCGCCAAAGAATCGCAGGCCGCGAAACACAGCGAAACAGCGGCAGGGACGATCGGCATGCAGTAGCGACAGTACGAGTACAGTACAGTACGAGGTACTCGTAAGATACGAGTACATATGTATGTACTCGTACTTGCGTTGTGTATGTACACTATTGAAGATAGCGAACACGCGTCCGCCTATCGCCACGCCGCCCGTCTTTGAGAATGTGTACTACTGAGATACTTGTACTGACGTATGTCAACACGACAACGGATTGCCCGGTGTTTTCTTGCGCTGGCCCACACTCGTACCATGGCTAGGCCCACAGTGCGCACAGCACCTCGGACGGCCTGCAGTCGTACCTGCCTCTCGCCAGCGCGGCCCGGTGACATCCGTCGAGCCTTCCGCCACTGTGCGACGCAGCCGCCCCACCACTCTTCACCGTTCAGGGATGGTGCTGCGCCTCGCATCAAATCTCCCCTGGAAATCCGGCTTCCAAGCCTTTTCTGGTTTTGAGGACTCGCCAATCATCCGCACGCTCCCTGGCGCGCATCCATCACCTCCTTTCCATCGCCGTCTTTTATCAGTCCCCCTTCTTTCTCGTCCGCTCCGGTTCTCTCGCTCGTTTTCCTCTTTTACCACTACTTTTCTCGACAACGGCTCGGAGGCTCTCGTTTCCATCCGTCGCTCTCTTTTTTTTTCGCCTTCTCTTTCTCCCTTCTCTCTTTTCTCTTTTTGCTTCTGTCCCTCGTTCTCTCTCTTTAGCCGCTCACTCTCGTTAACCACCAGACCAATCTTCTTCTTTGGCTCGCTCGGAATCTCGTGATCCGTGCCAAAGCCTCATTTTGTCGTTGTTTGACGACAGCCTCTCCCTCGTCCTCTTCTCTTCTCTCCCCCAACCACAATGGGCTTCAAGTCCGTCCTCGTCAGCTCGCTGCTGATGGCGGGCAGCGCGGTCGCGGCCTCGTCGTCGACGACCACGGTCGAGCCCATCGTCATGAAGGGCTCCAAGTTCTTCTACAAGAACGGCACGCAGTTCTTCATCAAGGGCATTGCCTACCAGCAGGACACGGGCGCGGCCGGCAGCACCACGGGCAGCACGTACGTCGACCCCCTGTCCGACGAGACGGCCTGCGCGCGCGACGTGCCGCTGATGCAGAAGCTGCACACCAACGTGATCCGCACGTACGCCATCGACCCCACGGCCGACCACTCGGCCTGCATGAAGCTGCTGCAGGAGGCCGGCATCTACGTCATCTCCGACCTGAGCGAGCCCAGCCTGTCCATCAACCGCGACTCGCCGACGTGGGACACGGCGCTGTTCACGCGCTACAAGGCCGTCGTCGACGAGCTCAGCGCCTACGACAACGTCATCGGCTTCTTTGCGGGCAACGAAGTCACCAACAACAAGACCAACACGGACGCCTCGGCCTACGTCAAGGCCGCTGTGCGCGACGTCAAGGCCTACATCAACTCGACGGCCTCGCGCTGGATGGGCGTCGGCTACGCCGCCAACGACGACGACGACATCCGCGACAACATGGCCCACTACTTCAACTGCGGCGACCAGGACAGCGCCATCGACTTCTGGGGCTACAACATCTACGAGTGGTGCGGCAGCAACACCTTTACCGGCTCCGGCTACTCGGACGTCGTCGACTTCTTCAAGAACTACTCCGTGCCCGTCTTCTTCGCCGAGTACGGCTGCAACGAGCCCGACGGCGCCGCCGGCCGCATCTGGCAGGAGACCACCGCGCTCTACTCGAGCGAAATGTCCGACGTCATCTCCGGCGGCATCGTCTACATGTACTTTGAGGAGGACAACGACTACGGCCTGGTCAGCGTGTCGGGCACCAAGGCCTCGACCCTGGCCGACTACGACACCCTCTCCACCGTCATCGCCAAGGTCAGCCCCAGCTCGACCGCCATGAGCGCCTACACCGCCGTCAACACCCCCGCCGCCTGCCCGGCCATCGGCTCGTCCTGGGCCGCCTCCGACTCGCTGCCGCCCACGCCCAACAACGCCACCTGCGACTGCATGGTCAAGAGCCTGAGCTGCGTGCCCGCCGACAACCTGAACTCGAGCTCCTACGGCGCCCTCTTTGGCAGCATCTGCGGCCTGGACGCCTCCGCCTGCGCCGGCATCTCCGCCAACACCAGCACCGGCGTCTACGGCGCCTACGTCATGTGCGACGCCGCCGACCAGCTCGCCTACGTCCTCGACGCCTACTACAAGAACCAGGACTCGGCCTCCACCGCCTGCGACTGGAACGGCCAGGCCCAGGTCGTCAAGGCCTCCACCGCCGCCTCGTCGTGCTCGGCCCTCCTAGCCTCCGCCAGCGCCTCCAACAGCTACGCCGCCACCGCCACCGCCGCCGGCACCAGCACCTCCACCGGCAGCTCGTCGTCTGGCACCAGCAAGAGCGCCGCCGCCACCTTTGTGCGCAGCAAGATCTCCCTGGGCGACCTGTCCATGGGCCTGTACGTGCTGGTCGCCATGGCCACGGGCGCCGGCATGCTCGTGCTGTAAGCGGGGATGTGGACGTCGACGGTCAAAAAAGTGGTTTGCTGCGGGGGAAGAAAAACCAAACGCACCGCATCGGTTTGTCTTTCAGACGTCATTGGTCTTTGTTCTTTCCAGCTGCCTGCCGTTTTGTCTCCTTTGTCCGAGAGGCGTGTCTGCTGTGTGTTTGTATATAGTAATGTGCCGGTTTGAATAAAGGGCCTCTTTTTTTTGTTCTTTGTCAAGCAGCCATCTCTATACACAGCAAGCGAGGCACACTGGAATCACAAGGAGATTACGGCAAAATCGGTCAGAGGGCAGGGCTGCTTCGAATCTGGGTTTTTCCTTTTTTTTCCTCTCTTTTTCTTCGGTTTTCACCTTTCGGGTTCACGACACTCACTATGCATTCTACTTTTCCTGTTTTCGGATATTCATTTTCTTACCATACACCACCATCGCATCTGGGCTTTTCTTTCAGTTTCGTGTTTCTTCACATTCCTTCACCACCCATTGCTTTACGTATTTGTTAATACTATTTCAGATTTACAACTCGCTCACCGCCTCAGACATTAAAGGCTCTTGTATATCGTTGCAGGCGGTTGTGCTGTTGGCCTGTCTCAGGGACCGCTACCCTGTTGGTCAATGGCGAGCAAACACGCAACAGCAAACGTAGTCACGGCCATGCGTACATAAACATGAGATGTTTTTTTTTTCTTTTCTTTTCTTTTTTCTTCCTTTCTTGACCAACGCCAACTCGTGCCTGCCAGCATCAAGCCAAACCACCGCCGGGGCAGCATGGAGGTCGACCGGAAGGACATCCTGCCCAACTACTACGCAGTCCTCAACGTCAACTACTACGCCGCAACACAAGATGTGCCCGAAGCGTTCTATCGTCTCATGAAGGAACCGCAGACCGCGGCGGACTACCGTGACCTGGTGAGTGTGCGCGTGGACAACGGCGAGAAGAGAGAGGTGTCTGACAGACGCCCCGACAGATCCACGATGCGTACGACTGTCTCAGCAACCCCGTCGACCGCAATGCGTACAATGCCTTTTTCTTTCACACGCCGTGCTGGTACTCCAAGCCGCTGTGGATCGCCTACCGCAACGAGCGCCGCCGGCTGCAGGAAGCGCAGCTGCGCCGCGACCGCGAGGCCCGCGAGGCCCGCGAGGCGCAGGCGGACGCGGACCTGCCGGCCGCGGTTGGGCAGCTCGATGCGGTGACCCACCACGTTGACGCCGCGCTTCACTTTGTCAACACGGCGCTCGACCAGATGGGGACGCTGGAAAAGACGGAGAGCGTCAGCACAGCTGTCGAGGAAAAGCCGTCGGCCGCGCCGGCCCCGGCGACGACCACAGAAAAGAAGAAGAAAAAGACGCGACGGGCCGGGCGCAAGAGAAAACAAAAAGGAAAAAAAAACAGCCAACCGCTTGCAAAGACCAACAAAGACGGCAAGACGGAGGACACAACAAGCGCGGAGCAGGCTTCCGCGCCAGCCGCGGCCGTACCCGCGACGGACGCCGCGGCGACGACGGCGACCCCGGACGAGGCCGCCGGCAGCGAAACGAAGCGGCCGGCCAAGACGCTGGCCCACAGTCGATGGGCCGATCCGGCAACGTGCATCCACGGCCTGCTGGACCACCCACAGGACGGCTGGCGGGTCCGAGGAGGGCGCATCTTGTGCGCAATGTGCGCCAAGTGGCGCTGCGGCTCAATCTTCCAGTGCACCAAATGCAACGATTCGTTCTGCAAAGCCTGCTACATAGAGGCCGTGGCGCGGGCCCGCAGCGTATCCGAAAAGGGTGCGTAAGGAGCGTTGGCCGAGACGGTGAGCTGCCGTGGCCATCGGCCCATGGCATGGATGGTATGCCATGATGGATGGGGTGTGCACAAGCAAAGGTGTTTTGACGACCACCGCGAGCTATGGGCGATTGTCCTGCCGGCAGAACCAGGGCAGGGGGATATCGAAACAAAATAAGAACGAATAAGAACGCCCTTCTCCCGGTTCTCGGCGTTTTTCCCTTTGGTCCCTTTCCCAGCACCTCTGTTCTTCCAAAAGGGGGTATCGAGCTCCAAGAACAACAAGCAATGTTCCAAAAAGTCTTGTGACAGCCAAACAATCAAAAATTAAACCAACAGCCACACCTGCTTTACACAATGCTTAATCCAAAAGCGCCTTCTGCACGCCAGAGTCTGTCGCGTCTTGCTCACAGGCCGTTGCTGGCGCAGGAAAAGACACCGCCGACGGCGTCGGCGTTAAAGGCATCGACAATGCTCTGGACGCTGGCGTAGGTGCCTGCTGTCAGGAAGAAAAGACCAATGAGGATAATGAAAGCGTTCAAGGCAGCCATGAGGATGGCCCAGACATTGCCCTGCTTGACGAGCTCCAGACCGCCGTCGACCTTGCGCATCCGAAAGTAGGCGACGCCCCAGAAGATGAAGCCAAAGAAGCTGTCAAAGAGCGAGGACATCAAGGACAAGACTGCCATGGAGTTAGCCCGGGGCACGTCAAGCACAAAAATAAACATGGTTAAACATGGTTGCTTCCTCGGGTTCTCGGGCGGACTTACGGTCAGAAAAGAAGGGGATGACCTCGGCAATGATGAATGCCAGAATCCAGGTAACCACTGCAAAGCCAGGTTAGTGTGATACGGCACAGACAGCAGCCGATCCCTTGGAATACGCACGCAGGATCAGGGTCCAGACACCCCAGCCCACAACGGTGTGCTCGCTCTTGTGACGGCTGTCCTCAAAGATGCGGAAGAACACAAAGCGGGCGGAAACGGAGGCGTAGAGGACGCCGAGGAAGATCAGAGTCGGGATCATGAACGAAAAGGAGACCTTCTTGTACAGCGGCTCCAGCGAGCCAAAGGCCGGGGCGGTAATGTACTGGTTGCCGACATACGCGTAGACGACGGAGCCGACAATGCTAAAGAGGACGATCTCGGCGATGGTGCAGGCCCAGAGCGCCTTGGGGAACTCGCGGGGGTTCTTCATCTCGGCAATGAAGCTGGGCAGCGTGATCTGGCCGATGAACGTGTAGCTGATATTCATAAAGGCGTTGAGCCCCGCAACAAACGTGGTGCCGGCCACCGGAATCGCGGTAACAATGGGGTTGCCGCCCACAGCCGCCACGCCGGCAGCGGTCGTGTAGGACGGGCGCGGGTCGTATCCGGCAGGGTGGGCCTGGATGCCGGCAAAGATGGTTGCGAGCAGCACGGACACAAAGGTAAAGAAGGCGGAGGCGGTGCCGAGCTTGGACAGCATGCTAAACGTGCGCGGCAGCGAGGACACCCAGGAGATGACCAGGATGACAACGCCAAAGCTGACTGTGCGGCAGGCAATGTCGTTGTCTGCGGCCGTCATTGTGTTTAGGTACTTGGCACCAACCAAGACGTGCAGGCCCTAGGACGCGTTAGCATTGTGCTTCTGCCAAAACAGCAGAGGCAGCGGGGTTCGGGCCGCGAGACAAACCTGGATAAACTATATTGAAAAAAAAAGTCAGCAAAGATGTACGAAGAAAACACACAAAGACGACAAAACCCACAGTGTTGTTCAAAATAAACATAAAGGCCGTGGCCCACCACGCCCACTTCTTGTTCCAGAAAAGCATCTGGCCAATGTCGCAGACATCGCGCACCTCGGGATGGCGCAGGCAGAACTCCCAGAGAACCATGGACGTGTACAGCACAAAGGCCGCCACGACGACGGTCAGGATCAGGCCGGGGACGAGGCCGAGGACGCTGTACGACCAGGGAAAGCTCATTATAGCCAGGCAGATGTACTCGGAAAAGAGCAGCGCGGCCGTCTTCTGCCAGCTGCACGTGCGGTACTGGATGGCACAGCCGTCCTCCCGGGCCAGCTGCTTCTCGAGGATGGCCGCGCTGCTTTCGTCGCTGTCGGACTCGAGCACGTTGCTGGCGATGGGAGGGCCGATCCGGGGCCCGATCTTGAGGCCGGCGCCCCACCACGACGAAAAGCCACGGGAGGTGGTGGCCTCGGGGTCGAAATCAACGCCGGCCAGAGGGCTGGCGTTGCGCTTCTCCTCGATCTTTGTGGGCTCGGCCATGGCTGCGGTCGTTTCAAGAGGAGCTGTGGAAAAAGGTTGCAGGAAATGAATGCTAGGCAAGGACAAGGCAAGCCAGAAATATAGAGAAAAAGAATGCAGTGTGCAGATATCCCAGACAGCACTGCCTGGTATGAATAAGGTGAGGTCTCAGCTTGGGTGAGACAAGGACGAGAAGAAAGGACACCCGCCTGCAAAACAAACAAAAGACCGGGGGACAGCCTTGATAAGAAACAAGAAACAGGTAATTCGACAAAAACCGGGACGGAGTAATGCAAAAGACCAATCCCACAAAGCTTGCTGGGCGCAATGCGAAGCAGTTCGGGGAACACTCTTGTCTCCATGTCCCGCTAAACTAGCGTGGCGCGCGCGGCGCGAACTGTGCTAGCTGCAGAAGCCGGCCGGGCGAGATCAAAGAAGATGAATAAAGGGTCGCCTTGCGACGACGAACGGCCTGCTTCGAGCCGCCAAGCACTCGGGTTCGAGGACGGTCGCCTGGCCCCATGCGCTGTTGCTTATGGTGCCCGCAGCGCAAAGGGTCCCCAACGGAGGGGAGAAGAGAGCTCGACGCGGCCGGGATCGCCGTGCAGCCCTGCTATTCGTACGCGTATATGTACATATACATATACAACGCTCTGATATGGGCAGGTTTCGGTCGTCCCAAGACGGACTGGCCCGCATCCTCCGCGTTGTCAACAGGCTGGTTCGATGCTGGACGGTGTTGTTGGTGATGGGCCAGGGGCCGGGGTTTGCCGGGCCCCAGGCTGCAGTCGATTTCGAAATCTTGGTGCGCAATGGCGACAGCAGATCCTGGTCCAAGTCGATCGGGAGCTCCGAGCAGGGACGGCGATGATGGCGTTGTCGCCGTGGGGTTTTGTGTTGTCAAGATCGAGAGTCTTGTGGCTTCCCCGTAGATCTGGGGCTCGGTGTCTTTGGCAGGTGCCTGCACCCCGGCCGCGCCTTCCGGTTTCCGTTTCCTGTCTCTGCGCTGTCATCTCAGCTGCTCCTTCCTACTGTAACAAAGTACAAAGTACGGCGTACAAAGTATTCCTCTGTGCATTGCGACATGCGCATCTGTGTTGGCTGCCAGTCGCAGTTTCCGGCTTTGCGCCACGTTCCTTCCTCCCACGCGCCAGGGAAGGAACAAGCCTTTACCGTGCTGACGCTCTTGTCCTTTTCGGGCCGTCATATACAAATACACGGGGCTTTAAAGATCGACTCTCGCCATATTTTTGCAACACCGTGCCTTTGCACGCAGAATCCCATATGCTCTCCGCAAAGTCAGCTCAGAGTCCACTTTGTCTCGGCCGGCGTTAGCAAAGCCTTACTTTCGAGACTTTGACGAAAACGGAAGGCGCTGCTGCCTCGTCAGAATACTCGTATTAGTAACATCTCCAGTTGCGGGGGAACACTGAAGGATGGGCCCAAAGCAGACGATTAGCTCTAACGCCTTACAAGGGTGGCATTGCGCAATAGCAGAGTTTTGGACCAGTGGGGGCGTTTCACAGAAATCATAGCATATCACTCGTGCTTTGCGCTCGGTGGGCTGCCTTGTTGGATGCTTTCTCCGTCGCAGCTCGCCGACGAGAAAGAAAGTTCCAATCTTTACGTATTAAGCCCGAGAAGCAGTCCAGGTCGCATTGTTCTCGATCCCGTCGCTTACGGCCACGCCGTGATGTGTTGGTCTGGCCACGCCCGGCCAGGGCAGGCAATGCCCAAGCAAGGAACCGCCACGCAGGATAATGCCATTCACGGCTTCACGGCTGCTTCGCGGCCTCTTGGCGGCTGGTTTCTCTTACTCAAGCCCGTGGCGTAAGCTCGACACTTTGTGCACGGGCGAGTGTTTGTCAACCATCCGTGACAGCGATGGCAGGCAGGGCGAGAGACAGCATAGGTAGATGCGGCAGAAACGAATCCAAAGGCTGTGGCCTACATAGGCAAGAAACCCACGGCACACAACATCGAATGGTCGTTGACTTTAAGTTGCATGATACGCGTGAAAAGGGCAAAGGACAAGTTAAAGCCGCATTGTGTATGAGTAATAAAAGCTGCTTCCGTCCACATGTGGCGCATGCATTTCAGCCACACTCTGGCATGCGTTAGCGCCCATTTCCAAAAGGGGCACGGCTGACCAGCTCCAGCGGCTTCTTCCGCAGAAATTAGTTGGCGGCTAGCTGCTGTAACTCGTATGCTGCCCTTCAGCGCACACAGACGGGAAGCCTTGTGAGAACCGTCGCCGCTCTCCACGATTCGCTGCCTGATCCCGCAACGTTTCAATGCTTGCGCTGTAGAGTACTTTCATCGCGTGGCGGCCTCGTGGTGACGGCGTGCCAAGGTGTGGCTGTCGGGGCTCCGGGCTGTGACTGCCTGGTCGCGGCTGCCTCCGCACACTGCCTCTTCCTGCCCGATTCGGCGCTCCGCCTCATTTGGCACGCGTGCTGGATCCAATGCCGCTTCGCGCTCTGCTCGTAGACAAACCGCGCACGCGGCCGTTGACCTCTGCCCTCTTCTTGTCACAAAGCGCTGCGGTGCCCGACGTCCTGGTTCCGCCACGCCACAAATGCCCTTTATCGCCAACACGCCCGAGTCGCTTGTCGCCCGCTCCGACTCCAAAAACCCGGCAACGACATGCCGGGGCATCACCTCGGGCGGCCGGCCGTGTCGACGGCCGATCCCCGCGTCCGACGCCGGCCAGAAGAGCCTGCGCTTCGGGGGCAAGGGCGCCGGCGCCGGCGGCAGGCTGCGTGTCGACGATCCCCGCGATGAGCTGCTGTACTGCTGGCAGCACAAGGAGCAGGCTGGCATGTCTGCGCGCTCCAGCCCGGGCCCGCGCGCTTCGGCGGCAACGCCCGTGCTCCGGGAGCGGACAAGCCTGGACACGCTCGCGGACCGCCTCAACCTGCTGAGCGTGAACACGGCCCGCAGCGAGAAGCGCCGCGCCTCGATGCTGGCTGCCGGGGCGCAGCGAGAGAAACCGCGCAAGGCGGCTTCGCTGTGCTGCTGCTTCGCCGTGCCCGTGGAAGAGCCGCCGCTTCCGCCCGCGCGGCCCGCCGCATCTTCCGCGTGCTCGGCCGCCGGTAGGAGCAAGCGTGCTGCGGGGCCGCACCGGTCGCTCATCCTGCCGACCACGACGCCACAGACGGTGCGCGCGCTCATGGCGGAGCTGGCCAAGCCCATCTCGCAGGTCGACGAGCCCGGCTACATCTACATGTTTTGGCTGACGCCCGAGTCGCAGCAGGCCACGCCGCCAGCCGACGCGGCCCGGTCGCTTCTTTCACCGTCCACGCGCTCTTCCGGCGGCGGTGGCGGCGGCGGCGACGGCCGACGGCGTGCTAGTGACGTCGTTGCGTCGTTTGCAAATGGCAGTGGCAGCGACGGCGGGCCAAATAGCGCAAAGGGTGCCCGGGGCGGCCAGGCCAAAAAGTCGCCCGGCACGCTGCTTCTCAAGATTGGCCGGGCCAACAACGTCCAGAGGCGCCTCAACGAGTGGAAGCGACAGTGCGGCTACGACCTGTCGCTGCTCCGGTACTACCCCTACATCCCGTCCAGCGGCGCCAGCACGCCTGCCGCGGCCGGCGCCCTGGCGCCGCGCAAGATGGCTCACAGCCACAAGGTCGAGCGGCTCATCCATCTGGAGCTGGCCGGGGCCGGACTGCGGCTCGCCGACGGCGACAGGTGCGCCGTCTGTGGCCGGGAGCACCGCGAGTGGTTTCGGGTCGAGGCAACGCGAAAGGCCGTGGCAGCAGTGGACGAAGTCATTCGGCGGTGGGTAGACTGGGACGAAGGCCAGCTCTGAATGTTCTGCCATCTTTGCTGTTTGCGGTTTCCGATTTATTTGCCCGTCTGACATGTATGATTTGCTATTTTCATATGGCTACAGCCAGTAATGACTCCTTGTTATCAAAGTTTGTATTATCTCGTCTGTGAATGCACGCATAAATGGGTATCTTAGATCCTCTATCCAAACCATCACAGGTCAACCATGATAGCAGCAAGCGCCAGCGCCTCGATGCGTCCGGCATAGAGCTTCATCACATGGCAAACGGGGTCGCCCCAGACCACGCCGCGCAGCTGTTCGTCTGACGCAAATTGCGCAACAACACCTTCGTCCAGCCGTTCCTCGACCGTCTTCTTGCCGGCGAGCCCGGGCCGCGGGTTGCCGGACCGCAAGACGACAATGCGGCCGGCGTTGCTCAGCGTCGACGGCGGGACCTTCCACACCGGCTTTTGCGGCCCGCCGCCCCGGCTGCTGCTCTGTCCGCGGTGTGGCCGGGACGCCTTGCGCGGCGTCCTTGTCTTTTCCGCACAGCTGTCGCACGGCGGCACAGGGCTCGAAAACAGGTCAAGCAGGCTCTTGACGTAGGCGCGGTCCGCGCGCACGACCGGGTCGCCTTCGTTGACAAAGCTAAAGAACAGGCTCTTGGCAAACTCTCGTCCCGCGGGCTTCTGGAGCGGCAGCAGTGAGATGGGAGGCGTGCCAAAGGTAATGCAGTGCACCCGCCGGAAGCAGCCCGTCAGCAGGTTCAGCTCCGACGCCGCCTCGCTCGACGTGGCCAGCATGTGGGCGTACAGCAGCGACGCGACGGCCCCGCCGGCCGAGTGGCCCGTGATGAGCAGCGAGTAGGCCGCGCGGCCGGGGTCCTCTTCGATGAGCTGGCGCAGCCGCGCGGCCACCGGCCGGATCATGTTGCGCGCCACGGACAAGAAGCCGGCGTGGCACAGATTGCCGCAGTCGTCCAGAAACCCGGTCGGCGACGTTGGCGCCATGTTGAGGTTGACGGCCCAGTCCATAAAGTTGGCCGTGCCCCGGATGGCAAAGACAATCGTGCTGGCATCGTCCATGGGCACCGACTTGATGACCATGGCCTTGGTGCCGCTCCGCCAGTCCGCGTCAATGTGCGCAAAGCGCTCGGCGCCCTGCGGCTGGAGATAGGCGCGGTCCGAGTATTTGGCAGCGAGGCTGAGCAGCTGGTAGGAGGCGAGGTACCTTTCATGGTCAGCAGTGCAAAAAAGTCTCAAGGACAGGCATGGGGTACTCTCACAGCTTCATGGGAGGCAGGTTCAAAGGCAGCCTGGCGTTTGCGTAGAGGTCGACCTTGGCAAAGTAGTTGCCCAAGATCAGCGAGGAGCCAGCCCCGGCCGTCTGGCCCTTTGCGTGGCCGGGCTTTTCGTCCGGCCGAGCCACGCCAGCTGCCGACGGGCCCGGGGGAGGCGGCGGCGGTGACGGCCCATACGTGAAGAGCTCGCCCTCGCTGCCTTTGTAGCCATCCCCGTCGATGGCCGTCATGACCCTGTCGAACTTGGAAGACAGCTGGTCGTACAAGGCAGCGCCTTGGTTCAGGAGCGTGGTCCCGGGTGCGTGCCATGACGGGCCGGGCCGGTCTTGGAAGAAGTGCGGCAGGCCCATCGGGAGCAAGTCCGTGCCAAGGTTGACCAGCGCTCCGGGATGGAGCCTGGAAGCCAGCTTCGGCTTTTTGTCGACGCCTGTCTCCGGGATGCCGATGTAGTATTGGTTGACCACAATGCTCGGCGGCGGGTGGTAGTTTGCCGGTGGATATGGAGGCGGACAGGCATTGGTCGCTGGTGCTACGCTCCCGTCGCTGCCAGAGAGCGCCGGCACGGTCGCCGCATAGTTTGCTTGCTGGTAAGGCATGCCGTGGCCATTCGGGTGCGAGGGCGCAGTGGCGTAGTGATGCACGGGAGGAGGCCAATAAGGCAGGCTCATGGATGGCCCCGTGCCGGCCACATTATCGTAGCCGCTCGTCTTTTTCTTTGTGGAGGAAAAGAGCCCCATTGTCGAAAGCCGTCATTCAAAGGCAGCTATCGTGGTTCTGGGATGCGAGAAAGAGAGAGAGAAGGGAAGAGGATGGGCTATCTAGCCGTGCATCGTTGCCAGATTGATCAGAAAGATGTGCTCCGGCCGGAGAGAAACAAGGCGTAGACGAGGCTGCCAAGTACGTACTCTTTGCCAAACAAAACCCCAAGAGTGAGCCCCAAATGCAAAAAAAAAAGAAAAAGAAAAGAAAAAAAGAATGCATTCTTGCAGCACTGGAGACGCTCTGCTTTTGTCTGCCTAGCTGCCCCATGTAACAGGACGCCCCTGCTTTCAACACGCAGTGCTCGTATTGTGAGAGATGCTTGATCCGGCCTTTCCCCTCGGCTTGCAGCAGCCTTGCCCATTCAGGCATCGGCTTCCTGGCGCATCCTGGTCTGACTTTGTGATTCGCCGGGCGTTGACCACGCAGAGTTGCTTCGCCACTGCGCAGACACCGGTGGTGTAGGCTACCCGCCCTCGCAGTGAGCAGGGCCCGTTTTTATCGGAGGAGCAGCCAATTCCGTCGAGCCAGTCGCACAGCATACGAGTAGGCAGGGCTTATATGAAAAGGTCTTTCTTTCGTGATTCTTTCTCCAGTGGACCGGTCGTCGACTGCCAGCACCGCCCTGGAGCTGCTTGCCAATGCGGGGCGGAAGCGGAGTCTGCACACATGTACTCACGCCTGCATGACGCTGGATGTTGCCGAGAGCTTATAGCTGCAGCGTCTGCTGTTATGAGCCTCGTTATATCATCTTCGAGTACAGTTTTTGAGGCTGCTGTGACCTCTCGAGTCTCCACAGGAAGCAGCGATCCGATGTCGACGGCCCCGCAGGCCACGTGATGGATCCTTCCCAAAATAGCAAGCCAGTCTCGACGCGTGATTGGCTACGCGTCGCGTAAAGTAAATACGCCAAAGCTCCCTTCTGCCTCTTCCTCTCTTCTCCTCTCTTCTTCCCTCCACGAACCGCATCTCGACAAACCGCCGCGGCTGGTTCCTGCCTCTGAAACCGAAACCCAGAGAGAACAATGTGCCCTCCGCCAAAGCAGCATCCTCCCGTTTGAGCCTGGCTTGCCAACAAAGGATCCAAGCCGTCGCCGTGCCCTTTTCGCTTGGCCACGCCGTCCTTTTCCGAATCGTGAAGGACCATTGCCCATTCATACGAACAAGGCCGGATCTGTCGCCTGTCTGGGGTGCAGCACGACGCTTGCATGGGCCGCCATCACGCAAGTTTTTCCAGGGAGCAGGCGATTGCTTGCCCCTGGGAGGCATTAGCACTACACTCTGATTATCCGTGGCTAGGTCGCCCTCGCCTTTCGATGCCTCCTTTTTTTCTTTCGCCCCTCGGCGGAAGAGGCCGGATGTCGTCGGACGGCCGAGAGACCGCCAGCTTTGCGTCCGTCTTGGTTCACGCTCGCCGTGTTTTCCGTGCTCTCTCCCTTCTATGCCCCGTGCATCCAGGCTTTCTAGGCCCGTCCAGCAGCCGGGACTCCTCTGATCCAGCTCATTCTGAAAAGAATGGCCGGGGGACAAGGGGTTCTGTTGTGCCTTTCTTCTGGTCTCATCGCTCCCGCTGAAAAGCGGCAACGATGCTGCCTGGACTAGGCATGTTGCTGTGACGGGGTGACCGGCCAGACGCGTCGGGGAAAGTCGCGGAGAAGCCACGGAGCACAACAGAGCACATTCCAGTTACCGGCTGAAACACGCTGGTACGCAAGAAGCGTGGACCCATGAGTCAATATGATAAGAACCTCTGGCCCGAGGTCGCTCGTCAGGCAGCGCGGCTGGAAGCGAAATCCAGGACTTTGGTCCATTTCGAGGGCAGACTATTGTCTGTTTGGTTGCCGCTTTGGCGAATTGTCGAGAAGCACCATGGCACTTTTAGGGGTTCTGGGGCAAGCAGAGAGCGGCTGGCTCGATCCGCGTGAGCTTTTTCCTTTCGTTTTTGTTTCGACCCTTTCCCGGGAGACGGAGTGGAGCGCAACATTGGCCACAAACGACAACAGCAAGGGCGTTTCAACGAGCTTTGCCGCCATGGGAGCTGGCCTCGGTCAGCTCCCTCTGCGTGGCCACATACTGGAAACGCCGTGCCGTTTTGTTCTTCTTTGCCTTTGGTTGTCACGCTCCCCGATACTCTGACCCTCCCGCGCTACTCCGCGCAGGACAAGGAAGCGTACCACACGATGCGGCAGCAGCTGTCTCTCTGGCCCCGAGCCCCCGTCTCGCTCCGACCTCCAGCGGCCCCGCCCCGTTTTCAGCACGGTTCTGCCTGTGCATAAGGGCGGGCCATTGCGTTTGCCGCTTCCTGAACATCACACGACGTACAAGGAGTGGCATATAGCAATGCGGCCTTCCTCCCGACCAGACGCATCAACTCCGCTGGCCCCGGGCGCTGAAACATGCGCTCCTAGTGCGGGCTTTGGAGGCGCCACAATCAAGATGCCCGGCCACCGGCTGCTCTGCTGCACACAAATAATCAACGGCTCTTGGGCTCAAGGTTAGCAGCAGATGCCCGGACCCGGGCTGTCTTTATCAAACACCCTTTTCCTCTGTTCTGCCTGGACCGGGAGACGTGCATTGCCCGCTTTCCACCAGGCAGATTCCCACTCAACAGAGATGACAGCGCCCCGGCTTTTAAGGATGATTTTGGCCGCGCTCTACAAATGCTGTGTTCTTTGGCTTTCTTCTTTCCCCGCACCCTCCTTGCCGAGCTGGGCTCCCTCGCTCGGCGTGTAAGAAGTCTCAAAGCATCAACAAAACGAACCTTCAAAATCCAGTCCCTGATGGCCCCGTGCTTTTTACGGACAGATCCGGCCCTTGGTCCATGTGGATGCGGCGTTTACGATTGGGGGGGTGCGGTGCACGGTGGGTACGACGTGGGTATGTTGCGACCTCCCGCTTGATTCTGACAACACCGGGCTCTTTGCGGGCGATGCTTTGCTTACGGGGGGGCAGTTTGGCCAGTGCATCTCGCGTGTCTGGCCGATGGGTTTGCTCTCGGCTTCGCGGTCCAGGAGGCAGACGCTGTCGCGGCTCGGCCCGGGATCGGTCTCGTGGATAGAGCGCAGCGTGGATGTGGCCACCGGGCAGACGAGCATCGGGAGGCGTCCTGTTGCTGCTGTTGGCAAACTCGTCCCTCGGCTTCAACGACGGTCTTCTTGCCCTCTTTCTCTCTCGAAGCTGTCCCCAGGTGGTGGGCGGACAGGAAGGTGATGCCCGGGACCCATCGTCGAGTTGGAGTCAGAGTTTCGTGCTCGTCTGGGCATCCTTCTTCTTGTTCGTACATCGTCCCCGGGGTACATTGCTTCGGGGGGTAGAGAAAGGGAGACTGGGCAAGGCAGGGGTGCGAGTTTGTTGATGGCCGCATATTCTCCACACGGAGAGGGACGATGCCTTGCCGGCCGTCTGCTCGGCCGCTTTCTGTTGGCTCTGCTTTCGTCAAAGGACACGTGCTTTTTGTGGCAAGCCGGTCCTGGCTGCCCGTCTCTCCTGCAAATGGTGCGGAACGGGCAGCCCCTCTCCGGCAGAGGATAAGTCTCTCCAAGCAGCTCCTTTTCCGGCCTGTTCTTTAGCTAACATTTCTGCAGGTCGCTGCGACAAGAATCTGCATCGTCCATCGAGCAGGCAGGCAAGCAGAGCTCCTTGCTCGGCGTTGGGTTCTCCCCCGACTACATGTCGTCCGTGGAGACTTGTGAAGAGACCGGACGCCACGTTCTGCCTATTTGGGCTGTAGGAGGCCAGGTCCGCAGGCCTGCAGAAAGCTTCCCAAAGCGGACGCCTGCAGCCCTATTGTGGAGGCCGGTCTGAAGAGCGCCAAGCATAAGATAAACGAACAGTAAACGAACAGTACTCGTATTTCTGAGGATATGTCTAGGAAAGTTTCAAAGGCGTAGATGAAGAAATCAATAGACGGCAAGACCCAAGATAGTAAGCAATATAACTCCTTGTCCGTTCCCTTGAGGGATGTATTCAGGCACGTTCTTGTTGTGTCCTCCCTCCGTGCCAGAGGCTTATGCTGTCCTAGTAATTACAATATCGGTGAAATTAAAAGAAGTAAGAGTGAAGAAACAATGAGAGAAAAAGATAAAGAGCGAAAGACGGGAAGAGAAGCAAAAGACGACGAGACGATTGTTGTTCCGGGGCAGAGCGTCCCTCCTCGTCTCAGAAAATGGACATGGGCATGCCGGGGCCGCCGGCCGGCATCATGTCGCTGTCGGCCGCGGCCATGGACGCCGGGAGCGCCTGGCTTGCGGTATGGGGCGGGAGCTGCATCCTGACGCCCAGCCGGCCCGGGCTGCCGGCCTGCAGCTTGAGCAGCTGGTGGTGCTGGAGCGGCGGGTGTGCCGGCTGCGGCGGGCGTGGCTGGTGGTCCTGTGCCAGGGCGCGCGGCAGCGGCTGGCCGGGATGGGCGGCGAGCGCAGACGAGAGCGCGGGCTGCTGGGGCGGCGGCGGCGGCGGTTCTGGGTATTCTGGGTAGGGCGACGGCAGGCCCAGGTCCGGGCCGAGCAGCGGCGGCCGGAGCGTCGTCCAGGAGGCAAAGTCGGCGCCCGGCTCGTAGCTGGACAGCATGCCGGCGAGTGCGTAGCGCAGGACGCCGTCCTGGTACACGGGGACGCCGATGTCAAACTCGGGCGCGGCCCCGTATGGATATGGGTAGCCGCCGCTCCCGCTCAGGCCGTCCATGTCGCGCCCGGCGGCCTGGCGGTCAGTATTGTGCCACGGCACGCGTCGAGAAAAAAAAAAAAAAAAAAAAAAAAAAACTCACACAGCAGTCAGCACAGGGTGCATAGTTGACAAACACCCAGTTTGGGCAGTCGTGCGTGAGAAAGTACTTGCACCGGTACTTGTAGAAGCCGCCGCTGCCGCTCATGATGGCAGATGGAGCGAGGCGAGGCGAGGCGAGGCGAAGAGACGCTATCTGGCGTAGCAAGGGCTGGACGGTGTTTTCGCGGGACGTCTCTGATAGGGGCGGGCTGGGGTGGGATGCCGAATAAATAGGAGGGACGATGGCAGCCGGCGGCACATGCCGAAAAAAGAAAAGGGCAACAGGTGCGCGGTACGCCGTGCACAGAGCAAACAAAGAGAGACACCCGGCCGGGCGTGCTGTTTGCAGGTCCACGCTGCTCGGCGCTGAGGCACAGCTTGGCTTTATATGGAAGCCCAGGCAGAGAGCCTCGTTTCCCAGATGGCGGGATAGAGCGTGTATCTATCGCGTATATGTACTGGACGGTTGCGTGGCTCGTGGAGTAACGGACCAAGCGGAGTACCGACGACGGGGGGAGCCGTGCTTGTGCGATTTGCGAGGCAGACGCAGACGAGGTGGAAAGGCACGGCACAACGACACGAGAAAGAAGGCATAGAAGCAAGTAAACAAACAGAAAGATGAAAGACGGCCAACAGGGACGAGATATTGAGCTCGTCTTCTGAGGGTCCTGCACGCCCAAGCATCAGAGAATGGAGAATGGCCAGAGAAATGTGAGCTCTGCCAAATGTCTGCAGTACCTTGGGATACATATCAGTACGCAGCACGAGTACGCCTCAAACCGAGTCTCGTTCAGCTCTCCACCTCGCGCTGGCCATCGCTGAAGCCAAGCCCGATGCAGGCCACAAGCTCGTGCTGCCCCGACATTGTCGTCGAGCCGTGTTTTTGATCTATTTATTGATTAATTACTGTGTTGCTCTCGCTGGAGCTGGCTGCTTTCGGATCGTGTCGTATTTCTGCAATATTAGCCCCAAGCCCACAGACCTGACCACCCCCCCGCTGACAGCCGCCTTCGCACGAACCTATCCACTTGCACTGGGCAGGGATGAGAGCTCGGATGGGGAGCTTCTGCATGGCTCATTTTGCATGCTGACCCCTGGTGCTTGCTTCTCGTGTCGTGCCATCCCCCGTCCGCCACTGGCCGTGCACACCTTGCCGGCATGACAGGACTGCCGAGGGCGAGCCGGAAACGTCAAGAAGCAGCATCAGAACAAACGAACCATTATTGGTGCGCGTACGACGTCCGACACGACAGCAGCGGATGGGGAACGGAGACAAGATCACATCGGGGCCACACCACCTCCTCTCGCCAGCGAACGGAAAAGAGGAGACGGCGTTCCTTTTTCCTATCGTGGTGCTTCATGGTGCGGAGACGGTCCATGGGAGTCCTTCAAATGAGGTGCAGTCAAACACAAAGTTGTCTTGGACAAATGAGGGATATTCGGATGCAAGAGACTTGGAAATCACTCGCGTTGGATAAAGACGCCTGTCCGCAGCACGACATGTGATTGGAATTGGCGAGCAAGGACAAAAGGCAAAAAAAGACAAAAGACATGACGAAAGACAAGACAAAGTGCAGACAAACAGACGAAACGCGCAAACGCCCACGACCCATCGGTGGGTAAGACTAGGATCAATCCGGCGCCGTAATTTGCGTGTCCTGAATACTGTACTCGTACGGAGTATGTAAAGTACGAGTGGCCAAACGTTTGATTGGAGAACAAACAAACGATAGGAGGAGCCGGACGAGACGCGGAGAATGAGGTTCTCCTGCATTGTTCCGAGACAGATCTGGATGCTGGCCAAGCTACTCTGGCAGAAACAAAAATAAACGAAACTGAAATAAAAGAGGGCCTGGCCGAGCAGCCGTGCGAAACACGCAGCTGTGCGCCGGCCGAGCGTCTGTGGTGCCTCGTTTGGCCGTCCCATGAATACGATACGACGCAAGCACTTTGTGTTAATATCGTCCTTCCTCGTCCCGCTGAAGAGCCCCACCGACGGGAGAACCAGGGTTCGGCGCGGCCTGTGGCCCTGGCGCAGGCAGGCCCCTTCTCCAGGGCGCTGCTCATCAAAGCACAGCAGAAGCAGCAGAAGCTTCTTTGTTGCGCAGTGCACAGGGGGGGACCCCGGGCGCCACGCCCGCCTCTCTGATCAAGATCGACGCGCAGCTTTGTTCTTGTATCTCTTCTGTGTTCCGACCGGACCCTGGTCAACCAAGAACCACGCCGGGCCAGCTTCTGGTTGGGGCCGGGTAGGACGGCGAGGAGGAGCGGAATAAGAAAGAAGTAGAAAAAGGGAAGACCTCTACGGACACGGTCGTTCTACGTGTGAATGCACCGGAAGACATGGTTGACCGTTTGCTCTCGTCCACTACGTTCTTTTGATTTTGTTTTTGTCTGTACATCCAGTCTTGATCTGAATGTGCTTGTATCGTCCCTTCACGAAGCCCATGCCAACGGCAGAAAGACCGCTAGAGTTATTTAATCAGCCGTGACCTCAGGATAGCAGGCCATGGCAGAAGCTCATTTCTGCTCGCCCACGGCGTTGCATCGTCCCTCCATCTGGAAATCGAGGAAAGGCTGGTGGATGCGGCAGTGGCACTCGCTCAGGGGCACTCATCTCTCATCCTTTGCGGTCGTTGTACCGAGTACTGCGCTGACTATGTACTGTGTACTTTCTGCTTTCGCAACATGGAACAGAGAAGCACTTGGGCGTACGAGCCTTGCCATTGCGCATGCTCAACGTCCGCTCTTGTCATCTTCATCTTGATGCGTGCGTCGACCGTCTGTTATGCTTGCTGTATTCAATGGTAGGCTGTAGTCCACCGCTCTATGGACCGGCAAATCAATACCAAAACATATAAATCATCCGTGCAACGTCCCGGTCGACCCAAATACGCCAGCGTTGCGAAAAGAAAACAAAACAAAACAAACGACACGTCGGTCAGGCAGACCGGATGGCCTCCTTCCGCCGGATCCTGTCGGCCACGCGCTTCAGCGCCGTCTTGGCCTCGCCGTCCTCAAACGACGCGAGGTCGTAGTAGTTGGGCGCAATGTCCAGCAGCCACTCCGGCTTGATGCCCGTCACCGTGCGGATGTACTGCCTGCTCGTAATGACAAACTCGTTGTAGACAACCCACTCAAAGTCGGTCGCCACGCCCGTGCTCGGGTGGATGTTGACGGCCTGGTTGTCCTTGATGGTGCGGTAGATCTTGCCGCCCGCCTGCCGGTACGCCACCTGCATGAAGAAGCCCGCCACCAGCGCCCGCCGGATGTTTGTGTAGTAGTTCTTGTCGCCCCACGGCGTGCTGACGAGCTCGATGCCGTGCGACTCCATGTATGTCCGCAGCTGCGCGCGCACATTGTCCGCGCTGGCCAGGTGGCGGTACGACAGGAAATACTCGTGGCACCACTTGCGCAGGTCCGTGCCGCTCTGCTCCTCGCGCTTAAAGGCGTGGTACGCGTTGAGCAGCGTCAGGTGGTCGCTGTCGGCGTGCGTAAACTGCGCCTTGGCGTCGTCGGCCCGCTTGCGCGCCGCGGCCGGCCGCAGAAACAGCTGCGGCACCGACAGCAGCGACACAATCGACAGAATCTCGTTGGAGCAGTAGAACTCGGGCGACGTGATGAGCATCACCGCCAGCGACGGGTCCAGCGGGAAGTCGCTCGCCATGCTGCCCAGCTGCGTCAGCTCGCCCTCGTCGTCCAGGCACGCCAGGTAGTTGAGCTCCTCGAGCGCGCGCATCATCGTCTCCGGCGGCGGCGGGTCCATAAAGTCAAAGTGCACCAGGTCGTCGACGCCCAGCTTCTTCAGCTCCAGGATCGTGTTGCTCAGGTTCGACCGCAGCACCTCGGGGTACGTCTGCTCAATCAGGTCCTGCTTGAACGCCTTTTCCGTGTACAGCCGGAAGCACTTGCCCGGCCGCGTGCGGCCCGCACGGCCCGCGCGCTGCTTGGCCGACGCGCGCGAGATGGGCGTCACCAGCAGCGACTCGACGCGGATGCGCGGGTTGTAAATCTTTTGCTTGCTGAACCCGGGGTCCACCACGTACACGATGCCGTCAATCGTCAAGCTGGTCTCGGCAATGTTGGTCGACACGATGCACTTGCGGCCCGGCCGCCCGCCCTTTTTGAACGGCGCCGGCGCCTTGTCAAAGATCTTTTGCTGCTGGTGCGGCGGCAGCGTGCCGTACAGCGGGTACACGGCCATGGGGCCGGCGTCCGACTCGCGGATCATCTCGTCCGTCTCGAGGCTGATGCGCCGGCAGGCGTCCTCGATCTCGTCCTCGCCCGTGAGGAAGAGCAGGATGTCGCCCTCGGGCTCGGTGGCGTGGATCTGCAGCACGGTGCGCACGGCCGCCTCGACATAGTCCTTTTCGGGCTCGGGCGTATAGAAAATCTCGACGGGGAACGTGCGGCCGGGCACGGCCAGCAGCGGCGCGTTGTGGAAGTAGCGCTGGAACTTTTGCGCGTCGAGCGTGGCCGACATGATGATGATCTTGAGGTCGGCGCGGCGCAGCGCCAGCCCCTTGAGCAGGGCCATGAGAATGTCCGTGGCCAGCGTGCGCTCGTGCGCCTCGTCGATCATGATGCAGCTGTAGCGCTGGAGGTCCGGGTCGTTCATCGACTCGCGCAGCAGCTGGCCGTCCGTCATGTACTTGAGCAGCGTCTTGGGGCCCGTGCAGTTCTCGAAGCGGATGCTGTAGCCGACCTCCTCGCCCAGCTTGACGTCGAGCTCGTCCGCCACGCGCTGCGCCACGGACATGGCCGCCACGCGCCGGGGCTGCGTGCACGCAATCATCTTGCGGCTGTCCTGCGGCATCTCGTCGTACAGAATGTACTGCGGGATCTGCGTCGTCTTGCCCGAGCCCGTCTCGCCCACAAACACCAGGATCTGCGTGCTGTGGTACATGTCGAGGAACTCCTGGCGCTGCTTGTGCACGGGCAGGCTCTTGCGCGTCTCGAGGATGCGAAAGTACTGCTGCGTGTGCGGCCGGTTGGTAAACGCATTGTACGCCTCGTGCTCGACCCGCGCCGCCTGCTCCGCCGTCGTCTGGTGCCGCGTCATGCCCGCGAAGCCCGTGCTGCTGCCCACGGCACCCGCAGCGCCATTGCTGCCGCTGTGGTCGTCCTCGAGGTGCGCCAGGTACGGGTTGTACGCGGGCTTCTGCGCGGACGAGGCGTCGCTGTCCGAGTCCACCTTGGGCGTCTTGCTCTTTTCCGGCCGCTCGCCGCTCTCGCCCTTTGCGCGCTTCATCTGGGGCGCGTCGTGGTCGGCGTCAGCGTTGGCGCGTTTCTTGTTGTGGAGGGGGGCGGAGGAGGAAGAGGAAGAGGGGGGGGAGTCGAGCGGTGGACGGCTTGCCATTGTCAGAGGGAAGGAGCGAAAAGCGAAAGGGTTTGCTAGATGTTCGATCACCGCCTTTGGCAGAAAACTGGGGAGTTGAGGGCCGAAAAGAGAAGGAACGACGCTGTCGCCTGCGATTGCCGCTAAAAACTTTTTTCGGGGCGGACAGCGCCTACGAGTAGCTCGCTTCTGCGATAAGCGATAAGCGTGCGAGGGGCACGAGGTACCGGTACCTGCCACATGGGCAAAGAGTCTCCGGGAACATGTACTGCTACCTGGCTCTGGTTCTCTGTTTTTTTTTTTTTTTTTAACCACGATTTGCTTCAACCCTTTCAACCCGGGGCACGAGCTCACAGTTCGGCACCCGTCTCTCTCTTCGGTGAAGCGGTCTGCTAATCCTGCCAGGAGGCCGAGCTGCACCTGCCCGGCCAGTAAGAGACTGCGAGCGAATCACACAGCATTTTTGTCTTTCTTTTTTTTTCTTTTTTTCTCGTGACAGGGCAGCAGCACATTCGTTTACTCGTATGTTACTTGATACTTTGCTCTAGTCACATTGGCCAAGACGCTGGACAGCAAGAGGGGCAGCCCGAGTTTTCATTCCGTGTGGCCACGAGGCACACCAAAGAGCACATCCGGAACGAATAGAAAGAAGAGACCCAAAGAAACAGCCGGCCGACGACCACCACCACCACGCATTCCCGAGGGACGGTATGGTTGGCTGCTCCAGTCTCTGCTCCAACACCGACTCGGAGACATAGACAGCACGGCCTGACGCCGCCCAGCACCAGGAAGCCGCCTCTCTACATCGCCGCCTCAGCCTCTCTCCGTCTTTGTCTGTTGAGGAATGCCCACGATGTCACAGTCGTCCAACGGCTACGAGAGCTACCAGGCGACGCGGCCGACGTTTTACATTGGCCAGCACGACTCGGGGCGCACCGATGCGCTGACCGATGACCAGTATGGCCGTCTCTTGGACTACGGGGTATGTTGGCTGGTGTTCTTGTTCTTTTCTTCGTCTTCCTCGGTCTTTCCGTCTGACAGGCCAGTTTTCGTTCGCGACAGCGCCCATCACCAACAGCCACTTCCATGACCGCGTGGTCGCGCTCAAAGAGAGCTTCCTGGCCGATCTCGCGGCGCGTGGCCTGACGCCCGCCGAGCGGGCCAACCCGTCGCTGCCCGGCCCCACGATCCCGGCGCTGACGGACGACGACACGTCGCTCTTCCCGGGCCCCAACATCACGTCGGTCGTGGCCTACTCCAGTCCGTGGATCGACCTGTACGCCGCCGAACCGCTGGTCGCCAGCCTGTCGCGCCAGGTGCTGAACCTGGAGGTGGCCTATGCCAGCTTCTGCGGCGTGCGGAGCATCGTCGTTCCGGGGCCGCGCGGCGACGCCGACGGGAAGCGCGTCGCGCAGTACGGCCGCGCGGTGCAGGAGGCTCTGCGCCAGGTGTCGCGCACGAGCATCGTCGTGCACCTCCCCATGTACCGCGAGCCCGGGCTGGAGGAGACGGGCGACACGCTGGCGGGGCCTGAGGGCGGCCCGCCCAGCAGCGGCGGCGAGATTGACATTTACAGCGCGTGGGACAGCTGGCACACGATCCGGTCCATGTGCGACTACGACCCGCGGCTGTTTGTCGCGGTGCGCGTGCCCCGGCGGCTGCCCGAGACCGAGCTGCAGACGCGCTGGTTCGCCGAGCCGATGCACTACCTCACCTTTGCCGCCTCCATCTTCCAGCAGAACCGCGCAGGGTTCCCCAGCCTCAGCAAGAGCCACCAGGCCCTCGTCAACATGTACATGCGGCTGAAGAGCGCGCCCTGGGTGCTGCTGAGCGACGTCGGGCCGGGCGCGGCCGAGCTCGCGGCCGAGCTCGCGGCCGCCGCCGGCGGCAGCGACCCGCCGCAGAGCGCGCCGGCGCCCAGCCCCGGCAACGACTTCCCTACGCTCGCCGAGGCGCACAGCAGCGCCGCCAGCCCCGGCCCCGGCCCCGGCGGCGCGCGGCCCCGGCCGGGCGGCAACCCGTACGTGGCGTACCTCAAGCACCTGGAGCGGGAGCAGGAGCCGTACTCGGCCACGGAGACGTCGACGCTCACCAGCTTCCAGGACTGGCTGCAGTCGCCGCTGCAGCCGCTGGCCGACAACCTCGAGTCGGCCACGTACGAGGTGTTTGAGGGCGACCCGGTCAAGTACAGCCAATACGAAAAGGCCATCACGGCCGCCATGGCCGACTGGAAGCGGCTCAACCTGCCGGCGTCGGCGCTCCCGCGCCCGGGCGCGGCTGCGGTGCCGGCGGGCGCGCCCACGATCCCGGAGCTGGTCGTGGCGGTGGCGGGCGCCGGCCGCGGCCCGCTGGTGACGCGGGTGCTGCGCGCCAGCAAGGCCACGGGCGTGCCCATCCAGCTGTGGGCGCTCGAGAAGAACCAGAACGCGTACGTCTACCTGCTGCGCATGAACAAGCAGGTCTGGGGCGGCAAGGTGCACCTCGTCAAGACAGACATGCGCGAGTGGGCCGGCCCCGTCGCCGAGGGCCACGAGGCCGCCGGCACGACGACCAAGGTCGACATCCTGGTGACGGAGCTGCTCGGCTCGTTTGGCGACAACGAGCTGTCGCCCGAGTGCCTCGACGGCATCCAGAGCCACATTGCGCGCCCGCACGGCATCTCGATCCCGCAGTCCTACACGGCACACCTCAGCCCCATCTCGTACCCCAAGGTCTACGCAGAGCTGGCGGGCCGCGCGCCGGCGGACGAGAACGCGTTTGAGACGCCGTGGGTCGTGCACCTGTTTGCCATGGACTTTGTGGCGCAAAAGGTGCCCGGCCACCCGCGCTTCCAGCAGGCGTGGGAGTTTGTGCACCCCGTGCGCCTGCCGTTTGTCGAGGACTGGGCGGCCCGGCACGGCCCCCAAAAGGTCCAGACCGGCGGCGGCGGCGCCATGCTCCTCGCGGCCGG
Source organism: Sporothrix cf. nigrograna (assembly GCA_019925305.1). Classification (NCBI taxonomy): domain Eukaryota; kingdom Fungi; phylum Ascomycota; class Sordariomycetes; order Ophiostomatales; family Ophiostomataceae; genus Sporothrix; species Sporothrix cf. nigrograna. Next base: position 3,374 of record JADHKR010000016.1, on the reverse strand, counting down.
GCTCAACGAGCACAACGTGCGCCACTGCCACCTCAAGTTTGTCTGCCGGCCGCGCGCCGTCATGCACGGCCTGGCCGGCTACTTTGAGTCTGTGCTCTACCAGCCGAAGCCCGCAGCCGGCGGCAGCAGCCCCGAGCCCATCGAGATCAGCACGCGGCCCGACCAGATCGACCGCAAGAGCAAGGACATGATCTCGTGGTTTCCCATTTTCTTCCCCCTCAAGGTACGGACTGCAAGCCAGAAGAAGAAGAAGAAGAAGAAGAAGAAGACAGACAGACACTGACAGCGCCTAGAAGCCCCTCTACCTCCCGCAGGACTCCGAGGTCGAAGTCAGCATGTGGCGGCAGACAGACGACAGCAAGGTGTGGTACGAGTGGCTCGTCCAGGTGTATGTCTGGACCGGCCCGGACGCGCGCGTCAAGGTGGCCGCGTCGGAGCTGCACAGCAGCCGCAAGGTTGCGTGCCTGATGTAGAGTGGTGATATGACGGATGACGTTCCTGGAAGCTTGCGGAAGATGCCACGCAAATCGGTACTTTGGTGCACATTGAGAGACGTCGCCCGGCGAAAGTGCGCAGTGTTCCCGCCGTAAAACCAGCTGCCTGGTGTACCTAGAGCTTGTTTGATGTACCCTCGCGTACCCGCTAGCCCAGGAAGGCGCCGCTAGCGGGGACTGAGGGGCAAGATTACTGCGGAAACGCCGCCTCGCACCTTCCCTGTAACTCGTACTCTGTAGCTGCAGTTGACGCTTCTGAAACGACATCTGAAGCAGCTGCAACTTCTTCCACCACATCCGGAGCTTTCTCGACTCGTTCGCACACCCGGCCGCTCTGCAAGAACAGAGGCCTTTTCTTGCTGCTTCCCCTCTGCGAACTGGCTGCCGAGCAACACCAACAGCTGCCCGCCCCATCCCGCCAGCACGCAGCGCCCGAGGCTGCCTTCGTCCTGACCGCATCGCCGACGTCTCCTCCCAGGCAGGCCCTGTATCTTGCGTCTCCCCGAACCCCCTCCCGCGCATCGGCTCGCACGTCGCCATGGATCTGCGCAACAACTTGTTTGGCAACCGGGGGCAGCGCCCCGCAAGCAACTCGCCCGGTCTGCCCGGCCGCCCCGGAGGCGGCAATCCTCCGCCCCAGCAGCCCGGCTACGGCGGCGGCGCCCCGTCGGGCTATGGCCAGCCGCGCGGCTACGGCGGGGCTCCGCCCGTCTCGCCCGGCTACCAGGGCCACCCCCAGCAAGTGGCAGGCGGTGCCGGTGGTGGCGGTGGTGGCGGCGGCGCCGGCAGCTACGGCGCCCGGGCCCCCCCGCCTGCATACGGCGGCGGACAGCAACAGCAACAGCAAGGCCCGGGCCGCCAGGTGCCCTTGCGCCTGGCAAAGGTCGAGGACCGCAACCTCCAGTCGCAGTACATCTTTACCAACATCTGCGCCGTCTCGCCGCGCGACTTCCCGCCCTCGCGCGACGGCTCCGACATTTACCTGCGCCTCACCGGCCGCATGGTCCAGGGCGACTACGTCGTGACGGCGCGGCCGACGCCCGGCTTCCCCGACGGCTGCATTGCCCTCTCGGACCCGCAGCGCACGTGGATGCGCGTCAGCATGATGGACGAGCTGGTCGCCGACGTCTACAACCCGTTTGCCAGCAACACGGGCCGCGAGAGCTACCTGGCCTTTATGGACGTCGACGTCAGCTTCGCCTCGGCCAAGAAGGTCACGGACCTGACGTACGCGCAGGACGCCCTCGCCGGCCTGATGAAGCAGACGTTTGCCAACCACATCTTTGCGCCCGGCCAGCGCCTGCTGCTCGACGTCGGCAACACCCCCCTCGCGCTGGTCGTGCTCAACGTGCAGCTGGCCGACCTGAGCATGGAGAAGCCCGACGCAACCGAGGTCGGCGACCTCGGCGCCGTGCGGACGGACCCGACGGCGCGCGGCATATTGGTTCCGCAGACAAGCATCTCCTTTTACAAGAACCCGGGCTCGCCCATCAAGCTGTCTGGCCTGAACAAGCGCACAGCAGCCACCTCGATTGTGGCCTCCAACTTCAAGTTTGAAGACCTCGGCATCGGCGGCCTCGACAAGGAGTTTTCGACCATTTTCCGGCGTGCCTTTGTGTCGCGCATGATCCCCCCCGACATTTTCGAGAAGCTCGGCATCCAGCACGTCAAGGGCATCCTGCTCTACGGGCCGCCCGGCACCGGCAAGACGCTGATGGCAAGACAAATCGGCAAGATGCTCAACTCGGCCGAGCCAAAGATTATCAACGGCCCCGAAGTTCTCAATAAATATGGTAGGCAGTGTCTCGTGCGATTTGTTTTTTTTTTTTTTTGCCATACTTTCTTGTTTTACGCCTGCTAACAGCGCAACAGTTGGCCAGAGCGAGGAAAACATTCGCAATCTATTCGTAAGTTTACCCCCACAAAGTGCCTGGCCCCTCGTCTCTGCCACGTTCTGACAAGCCAGGCCGATGCCGAGAAAGAGTACAAGGAAAAAGGCGACGAGTCGCAGCTGCACGTCATCATCTTCGACGAGCTCGATGCCGTGTGCAAGCAGAGAGGCTCGGGCGCCGGCGGCGGCACTGGCGTGGGCGACAGCGTGGTGAACCAGCTTCTGAGCAAGCTGGACGGCGTCAACCAGCTCAACAACGTTCTCCTCATTGGCATGACCAACCGCAAGGACATGATTGACGACGCCCTGCTCCGCCCGGGCCGTCTCGAGGTCCAGATCGAGGTGGCGCTGCCCAACGAGGAGGGCCGCGCCCAGATTCTCAAGATCCAGACGGACACGATGCGCAAGGGCAACATCTTGGACGACGATGTCGACGTCGAGGTGCTGGCCCGCCGCACGCCAAACTTTAGCGGCGCCGAGCTCGCCGGTCTGGTCAAGAGCGCTGCGTCCTTTGCCTTTGACAGGGGCGCCAAGTCGGGCGCCGGCGGCAAGCCGCTCGACCACAGCAAGGCCAAGGTCAAGATGGCACACTTTGAGAACGCGCTGTCCGAGGTGCAGGCCGCCTTTGGCGCCTCCGAGGCCGAGCTCAAGCAGATTATGCGCTTCGGCATCATCCACTACTCGCCCAACATCGAGGCCATCATGAAGGAGTGCCTGATGGCGGCCAACAACGTCAAGAACCTCGACGGCATCCGCAACCTGTCGGTGCTGCTGCACGGTCCATCCGGCAGCGGCAAGAAGGCTCTGGCAACGCACGCCGCCATGAAGAGCGAGTTTCCCTTTATCAAGTCGAGTACGTTTTTCTCCTTTTCAAAAAAAAAAAAAAAAAAAAAAAAAAAAAAAAAAAAAAAGACAAGGGGGGGACCCCCAAAACAGCCGAATGCACCCCGGGCTGTGTTTTTGGGTAAATCAACCACACCGCCCAAAAG